>JZKD02S2278408.1:731860-775714 GCA_000966675.3 Picea glauca | reverse complement strand
TAACTACAAATGCATACTAATGCATACTAAAGAAACACACTTTTACCTAACGACATATTAGACCAAGTAGATCTTAACTAACTCCTAAGTGTCTAAATATCCTAACATTACTGAGCACATCAACAATTAAATACATACATGAACATTCAACCATAAAATAGGAACATGAATTAGTAAGCAACATTAACCAAATACAACTCGGAGTAAAATCCATTCTAATTATATATCAACATTTAACACATCAATAGAATGGATAATTTTTTTTTATCTTATAAAAGTATGATACCCGTTGTAGAGGAAAAATGTTCCTCCCAACCATAGTCTTGGTGTTCGAGTTCTCAATAGCAAGAAACCCCCGAGAAAGAGCTACACATCCACAAGAGATGAAGGTCCTTAAAACTAGCTAATGTCCCCTCTTTCAGTAATTAAACTCTCAGCTAATTCCAATCCACCATCACATTTCCTCTTGTCACACACCCACTACGGCAACTAATTTTTATTTTTTTTCTTTTCTTCGAGGGACAGAATCCCTGAATTTCTATGGGGCCTAATGCAGACCATCCCTTCCCTTATCCTCCTCCAAGTGACCACAACCTGGCCTTAGCGCAAGCGCCTTTCACAACTCGCGAGTTGGAGAGTCAAGGCTCTTGATTCCTCTTTCTCCAAACACCAATACCCGAAATGTGATATGGGTGTGGCTCCCTCCTCACTAACGCCTGCTACATATAACCATAGGCTAGGCTAAACACTAGATATACTCGCATATCGCGAATTCGTGAGTTGGAGTGTTGAGCCCTCGTACTCCTCCTTTATGAATCCCCAAAACACTATAAGTTAACAATGGGTTGACTCTTTCCCAGGCGACATGTGTCCACCACTTGTCACCTGCTTCCACCTTTCTCTGGGCGCTTGTTGTTACGCCACCTATCAACCATGCAGTCCCCACCTAACGGATGTGCCACATGTTCACATGAACCCTTGATACTCAGCACTTCGCGACTTCTACAGTCGAAAAGAAATTCTTTCAACCTTTGAACCCTCGATACGCAATACCACACAGAGGTTCTGATGCAAAGGTTCTCCCGTGGCTTGTATCCAACGACCATGATCACGTCGCAATTTCATGAATCGTGAGTTCGTTCAGTCCTACCCTTGACCACTCCAAGTCGCGAGTCGACGAAATGCTACCCGACTGCGACGCGTCGTGTGTCGATGGACGGTTTCGAATACTTCAGGACTTTCAGGATGTTGACGAGTCCACTCTCCTGCCTATGCAAAGGTTAAGATCGACAGTCAATAGAGCTTCGACAGATCCTTGGATCTACGGTCTTGGATCCCATTGCTACTTAAGAAGGATGAAAGGGTCGAGGTGTTAACGCCTGTGCTCCTCCTCTAGATCCATCGGTCTTGATAGATCTGGGGTATTTCCGAAAGGATTCTGACCATTCGTCTACCAAACGATGGGGTATTCTCTTTCGATAATTGGACTCGCTATCCTTTCTGAGATTGAATCACGAAATTCAACCTCTCGGAGCTTCAAACTCCCATGACTCCGAGACCTTAGAGAGATACTCTTTCTTGCATAAGGTTTCCAGACCCAGATCGCATGAACCTTCATATGGTTCTTGGGAAATTGTCCCTGATCTTAGTCGAGTCTCTGGGTAAAGGTTCAATACAGTTCCAAGGTTTATGGGGTAATTCCCGAGGAAGAGTAATCTCGAGGAGCCTTCCCAAAATATTACAAGAATCAAACAAATAAGACGATTCTCGATGGAGTGAACTCATGCCCCAGACTTAATCATTTGTACAGAAACCAACTATGGCATGTAAGTATACACATGCATCCATTATTTCCAGTCTATAACACCATGCAATCATTACACAAAGAAATCATTATGGGCATATACGCATGAGCATGTATTCATGATATTCAATTCAAAATACAAGGCATAAAACACTTATCAGATCCACTAGGCGTGATGCAACTGCTAAGAGGGGTGCTCGTTTCCACCCAACTGTAGGCTCGGTGACTCCAAACGGATTTACCACTAGCCACCCTTGAGCTAGACCATGATGATTTGAGATTTAGTCTCCTACTTCCAGCTCAATGGAAGTCAAGGACGAAGGTTACTCACCTTCTCCTGATACAAAAAAATAATCCAGGACGAAGGTTACTCTCCTTCTACTATGTTCAGAATTCCCTGTGTTTCCATAGTTTCTCAAGTTCTCTTCTGCGATCCTTGTCGTGCATGATCTCTCTCTCTCTAATCTTTACCACACTTCCTCTCTTGCCTTTTTCTTTGCAAGATTGTGTGTGGCGTGAATTTTCCCGTCCGTGGTCAAGTCTAACAACTTTTACGGATGGGCGGTTCACCCCCATCTCCTCATTAACTCTTGAGGAGCCTCCCCACCTACCACTCTGATGGGAAACCCATTCCAGGGTTAGAGAGTTGCTTTGGTCTTTGAGCAAGTAAAAACCAGTACGGTACTAGCTCGGTGGAAGTTAACGCAACCATTCCAGGTCCCTTCCACCACCTCTCATTATCCATCATGGTATTTTTTATCACATCCCCTTCCCAACAGTCATGCAACACATATTCATAACATAATTTACATTCATCGACTTTTTATACAAAGGTCCGTCAAATCAAACATTCACATCTTTGAGTTTGCTATAGTTCTTGGCCAATATAGTTATTTTTACAAACTGGGAGAAATAGGGTGTTACAATTCCCTCCCCCTTAAAGGAACATCCTCCTCGATGTTCTATCTATCAATATGACGTGTATGTATGGAAGTAAACAAAATCGGATATGCCTGTTTCATGGCATCTTCCATTTCCCGTGTAGCCTCATCTGGGCCAAAATGTTTCCACTGCACATTGACCTGTGCAATGGTTCAGTTTCTGAGTGGGGTTTCCTTTCTGTCTAGCATGCATTGAGTTTCTAGCAGGAATTATCCCTCCAGTTCCACCTGGATCACAGACCAGTCAATTATATGATTAGAATCATGTACATATTTCTTCAATAATGAAACATGGAAAACATTATGTGCTTTTATTGTGGGAGGGATTACTAGCCTATAGGCTACAGGTCCCACTCTATATAGAACTTCAAAGGTTCCACAATACCGAGGTGCCAACTTGGCACAAGCTCCCATCCTCACAGAACTCTACCTGGGCCTAACTTTGAGATATACGTGGTCTCACGTCTTGAATTCTCTTGGAATTCTCTTTCAGTCGACGTAAATTTTATGTCTGTTCTGAGCGACCTTTATATTTTTCTTTATCTGAATCATTTGTTGTTCCATTTATTTCAACATGTCGGGTCAAATAGTAATTCTGTTTACGGGATTACTCCAACTAACTGGAGTGTTGCACGGCCTACCATAGAGGACTTCAAAAGGACTCGTCTTCAGGGATTCTTGGTAGCCGTTGTTGTAGGCGAATTCCACCAGTGGCGGGTAATCTTCCCACTTTTTGGGTTGATGCATTACATGCATCCTTAGCATGTCTTCTAATATTTGGTTCACTCTTTCCATATATCCATGAGTTTGAGGATGATAGGCTGTTCTAAATAGTAATTTGGTCTTCAGAACAACGATCAAGGATTTCCAAAAGTTGGAAGTAAATTTTGTGTCTCTGTCAAACACGATCTTTTTAGGCATACCATGTAGTCTGAATATCTCCTTCATGAATACATTGGCAATATCTATTGCCTTGCAAGTTGACTTGATGGGGATAAAATGAGGGGACTTGCTCAATTTATCCACCAGTACCATGATGGCGTCATTCTGTTTGGTCGAGGTTGGTAATCCGGTGATGAAATCCATTGAGATGGTTTCCCATTTCCATTCCAGGATTGGTAGGGGTTGTAATAATCTTGCTGGGTGTCAGTGTTCTTCTTTAACCTATTGGCATTCTATGAATTTGGATAAGTACTCAACTATGTCTTTCTTCAACCCAGGCCAATAGAATTGTTTCCTGGTGGCTGTGATCATCTTCTGGTATCCTGGATGACCAATATATGGTCTTTTATGTAGTTCATCCATTATGAACCTCTTCAAGTCATAACAATCTAGAATATACAATCTATTTTTGTAAGTTAGCAGACCTCCATCTATCATCTGGTAGCCTTCATACTTTATCCCTGTGGGTTCTTATTCCAGGTACGAGGTCACTGTCTGGAAGAGTGTGTCTTTTTCTTGTGCATTCCTAACTCTTTCCTTGGCATTCGTCTCGTAGGTGCTCACCACTGTCAGGTGAATTGTTTTCATACTTATGCTAAGGGCATCAATGACCTTATTTTCCTTTCCTTTATATGTTTGATTTCAAAATCAAACTCGCTAAGGAAGGCCATCCACCTAGCTTGTCTAGCATTGAGCTTTGGTTGGTCAAATAAATATCACAATCCACAATGGTCTATCATAAGTACAAATTTCCTTCCCAGGAGGTAATGCCTCCACATTTTTAAGGCGTGCATTATGGCAACCAATTCTAGATCATGGGTCACATAGTTGACTTCGTTCTCATTCAATTTTCGGGATTCATAGTAGACTACACTTCCTCCTTGCATAAGGACTCCTCTGAGCCCTTCCTTGCAGACATATGTGAACACGAGGAAGTCAGCTTCAAGATCGACGATCTTCCACACAGGTGCGTGGGTCAGTATTTGTTTTATGGATTGAAATATTTCTTCACATTCTTGTGTCCACATGAATTTAGCTCCTTTCTTCTAGAGGGCAGTGATTGGACAACCAATCTTGGAGAATCCTTTTATAAATCTCCTATAGTATCCTTCTAAGCCCATAAAGGATATGATATCTGAAACGTCCTTTGGGGTAGGCCATTCCATGATAGACCTAATCTTGTCAGGGTCTACTGCTACTCCTTCTTTAGATATGATATGGCCCAAGTAATGTATTTACTTTTGGAAAAATTCGCACTTGCTAAATTTGGCATAGAGCTAATGTTCTCTTAGCACTTGAAGCACAAGTCTAAGATGTTCCTCATGTTCCTCTCTATTCTTGGAGTAAATTAATATATCGTCAATAAAAACTAGTACAAATTTGTCTAGGAATTTTCTGAGAACATTGTTCATCAAGCACATAAAAGTGGCAGGGGAATTGGTTAATCCAAATGGTACTACCAGAAACTCATAGTGACCATATCTCATCCTGAAGGAAGTTTTGTGGATGTCTTCACCCTTGATTCAGAGTTGATGGTATCCAGATCTCAAGTCAATCTTTGAGAAGATGGAAGCACCTCCCAATTGATCGAACATGTCATCGATCCTGGGTAAGGGGTACTTGTTCTTTATGGTTACCTTATTGAGTTGTCTATAATCTACGCACAGTTAGAGGGTACCATCTTTCTTTTTCACAAACAGGACTGGTGCTCCCCATGGAGTCACGCTGGGTCGGATATAGCCTTTGTCCATCATTTCTTTGAGTTGTAATTTAATCTCAACTAGCTCGGGTGTGCTCATCCTGTGGGGTGTCCTAGACACTAGAACCACTCCTGGTGCAAGTTCTATCGAGAAGTCAATGTCCCGTCTCGGAGGTAAACCCGACACCTCTTCTGCAAATACATCTCTATATTCTCTTAGTGTGGGGTGGTCTTCAAGGCTTGGTTTGTCATCTTCAACTGATTCCAACACCTGTATTGCATATAGTTGACATCCCTTTCTGCAATAATTTCTCATTTGAAAGGCTGATATTCATCTCACTGAGACAGGTTTTTCGATCCCTTGAAGGGTTATCCTTCTTCCTTCTTCACTTACACATTCTAAGGTTTTATGGTAACAGTCTAGTTTGGCTTTATATGTGGCTATCCAGTCCATACCAATCAACAGGTCATACGATCCTAGGGGTAGTATGTTAAGGGTTGCTTGGGTGGGGAACTCACCCATAGTGAATTGGCAAGTTGGTATGACCTCCGCTACCTTTCTTTTGGTGTCAGTGGCTAACTGTACCAACCATGGCTTGGCGTATTTATGTGGCTGTAATTTACATTTATCAACATCCTTAGGAGCTATATAACTCAAATTTGAACCAGGGTCAATTGGAATAGACACTAGATGGTTGGTGATCATACATTCCATCTCCACCACTGAAGCTTGGTGGTCAACTTGTTTATTATCTAAGGCTGCATAAATTTGCGGCACACTCCTGGCCACTTCATTGATGGTGGTAGCTTCTTGAATGTTATAAATTCTCCGACTGTTCTATTGTCGGTGCAGGTAGTCCCTCAGTAGATGTTCTTCTCCACAACCCCAACATTTCAAGGGTTCTCTGTTTGGGTTATCAATCTTTCCTGGGGTAGATCTGGAAGGTTTATTTCCTCTCTGGGAGGGGAAATTCTGCTGAGGTACACTTTGGGATGGGAAGCTCATCCTTGAGTCTTTTTTATAGTTTTTAAATCTTGGGGATTTAAACCCCTTTTTCTGGAATCCCAAACTATTCTTCTTCTTCCAGCCTTTGTGACGTTCTGTCTGATGCCCAAGCTATTCATAACAATATCTTGCCTTTCGGATAGTGTCTTCTAGGGTCTTTGGCTCGTCAAACTCAATCATGTTCTGATATTCCTTAGGTAGTCCACTGATGAATCATTTCACCTTTTCCTTTTATGCTTTTATATAGCGTACGTACCTCAGCAACTCAAGGAATCTGCTGACATATTCCTCTATGGTGAGTTTCCCCAGCTTGAGTTCATAGAATTATTTAGTCTTTTCATCGAAATACTTTTCCGACAGATACTTCTTCCTGAAGTATTCCTCAAATTGTTCACAAGATATGTCCTCTTCGTGAATCCCTTTTATATTCTTAAGGTCTTCCCACCAAATGGAAGCCTTTCCATTCAAGTTGAAAGTCACTACTCAGGCCTTCAAGTTTTCTGAGAAGTCAAGGACTCTAAAATACTTCTTTAGTCCAAGCATCCAACCCTCCGCTTCCTCCCCCTTCTTTATTTCACCGTCGAAAGAGGGTGGTTTGGCCTTCTTGAATTCTTTGAGATTATGACTTTTGGAATGCTTTCGCTTCTTCTGTTTTCTTTGGGAATAAGAACTAGTTATGCTACTAGAAGATCTCTCCGAGTCGTCAGTTTCCTTTCCAGAGGAATCATCCGACGCTTGTCCCTTATCTCTAGGGTGGACCTTTCTCTAGGTGCTCTTCACAGTGTGGCCACTTAAAAGACCACATTTCCATATCTCAGGTGGACTTCGACTTTTATTTGTGTTTCATTGGTCCGCATGACTGGTGTCAGGACCATGCTACAATTGTATTTGTATGTTGGATAAACTCTACAGCAAGACTGCATTAATTTCCATTTGCTTCTCTTTCTCTTTTATCAACCTCTCGTTATCGACCTTGTAGATCTATAGTTCGACCATGAGGCTTCTCATAGTCTCATCTAGATCTGGAGGGGTCTCTATCGCTCTCCTTTCGTCATAGTATTCATCTCTATTGTGGGAGCCATCCCCCAATTCATGGTGTGTCACCATTCTATGCATTTTCAGTTCCCAACAGTTGATCGTCCGCTTGTGTGCAAGAAAAATACTTGTTGTTAGTCAATAGTTATATTCATTTATAACCAATGCATAATTCATATTTTTCAAATGCATACACACAATACGAATTTTCATTCTTAACTTTGACTTTTGATAAAGGGGGATAAGATAGAGGGTTACTCCTTTTAAAAGTACTTCAAATGGAGTTTCTGTGCAACTCATTCATGAGCCCAAGAAGGCCAAGTGTTGTAACCATGTTCTGATACCCATTTGTCACACACCCACTACGACGACTAAAATTTTGTTTTTTGTCTTTTCTTCGAGGGACAGAATCCATGAATTTCTACGGGGCCTAACATAGACCATCCCTTCCATTAAACTCCTCCAAACGACCACAACCTGGCCTTAGCATAAGTGCCATTCACAACTCACGATTTGGAGAGTCAAGGCTCTTGATTCCTCTTTCTCCAAACGTCGATACCTGAAATGTGATACGAGTATGGCTCCCTCCTCACTAGCACCTAGTACATATAACCATAGGCTAGTCTAAACACTAGCACTACTCGCATATCGCGACATCACGAGTTGGAGTGTTGATCCCTCATACTCGTCCTTTGCGAATCCCCAAAACACGATACGTTAACAATGGGTTGACTCTTTCCCAGGCGACATGAGTGCACCACCTGTCACCTTCTTCCACCTTTCTCTGAGCGCTTTTTGTTACACCGCCTATCAACCACGTGGTCCCCACCTAACGGATGTGTCACGTGTTCGCACGAGCCCTCGATGCTCGGTGCTTCAAGACTTCTGTAGTCGAAAAGAAATTCTTTCAACCTTTGAACCCTCGATACGCGATACCACACGGAGGTTTTGATCCAACGGTTCTCCCATGGCCTGGATCCAACGACCACGATCACGTCACAATTTTGTGAATCGTTAGTTCATGCAGTCCTACCCTTGACCACTCCAAGTCACGAGTCAACGAAATGCTACCCGACTGCCATCCGTCCTGTGTCGATGGACGGTTCAGAATACTTCAGGACTTTCAGGACATTGTCGATTCCACTCTCCTGCCTATGCAAAGGTTAAGATCGACGATAAATAGAGCTCCGATAGATCCTTGGATCTACAGTCCTGGATCCCATCGCTACTTGCGAAGGATGAAAGGGTCAATGTGTTAAAACTTCCGCTCCTCCTCTATATCCATCGGTCTTGACAGATCTGGGGTATTTCCGAAAGGATTTCGACCGTTCATCTACCAAACGATGGGGTATTCTCTTTAGATAATTGGACTCACTATCCTTTCTCAGCTTGAGTCACAAAATTCAACCTCTCGGAGCTTCAAACTCCCACGACTCCGAGACCTTAGAGAGCTACTCTTTCTTGCATAAGGTTTCTAGACCCGGATCGACGGGCCTTCAAACGATTCTTTGGAAATTTTTTTCTGATATTAGTCGTGTCTCTAGGTAAAGGTTTGCTACAGTTCCAAGGTTTATGGGGTAACTCTCGGGGAAGATTACTCTCAAGGAGCATTCCTAGAATATTATGAGAATCAAGCAAATAAGACGATTCTTGGTGGAGCGAACTCATGCCCCAGACTTAATCATTTGTACAGAAACCAACTATGGCATGTAATTATACACATGCATCCATTATTTCCAATCTAAAACACCAAGCAATCATTCCACACAGAAATCATTATGGGCATATAAACATGAGCATGTATTCATGATATTCAATTCAAAATACAAGGCATAAAACACTTATCAGATCCACCGAGCAGGATGCAACTACTGAGAGGGGTGCTCGTTTCCACCCAACCGTAGGCTCAATGACTCCAAACGGATTTACCACTAGCCACCCCCGAGCTAGACCATGATGCTTTGAGATTCAGGCTCCTACTTCCAGCTCAACGGAAGTCAAGGATGAAGGTTACTCTCCTTCTCCTATGTTCAGAACTCCCTGTGTTTCTAGAGTTTCTCCAGTTCTTTTCTGCGATCCCTATCGTGTGTTTTGTCTCTCTCTCTCTACTCTTTACCACACTTCCTCTCTTACCTTTTTCTCTGCAAGATTGCGTGTGGCACGAATTTCCCCATCCGTGGTCAGGTCTGAGAGATTTTACGGATGGGAAGTTCACCCCCATCCCCTCATTAACTCTTGATGAGCCTCCCCACCTATGAATCTGATGGGAAATCCATTCCAGGGTCAGAGAGTTTATTTGGTCTTTGAGCAAGTGAAAACCAGTATGGTACTGGATTGGTGGAAGTTAATGCAACCATTCCAGGTCCCTTCCACCACCTCTCATTATCCTTTGTGGTCTCTTTTAGAACATCCCCTTACCAATAGTCATGCAACACATATTCATAACATAATTTACATTCATCGTCTTTTTATACAAAGGTCCATCAAATCAAACATTCACATCTTTAGTTCTTAGCCAATATAATTATTTTTACAGACTGGGGGAAATAGGGAGTTACACCTCTTAACCAACAACCCAAGGAATGGAATCCCCCTGAACTTATCATAGTCCCTCATGTCTTTTCACTCCCCTCCATGGCTTCCACCATAGGTGTTGAAGGAAAATCTCCCTGCGGACAGGTAGATCTCCTCTTGAGAGATAAACTCTTAACTCTTAAGACAGAAGATGCTTAACATGGACACTGACTTCCTTTCAGATCTATACAAACTAATGCATGAGGAGGAAGGAGAACAGAAGTACCTTTTTACCGACATTTGTCCCTTCACGCTCCGAGTTGAGCTCTGATCTTTCGCTCCTCGATGAGCCCTGTAGACAAACAATAGTACAACCACTTCCTACTCTATTGATATTAGCTCAAAAATAGATCTATCTATCAACGATAAGTTCATGTAAGATCAAACACGAACTAGAAAGAAATAGGCCAAGTGTGTCATATTGATGAGAACAATGGCAGAAGTAACTTACAACCGTGGATGCGAATGCGACAGCTTCGTCAAATCCCCTTTGTCTAACCCTTGCTCAAAAGATCCACGACCCAGATGACAACAACTTCACTGATTACTCTCCTCCAGTTCACCATGTGTTTCCTATGAGATCATAGGTTTTATGCTTTCAATTCTTCTCCCTTTCCACCATGATAGAACCTGCTTATATAGTTTTAGAGAGGCTTAACCTATTGAGGTATCTTTAGGGTAGGTTGAGGAATTCCCTCCTTAGATCAGGGATATTCTCCTAAGATCATGATTGAACTAGGAATTTGAATGCAACTGCCTTCCAAACTTGAAAGATCCTCCCCTTATTCTCCTCAACAGATCAACTGCTCCCCAGATTAGACAACGCTCCCTCAAAAGGGGCATCAGGGCGCTATAGCGGTCCCTAGTAAGCTCAAGGGGGGTGCCAATGCTCTAAAATTCTATAGCGCTCCTTCAGAGGCGCAATTTGGTGCTATAACGCTCCCTAGAACCTTATAGGGGAGCGCCAATGCTCCTAAGGGTGAGATAGGGGAGCGCTCTCCCTTAAAACCTTAGTTTGAGAGATCCTTTCAGGTGGCAAGAGATACCTGACTTCAGTTAGCCATTCTATTTCTTCAAATCAGGTGTTTTAGGTATTCTAAGTGTCTCCTTAGCGTCGTCATCGTGTCAATATGATTTGTTTGACATTTGCAACACTTGTGAACAACATGCGACACTTGTGACAGTTGTGAGGAACATGCGACACTTGCGACACTTATCAAAGCAAGTAATGTTGATGTGTAACAGATTGCCCCCAAAAGGATGAAGTTAAAAGATGAGAACTGATAACTAAAATGATTTGTAGACTTTCAAGCAAGGGTATAGATGTGGAGAACCTAACATAAGGTGCACAAAAACATCCAACAAATATTATGACACGTTTCAAAACCCAAGGAAGGCATACCTATGCTTGGGTGATCAAGACTTGCAAGATATGGCCGCCATAAAATACACTGCGGATCCATAATTGTATTGATAAAAAGGTATAGCCACCGAGGATACAATGTGGATCTATACTCTGATGACCTGAACTGATCTTAGCCATGAAGAATACACAGTGGATCTACGAGATGACAAGACATATCCATGACCAATTACAAAGTGGATCTATGTAACAATATATATGTCATTGTTCAAGAGAAACTCCTACGCAACCTGGGAAAAATACATATCAAAGTGATCACTCAACCCAGGGTCTTCTTACCGATCCTGATGTAGTACGAATCTAACCATGTGAATAGATGTCCTGATGTCGAACATGGCAGAAACCACTTGATTACTGATCAATGGTGTAAACCGTTAACAAGTGCGAGGGAGATCACCATTAATGTCAATGAATCCCAAGGTACCCTAGTACATTCCAACGAATGTGAATGGATGAGCTGGAGTCGAACATCCATGGAATCATCTGATCATAGTTCAATGATGTAAACCCAGTGTCGAATGTGAGGAGGCCTGCCATTGAGGCATGCAGGTCCCAAAGTACTAACTAGTTTCTAAGCCTAATTCATGGATAATGTGTTGAGGTCGACAGGAATAGGCTTTTCGAAGGAGGGCCTTAATGTATCCCCCATCAACAACATGAAATGAACATAGAGATGTAATTGGTGGATCAAATGAACATGGACTGACACGGGTATTGAGACAAGATATTTGTGATGGCTGACTCTCAAGGCGGATACTTCCCTTGAAGACTGAGGCACGAGAGTAGAAACGTGACATGGACCAAAAATTGATGATGAAGTGGATGTTGTGACTTACGTCAGGTGATCCAAAGGAGTGAAAGAAACTCAAAGGATTGGCTCAGTGTAGAGGTTCAACGGATTATAATGCGTGCAAATGACAAAGTGTTTTGTTCAAGGGCGACTCTAAGAATTACTTGGTAATGTTTTCAAGAGACTGCTTGGCTTGCTTCTTTCAATTTCCCCCCATCCAGATAGACGAGTACCTCTTTTTGATTTAATGATATCGAGGAGGATAACACATGCTCGATAAAACTCACCTTCGGTAAGTTCCTCTTCCTTTGTTTAACGAACTGGAAGAAGTAAGAGTTCGGTCCCGTATGGGCCTGTCGATGTGTGTTTTAGCGAGTCCAAATACAGAAAACTTGAAGGTTTTTCATGATTATAGATTCTGGAAAAACACTTAAAAGAGAAATCTCTCAGTTCCTTTTTCGTACAGTAGTCTGACGAGACCAAAAAAGAGATAAACTATCGCTCGAAAGATGCCCTTTTGAACATTTTAACGAGTGTGAAAGGAAGCAAGATCACTCAACGATCTTTTCATATTTAGAGAGTCTGAAAAGAGTTTAAATATGACTCCAGGGGGTTCCTTTTTCGTGTGTTCAGGCGGGTCCAAAAAAGAGATAAAATTCTACCCGGTGCGTTCTCATATTTTTGAGATTGAAAATGAACTAAGACTATGCTCATGGATGTGACAAGGTAAACAAACGATCAGAACTACTTGGAAACCTGTGATGTCAAAAATGCAATCCAGTGGTTTAGTGAAGCCATTATATTGTTAGAGAAACCCATAAATAACTATACCTTATAAAAAAAATGGAAATTTACAAATAGTAATACAATTGAAATCTTCATTTACCATTTCATTTTGCATAAGGATTTGTAGCAATGGAGATTCTCACTTTGGAGGTGGATCTTGTTTCGCTTGATGCCGGAGCTATGGTTGACCGTTTTTCTTTCCGTTTGGACCAGGTATATCTCCATCTCTCCTCCTTTCAATCACATGGTTTAATATTCATTTTCATAGCAGCATTTAAATAAAAAAATTAAGCCCTAGGTCGCTCCGAAAAAGATCAAATCGGCCTCTATTAAAAATGATGGGAAAAAGACATTATTTTGCAAAAATGTGTTTAGAAGGTGATAGAAAAGATGCCAATGCCTTGACACTTGGGTGGATGGGTCATTTTTGTTGAAGAATCCATAAAAAAAATCACACATATGCCCACACAGCCATTGATGGAAATTTTTTTAATTTTAAATGTTTTATTGCCGCGTATGGATTATTGAGTGATGAAAAGAGGGCATGTTCCTTTTTGAACAATGTGGGCATTAGATTTCAAGTTTTTAAATTGCTTAATAAATTGTTGAAATTGCCGAAAAATTAAATAATGGAATTCTTTTTTTTTTGTTTCTAGGTGATTTTGGCGACCATGATCGAGTGGAAAGAACGAGAGCATGAGCTCGATGACTTGACTGTTTTGCGGAGTCCTTGCATGTGGGCCATGTTGACAGCTTGTGGCCTACTGAAATTCTTCAAATTGCAAAATATGAAGAAGGAGATTCTTCTACTTGAGCACATAATCAGCTTGTGGGATGTCGCGAAGCAAGGGTTTCGGATCAGAACACAACTTCTAGCCATCGAGTTGGAAGACGTATATTTCTTGACTGGCCTCTCGAAAAGAGGGGTTCCTATATATTTTTCTAGATAGAGGGTGCTTCCTAAGCAAGTGGGCCTGTATCTGGCACGTCATTGTGTCCCAGGAGCAAGATTGGTGGGGGGTAGAATCCCTATCAAGGATATCCGAGAGTTACCCCTTCGGTCCATTTTTTTTTCCATCATGAGCGTGACGGGAAGCACTAGCGCACATATGGCATCGAGATCACAAGTAGCTTATGGAATATAGTGTTTGGAGCCAACACTGTTTAACTGGAGCGCAGGGTTCCTTCGGAATGTGAAGGAACAGGTTTCGCGGTGTAGGATGGGGCAAAAACAGTTCGGATACGGCTCTTTCTTGGTCTCATTTTTCTTAGAGAGCATCCCCCAGATGCAGCCTCAGATAGCACTGGCAGTATGACCAATAGGAGAACCATGGATGGAATAGTGGACTAGTCTGTCTCCGAGACTAGTGGCTGAGTCAGAGTTTCGTTTCACCGGTGACTTCTTCGCCTGGCATAGATGCCAATATCTATGGATAGAAGACTTCCCATATGCATAGGTGGAATTTTGCAGGAGCATGGATTTGATTCTACCCACGGGGGAATATTGGGATGCGTCAGGTGAGAGACTAAGCAAGACCTTGTCTACTTTTTGTTTTTTTAAGTTTTTTAATGTATATGTTTTTTTTTGGGTACGTAGAAGAGTTTTTAATGGATGTATTGTTTTCAACATGCAGACAAGGGAGTAGTGCGTCCAGCTGAGATACCGATACCAGGACGTCGTGGGGCTGCCCCAGTTGTAGTAGATCCAGGGGCACCAGTGATAGGTCTCTGGGAGGTTGAAAGAAACCTTCAAGGCCTCACGATGGGAATTCCTCCTCTACGGAGGAGAGAAGTGCCTTTACATGTGCATGGGCACACTATGGGAGTGCCAGAGAATGTTAATTCTTTACTGAGACGCGCAATGCACGCAGTGATATGTTACTCTTAGCACAATGCATTGCAAGGAGATTAGATTCTCTCTGGTGATTGTGTTTTTTGTATGACTTGTCAGGCGATGTTGTATGGGTGTAAAGACCCAAAATTTTGGTCCTCTCAATACGTTTTGATGTAATGAAAACATTTTCAGTCATGCTATGTATATATATACAGTTCCGAGTTTTTACAATGCCAAATGATTTGTACATGATGATGCCTTTAATGTGATGTGTTTTAATTTACATGTGATGTACAATTTGTTTTCCTTCATGAAACCTTATCTATGGGTGAGATACCGATCGATGATGTAATTAGCTAACGAATCTGAAACATTATTGAGTTCTCTTGGAATATGTCTGTATTCGATATAATCAAACATTCGTTCAAGACGACGAACTTGTAGGTGGAGATGTAGCAGGATAGGATTACGAATAGCATAGATATGGTTGAGTTGATAGACAATGAGTTGGGAGTCTAGTTTAACAATGATACGTAAGATACCAAGGGAGGAGGCTTGGGTCAAGAGTCTGATGACAGCATGATATTTTTCCATGTTATTAGTCATTGGTCCTAAGCAAATACCTCCTGAACTCATCACCTCGTCAAATTGGTAAATACCCCATGCTGCCGAAGCAATGTTCGGGTGTGTCGACTAGCGCCATCCGCAAACCCGACAAAGATAGGAAAGGAAGACGTCATCTGCACATGAAAACACAAGGAACAATTATGAGTGGAAAAGGTAAAGACTCGAGCACGCGAAATAAACAGACACACCAAACTAAAATACAATAATGTACAATGTACACATGCTAGGTGGTCTAGGCATAGTACTTTTTAAGGTAAATCCCGTTCCGAGGCTCCCCTAGGGAAATTCCATCATAATTGACTAACTCGTAGGAGCCTTTGTGTAGAACACGTTTCACAATGTAAGGGCCATGCCACAGAGGTTCTAACTTACCTGTCCCTAATTTGTCATGAGCCTGGTCATAGACGAGGACTAGGTCTCCTTCTGCAAAAGTCCGAGGATGGACGGATTTGTCGTATTGATTTTTTATCCATTTTTGATGTGCCTCATTAACGAGAGTGACATCACGACATGTTTCATCTAGTTTGGATAGATATAAGAAACGTTCTTATTCAACAGAAGTATGGGGTAGGAGTTCTACTTTAAGTTTCAGAGATGGAATCTCACACTCAATTGGTAAAACGGCTTCGATGCCATACACTAACTGGAAAGGAGTGAACCCAGTTGTGGTTTTCACGGAAGTACGGTAAGCCCAAAGAGCGAAGAAAATTTGTAGATTCCAGGATGTCTTATTTTCCCCTACCATGCATTGAATCATGGTTTTGAGGACCTTGTTGATGGCCTCAACTTGTCTGTTGGCTTGAGGATATTATGGGGATGGTTTTTCATGGAGAAAACCCAACTTGACATGCAATTCACTCATCATATGGTTCTTAAAGTGTGCACCGTGATCAGTGACAATGATGCGTGGTACACCAAAATGAGTTATGATGTGGTTAAAAAGAAACAGAGTATAGGTATGACCATCGTTCAGAAAGGTAGGCATAGCCTCGGCCCATTTGGTAAAGTAGTCAACAGTGACGATTATATAACCGTGCCCCCCGGCTGAGGTAGACTTACATTGCATGAAATCGATACCCTACTTGGCGAAGGGGCCGATGGAGATAATGGGGTGCAACATAGTAGGGTAGGTGTATGCCTTGTTGTTAAAAACTTGGTAGGGTGGGCACTTTTTGACTGCCTCGATACAATCTTTGAAAATCGAGGGCCAAAAATAGCCGGCACGTAGGATTTTTTGGGCTGTGGCCATCCCAGAAAGGTGACCGCCACAGGCGCCAAGGTGAAAATTGTTCAGAATGCGTTCAGCCTCCACATGAATCAGACATCGTCGAAGGATAGTGTCAATACCACAATGATACAAGGTGTCTTCGATGATAAGATAACGATGAGAATGGTGGCGAATATATCGACGCTCTTCACGGGAAGTGTTAGGTTGAAAATGTTGGGTTTGGAGGTAAAGGAGGATGTCTCTATACCAAGGATCAGAGGTGATGATGAGGAAAAGAGTTTCATCGGGGAGAGAATCTCTAGGTTCGATGTCTTCATCAGCACGTGGGAGATCGCAGACAAGCTCCGCAAACACCAGGGACTTTTTGGCTTTGGACTTCGTAAATTCAAGATTGAATTCCTTGAAGGATGATGATACATTTAGAGTATTTTCCCCCGAGCACTTGATGTGTCAAGACGTAGTACATGGGGTTTGAGTTCGCAATCACAGTGGTGGTGCGTAGTAAGATGTAATGGCAGAATCTCTGGACAACGATGATGGTTGCTAGAGATAGTTTCTCTACATGTGAATATCGGAGTTCGGGTCCAAATAGACTCTTTCTCAGGTAATAGATCACATGTTCCTCACCATTGGGGTCCTCCTGAACTAACACCATTGCAATAGTGGAAGTGGAGGAAACTAAGTAAATGATGTAGTCCTTTGTATACTCCAGAGGTTGTAACAAAGGTGCGTGGGTCAGGGCATGCTTGAGAGCATCAAATGACCATTGAGCGATTTCATCCCAGATGAAAGGGGTTCTTTTTTGTAGTAACCACATGAATCCTTTAGTTATCTCAGGGTAGTTACAAATGAAACGGCGAAGGAAGTTTTCTTTTTTTTGCAAACTTTGGAGTTGGGTCAAATTAGTAGGTGGAGGTAATGCTAGAATATCCTTAATCTTTAAGGGATCCACCCTAATCTCGTCTTTAGAGACAATAAAGATGAGGAGTCGACCAAATTTGACAGCAAAAATACACTTATGTGGGTTCAAGGTAATACGGTAAAACCAACATCGAAGAAAAATAGCCCGTAAATGATCAACGTGATCGGATCGATTGGATGAGTGGGCAGGTAATTCGTCAAGGTAAGGTTCTGCGATATGCTTGATATCATGGACAGAGTACGACATGGCCCACTGGAAAGTAGCACCAACATTTTTAATACCAAAAGGTAGCTTTCGATAGGCGAAAGTTCCCCATGGGAAGATAAAGGCTATCTTATGTTGATCAGCAGGTAAAATTTCAATCTGGTTATACCCAGAGAAGCCATCCATGAAAGAGAAGATTATGCTCCCAGCGCAATTATCAATGATTTGGTCAATGAAGGGCGTAGGGTAGTTTTCCTTTGGACAAGCCTTATTGATATCCCGATAGTCAACACAGACACGGATGGTCCCTTGTTTTTTGGCAACCAGAACAAGGTTGGAGACCCATTCTGTCAAAGGGACAGGATAGATAAAGCTAGATTTTAAAAGTTTCTCAACTTTTTCCTTTATAGCTGCGATTTTCTTGGGATGAACTGGGCGGAGTTTATGTCAAACAGGTTTCACACCAGGGTAAATCTTGATTTCATGTACGAAAATCGAAGGGTCGATCCCTGGAATTTCCTCGTAGCTCCAAGCAAAGACATCGTGGAATTCTTTAAACAGAGCGGTGTAAGAGACCACTTCTTTGGGTGTGAAATTAGCACCAAGGTTAATGTTTTCCACAACGCCCTCTTTGATCGAAATATCGATAACGATCGTAGTAGATATGTTACCCATATTACCCTCATAAAAAGTATCTTGTGTGAGGATGGGAGATTGCAGAGAATTGGTAACATTAGGAGGGAAGACAGAGTGTATGTCTTGGTGAATTTCTTCCAAAGGTGTAAGAAAAGAGGATCGATGATGGTTATCATCCCAAGGTACATCGTCAATACTAAGCATTTCCATTATAGATTCATCGGAAGGGAAAATTTGGGAAATGTACTCAATTGCAGACAATAGGTAATCCAACCATGAAGGCATCGAGTAGGCATCAGGTGCCAATAAATGTGGGTTGTCCGGAGAGGGAGAGGTAGATTGAATAGCTACGTATGCGGCCTCGGTTGGGCTGAGTGGCATGGTGTCACCGAGCACATCGAATTCCATGGGACTAGGTACAATCCAAGGGTCAGATGATTCCAAGGATTGATAAGGCATAGTTGAAATCATATTAACAGTGGAAATTTGATGTGTGGTGGGTGGAAGTGGTGTAGGGAAGGTACCCATAAGGATAAATCTTTCAACAAGACAACACCAACACTTTCATACGTAACTGGGTGGTCTCCCAAAAAAGGAATGTTGTTGGTGATAGGGGCACGAGCGTTGGGTGTACAGAAATCTAGTTGATCGATAGTGACAATTTTTCCTTGATGGGGGAATTCTACACATCGAAACACCGACGAGGTGATGATAGTCATAGCATAGAACCAACTTCTTCCAAGTAGTAGGTTGTAATCGAGGGGGGCGTCGACCACCTCGACATCAACGGTAACAGTTTTTCCACCCAACTGAACAACTAAGGATTGTAAAAGTCCATGAGGATGAAAAACTCGCCCATCGAAAGCGCATAAAATCATAGGGGATTTATTAAGGGCTCGTGATTTTAAGCCTTTCCAACAAGATAAAGACATGACACAAGTAGAGGCTCCCTCATCCAAGATAGTTCGGTGGATTTTTTGATTGTGAACAACAACATCGATCTGAAAATCTAGTTGGTGGGAGAGTCGTGGTTGATGATCATCCAGATTAAATGTGAGGTTATTATATGACTCAGGATCGAAAGCATCGATGGCAACTAAGATTTTTCTACGTTGGCTGGGACAATGTTGTAGAACTTCCAAAGCAGACATAGCACACGGTGCTTGAGCTAAATCTTCAACAATGTTGTAGTTTTGGGTAGCCTGTGAACTAGGATTAAAGGTGGATTTCCAGATAGTTCTCTTAGGAGGGCGCAAGATGGATTCAAACAAAGGGTTCTCAATCTGAAGTGGCCCAACCGAAGGGATAGCAGACGGAGGACTAACGGAAGATGGTAATGGGTCCGGTAAGGAACCATTAGCGGGCTTCTTCTTATCAGGTTTAATCGGTGTGTCATAAGTCGTAGTGCGAGTGGTCAGATTAATCTCGTTAAACATGTAAATGTGGGCACTTGTCGAGGCCTCATCATGGGATTGGTTGAAACTACCCCCTGGAGTGGGGGTTTGAGCAACCAAAGATTGTTGCTGTGGAAAAGGCTGGGTAAGTACAGTGGGTTGTGAATTTCCCTTAAAAATCTTGGCCACTTCATCGTGATGTGGAAAGTCTCGAGTGTAGTGATCGTCGCCAAAAATGAGACATGGGAATTTCAGTTTTCACTGTGGTTGTTTTCCGGCAGCTGGGGTTTTCGGTTGATTTTTTGGTTGTTCATTGTTGTTGGTTTTCTTGGGTTTCTTTCTTTCTTTCTTCTTGCCCCCTGGTTGTTGTGAAGGGGTTGATTGGACCACATTCACCTCAAAGACCTGAGTTTGAGGGGAGGTATAAGAGGGTGCAGTCGATTTGGGGGCAGGCGTCGAAGTGGACTGTTGGGTCATTCCAGTCGACTGGGAAGTAGATTGGGTTTTGACGGAGCCAAGGATTCCATCTGCATGCGAGGTAGATGATGGTTTGGATGGATCATTAGTGGCATGTGTAGCATTCGGTATCAACTCGTACAGAGTACCATATTGTGAATAAACCAGATCTAAGTACTGAGCGCGAGCAATAGCTTCTTTCTCAGTGACTACACCACCCATGGCCACATCGCGAGCAATCTGGGGTAACAATGATTTAGTGAATAATTGGTCAGGAATGACCACTTTGATTAACCTTCGTCGTCGTCTCCATTCATGAATATGATCAGAGATATGTACAGAGGTTGTCTGATGAAGGGAGGTCAATAGTTCGATACCCATTTCGTATCGGATGGGTAGTTGGAAGTGTGTGAGGAAGGACATGGCAAGGGAGTTGAAGTCGTGAAAAGAAGCACGTGGTAGTTCAATATACCACTTTGTTGCAGAACCTGTAAGCGTTCGTTGGAAAAGACGCAAACATATAGAATCATCCATGAGGGAGTTGGATGAAAACCACAAATGGAAAGTCATCATGTGGTTGTTTGGGTCTTCTCTAGACTTTCTGTCAAATTTTGGAATATCATAAGGAAGTTTAGCTGGAATAGCTGGCCAAACCGGAGAGTGAAAAATAGGATCATTTGTTAACCGGGACAAGTCTGGAAGGTCCAGAGTTTCTAGAAAAGGTAGTTGTCAGTTAACCTGTGGGTAATACTAGTGTGACATAGGGACACCAATAGGACCATACACTGGGTTATGCGGATAATTGTAACTAGTGGGCCCTCTTGTATAAGGTTGGTGTTGACCAGGGTACACAGGATTTGAGGTGTTTTGAGAAACATGTGCGAGCGGAGGATAACCGGATGGGTTTTGAGGATTATAAGCCGGATTCAGTGTTTTTCCATAAGGAGGATATAGATGAGTCCTTTGATAGGGAAGAGGTTGTTGCAGAGCTTGAGGATTGTGTTCCCCCAAGAACTGTGGGTTTTCTGGAAAAGGGATATTCCACGGATTGGGTGTGGTAGACAAATTTTGTCCATACGGTTGATGGTAGGTTCCGGATTTAGGCTGCCCCCCAGCATGAGGGTTCCCTCCAAATGGAAGTTGTCCTCCGGTGGGAGGATGCCCCCTAGCTTGAGGTAGAGTTCTCGGAATTTGAGAACTAGACGTAAATGACTGACCGGTACCGTTGAACGGATTAAGACCACCAAGATCGGTCCCTCCGGGTTGTTGTATAGGTATGGAATTTCCCGACATAACTTGGGTAGTAGTGGTAGCAGAAGAATTCAGTGCTCTATACCCAAAAGGGAGTGATGATGAAGGTCTATGTGTTATTGGTGTGCCAATTGCACCTTGGCTAACCACCACATTACCAGCAGGAATAATCGGAATGTGAGGGACCATTGTAGAATGGGCCATCTGGAGAGAAAAAGTAGACCTTGGGCCAATGGACGATGTGTTCGGACCAATGGACGGTGTGGCTGAAAAAATGGTAGTACCGGTAAAATGGTTTAAAGGTACGGTGTAGGTGATAGGCGCGTTCGCATCTATTCCTGTTCCATAAAGATCCTGCACCATGCGCGGTGGACTTTGAACAATGTTTGCAGTCCAAAAGGGGTCATCGACTAAAGGGTTTAAATGAGACCCAGTTGGAATGTCAGAAGGATTGACGACGACAAATTCACTGACTGAATTCAGTTGGAAAACACATCGCTCATATCCCTTTGGAATGCGGAAAGCTTCTGGAGACTCTGAAACAATTCGAAAATTCTCTAAAGAGGTGGGAACTTCTTCTTGGGAGGTTATAGCATCGTGAACCTCGCTCTGTTGAGGAGATTCCTCCATAGAATGAGTGGGTAAAGGGGTATTCTCTTCCATATTTTTTGGAGGAAGTCCCTGTAGCCTCTGCGAACGGCGTGGAGGGTCGATGTTGGTGAAAAATAGTCGGCGGAAAAGATCTATGGCCAACTACCGGAAAGAAATAGCATACGCTAAATAGAAACTAGGAATCACAACCAAGCAAACAGGACCTTCTCTCGATGATCGTACTAGTTGGTGATGAAATCCAACGTCGCATGATCAAATCAAGAAGGGGAGGGGATATGGTGGAACAGTTACAATGGCGACCTACTTAATGAACTTATGCCTTGGTGCAAGCTTCCACGTAGTAGTTGTGGATTTACCCTCCAAGGAGCTCGAGTGAGTTTTACCAATGTCTGCTCCAGGTACAGTGAGACTTCCCTTCACTGTCACCTTGTGTAATACCCTAAAGATTATGGCCGCTAAGGTTACCAATTCGCAGTCAGCCCCTGGGAGGGTATAGTCGATAGTCCAGTCTGAATGTATGGGCAGGGTATCTAGCCCAAAATGAACTTGAAAGTCTTCCACTGAACATTGTGGGTATACCTTTAAGTGATCCCCATAATATGATCTGACCACTACAATCATTCGAACCATGGAGGGATAATCTCCATAGCTTTCCCGAGTGCGACCTCGTGCGTAACCCCTGTGTGAGAGGGGGATCCCAGACAGACTTATACGACAATTGGATTTGACTCTCCCTAGCTCAGGATGCTAATGTTTGTTTTGGAAGCTTTGGAGAGTTATTCTCACAGCCTAATCCAAAGTACTAGTCCTAGGCTATTGTTGGTGGAGGATCCTAGAAAAGAAAATGTTCTAGATATTTTTTAATTACCGTTCATTTTATAGTTGTTCTTTACTCAAAAGGGGTGCATGGAAGTGAAACGGATGGAATGATAACTCAATCTCCCCAAAAAAATGCATCAAAGATGATAAACATTCATTTATTTTCGATGAATATCTATTTAAGGGAGAGAGAGAGAGTTCTTTTCACTAACAAACACTAATAAGGAATGTCCTCAAACAAATTTTCTTCAATCAAATCCGATGCGGTGCTAAAATTTTTGGAAATTCCTTCTAATATGAAAAATCAATCATGAAGATGTCTCTTTATTGTTTGTATGTGAATAATGATTAATTTTAAACAACACTTCTCCTTCCAATTATCTTTTTGGATCAAGGAAACTCAGACAAACACAATCAGGTTTCGTACAAACAATACACCCTCTCATTGTGATAAAAAACAAGAAGCAAAAGAAAAGAAAAACAAAGAAAATCAAGAACTTCACACCAAAAGAAATGTCGAAGAACAATGACCTCAACTAAAACCAAATGAAGAGGTTCGTAGACTTCTGATGTCTTTCACCAGAGTTTCTCGCTCAGTCAAAAAGGAGAGAAAAACAATGCATGGGTTTCAAACTCCCAATAGAAAAAAAACTCAAAAATGATGAAGAAGGCTACAAAATTTAAACATGAAGGTGTTGGTTCCTCAGAAGGAAGGATGTCAAAGTTGAATGGGAAGAATCATTGACTCACAGAGAGTCTTAGCAAGTGAAACACAGAGGTTAGACCCTGAAAAAGCAATTCTGAAAAGGTTTTTGGATAAAAGAGGGCTGGCGCTCTTGTGTAAAGGGAACCAAGCATTATAGCACTATGTGTAAGACAGTCAGGGAGCGTTGGCACTCTGTCAACACAGCCACAGGGGCATCGGGCTTGAAAAGATCCTAAAAATGTCAAAAAATCCAAAAATTGCAGTCTAGTCTGGCAATCAAGCTGAGTGTGATGGGGTAGGGAGTCAATCATATCATGAAATCAATCAAAAAGGGGTGATCCAGGTCTGAAAACAATCAAGGGGTAAGACAAGGTCTATCAGGAGAAATCAAAACCAAAAAGTTTCGATTCGAGACTCCCCAGTGGAGTCGCCAGTTTCTGTTGAAGGAAAATCTCCCTGCGGACAGGTAGATCTCCTCTTGAGAGCTAGACTCTTAACTCTTAAGACATAAGACGCTTAACGTGGACACTGACTTCCTTTCATATCTATACAAAACTAATGCATGAGGAGGAAGGAGAACATAAGTACCTTTTTATCGACGTTTGTCCCTACATGCTCCGAGTTGAGCTTCGATCTTTCGCTCCTCGATGAGCCCTGTAGACAAACAATAGTAAAACCACTTCCTACTCTATTGATATTAGCTCGAAAATAGATCTATCTATCAATGATAAGTTCATGTAAGATTAGACATGAACTAGAAAGAAACAGGCCAAGCGTGTCATATTGATGAGAACAATGACATAAGTAACTTACAACTGTGGATGCGAATGCGACAGCTTCATCAAGTCCCCTTTTTCTAACCCTTGCTCAAAAGATCCACAACCCGGATGACAACAACTTCACTGATTACTCTCCTCTAGTTCATCGTGTGTTTCCTATGAGATCATAGGTTTCATGCTTGCAATTCCCCTTTCCACCATGATAGAACCTGCTTATATAGGTTTAGAGAGGCTTAACCTCTTGAAGTATCTTTAGGGTAGGTTGAGGAATTCCCTCCTTATATCAGGGATCTTCTCCTAATATCATGATTGAACCAGGAATTCGAATGCAACTGCCTTCCAAACTTGAAAGATCCTCCCCTTATTCTCCTCAACAGATCAACTGCTGCCCAGATTAGACAACGCTCCCTCAAAAGGGGCATCAGGGCACTATAGCACTCCCTAGTAAGCTCAAAGGGGGCGCCAGCTCTCTAAAATTCTATAGCGCTCCTTCAGAGGGGAAGTTTGGTGCTATAACGCTCCCTAGAACCTTATAGGGGAGAGACAACGCTCCTAAGGGTGAGATAGGGGAGAGCTCTCCCTTAAAACCTTAGTTTGAGAGCTCCTTTCAGCTGGCAAGAGATACATGACTTCAGTTAGCAGTTCTCTTTCTTCAAATCAGGTCTTTGAGGTATTCTAAGTGTCTCCTTAGTGTCGTCATCGTGGAAATATGCTTTGTTTGAAATTTGTGACACTTGTGAACAACATGCGACACTTGTGACAGTTGTGAGGAACATGCGACACTTGCGACACTTATCAAAGCGAGTAATGTTGACGTGTAATAAGAGGTTGGACATGAATTCTACTTGTTTGGGCTTGAGGAATTCTAGAGTTGCAACAAAAAATTTCCCAATAGCCAAAACATAAGCTTCTTGGATGAATTTCGAATAATTCATCGTTTTGAGGGAAATGACCTCTTTCTCCATGAAATTACAGCTCCAAACAACATCCAAACATGTCCACAACAACTTCCTACAAGATCGAACTCCATTGTTGGCCAGAAAATGTGAATGCATAATTCTCCTTTCCTACCCATACAAATTTTATCTATTTCTCTTGCTTGCTTGACTTGCATTCTTCCTAAATATGATTTTACCCATCCCCCATTCTCTTAATAACTATGGGTAGTGACTCTTACACCAACCCTCTTACACGAATTCAATGATTGGGCTCTAGAACACTCAACAACTAATGGAAGGTTCATGGGAAGGATAATTACAAAAAATAGGAAATGGGTTTTAGTTTTATAGATATGGGTAACTCTCCCCATTGGACCCCTACCTTCTCTTTTGGATACTTATCCCCAAAATATCCATCCATGTCCATCTGAAGTTGTCAATACATTTTATTCATTATATTCAATTTACATCATTTACATATTACGTCACTTTGGGCCCTCAGTCATATGTTATATTTACAATATACATCACTTGGATCTCGACCATATTTGACATATACAATATATGTGTTTCTAGTTCGATTTTTGAAAATAGGTATCTTAGTTTCTCATCTCCCTACATATTGCACTGTCCTCAGTGGACATAACCATACAATTTACACATTGACATATATAAAAAGATTACATCTAAATACATGATAATTCCACAACTTAATGACTCATGCAGAAATTCCAACCAACAATTCCATTTTTCCCTGAACCCACACATCGGTTAGTCAAAAATTCTAAGAAATATGGCTCTAGGAACTTCAACTATCAAAATGGTGTCATCATTTACTTATGTACAAATGTTTATTCTTTTTTTTTTTAAATTTCAAAAATTTGAGGGTATGCTTCATTCATAGCTTCCTCTTTCTCTATTACCAAGTCGATTTATTACCAAGTCGATTTATTTGTTCCTAAGCACTTTGAATTTCTGGTCCAGGATTTGCAATGGTTCCACTCGAAAATCCCCTTCATGTTCTACCTGGATCACATTCCAACCAATCATATGTTTAGGATCATGTACATATTTTTTTAATGAAAACACATGAAACATGTTATGAATTCCCATGGATGCAGGTAATGCTAGCATGCGTGTAACTGGTCCTATCTTTTATAAGACCTCAAAAGGTCCAAAATATCTCACTAACAACTTTGGGAAACTTACCAATTTCTACAATATTTTCTTGACTTTAACTTTTAAAAACGCATGCTCTCCCACTTTCAATTCTTTATTTGTTCTCTTTCTATCAACATAACTCTTTTGTCGATCTTGTGAAACTTTTAAATTCTTCCTGATTTGTACCATACGTTCTTCCATTTCCTTTAACAATTATGGTCCAATTACAAATTTCTCTTCTCGGTTATCCCATCTTACTGGTGTTTTTCATTTATTCCATACAAACATTCAAATGGGATCATCCTTAATGATTCTGAATAACCATTGTTGTATGAAAATTGAAGTAAATGGATATAGTCCTTCAACTTAGAAGGCTTGTCCATTAAATACATTCTCAACATCTCTTCAACTATTTAATTAATTCTTTCGTTCTTCCCATCTGACTATGGGTGATATGTTGTACTAAAATTTAAATTTGTTCCAAATCCATAAAACAACCCCCTCCAAAAATTGGAAGAAAACTTGATATCTCAATATGGAACTACCATGTAGCCTAAAAATTTATCTCATCTAAATCTTTGCAATATTGGTTCCCTTATGAATTACTTTTACCGGAATTAAATATGCAACCTTTGTGACTCTGTCCACCACTACCAAGATGGAATCATGTTGTCTGGTTTTTCATGGCAATTTAGTAATGAAATTGATAATAAAAACTTCCCATTTCCATTCAAGAATGGACAATGGCTGCAACGATCCTATTGGATGTTTGTGCTAGTCTTTACCTTCCAACATTCTATGCAATGACATCTTTATTCATACCAGGCCAAAAATATTGGCCTCTTACAACTGTAATATTTTTCTAATAACCTTGATGTCTAGCGTATGACACATTATGCATCTCATTTAAGACTAAATTTATCAATTCCTCATAATTCGGAACATAAAATCTATTTCAAAATAAGAGGATTTGATCCTCTTACAACTTGTAATTCTTATATTTCTGTTGTATATAAATATTCTATAAGATTTCTTTAACTTGCACATAATGTTGTTTTGTTGTTACAACCTCTAGAATTATATCTTCTAAATTTTTCTTGTACATACTAATGGTTGCAGCATGCATTTTATGCACTAGTCTATTGAGTGCATCAACTATCTTGTTCTCTTTTCCCTTTATGTGCTTGATATCAAAGTTATATTTGCTAAGAAATACCATCCATATAGTTTGTCTAGCATTTCGTGTTGGTTGTTCAAACATATATTTCATACCACTATGGTATGTCCTTAATTCAAATTTTCTTCCCATGAGGTAATGCCTCCACATTCTTAAGGCATGTACTTTTGCTACCAACTCTAGGTCATGTGTGGTATAATTTATTTCATGCTCCTTCAATTTTCTGGACTCATAACAAATTGCATGTCCATTTTGCATAAGGACTCCACCGATCCCTTCCTTGCATGCATCTGTCCACACAACAAGATCCTCAATTGGATTTGCAACTTTCAAAGTAGGTGCACCAATTAAAAAATCCTTTAAGAATTGCAAATTTTCTTCACATTTAGCACTCCATTCAAACTTTACTCCTTTCTTTTGGAAATATGTTATTGGGTGCACAATTGTGGAGAATATTCTAATGAATATCCTATAGTAACCACCTAGACCCATAAATGATTTAACCTCTAAAATATATTTTGGCATTATCCAACTCTTGATTGCTTCAATATTTTCTAGATTCACTTCTATGCCCTCTTCTGAAACAATCTGACCCAAATAATGGATCTTTTTTTGATAAAAGGTGCACTTACTCAATTTGGAATACAATTGGTGTTCTCTTAACACTTGTAGCACCATCCTCAAATGTTTCTCATGCTCTTATTCTATCTTGGAACAAATAATAATATCGTCCAAGACTACAATTACAAAATTGTTCATGAAATCCCCGGACACCCCATTCATTAGACACATAAATGTCATTGGCACATTTGTCAACCCAAAAGGAACCACTACAAAATCATAGTGTCCATACCTTGCGCTAAAGTTCATTTTTCTAGTATCCTCTTCTTTCATTCTCACTTGATAATATCCTAAACTCAAGTCAATCTTGGAGAATACCTTTGCTCATTTTTGTTGATCGAAAAAGTCATCAATCCTAGGCAAAGGAAACTTATTCTTGACCGTAATTTTGTTAAGTTGTCTGAAGTCAATACATAACCTTAACATTCCATATTTCTTCTTGAGAAAAAGAATTGGGGCACCCCATGGATAAACACTATGGAATATGTACCCTTTCTTTAACAAATATTCTAGTTGCATTTGAAACTCTGTTAGTTATGGCATGCTCATTCTGTAGGTGTCTTAGATATTGGGGTAGCTCCAAGAATTAAACCAGTTGAGAAATCTATATGCCTCTTTGGTATAAATATTGACAACTCCTCAAACACATGTTCATACTCTTTTAAGACTGGATAATCTTTGAGACTTGTCTCCTTATCCTTCATTGGCTCTTCCATATGGGTTGCATATATTTGGCACCCTTTTCTAATACTTTTTTTCAGCTGCAATGTTGAAATATCGAAGACAGATATTGGACTTGGAATACCTTAGACTATACTTTAATTCTATTATTTATAAAGACATGTGAAAACTTTGTTAAAACAATACAAAACAACACAGTTATTTTCTATCCAATCCATACAAAATCTAGCAGTCATAAGACCCAAGCGTTATGATGTTCAAATCTTCCTTAGAGTTAGTTCCATTCATGTGCATAGAGTATTCTTTAACAATCTCATTAATTGTTCTCTTGGTTCTAGTATCTAGCTTAACTAACTAAGACTTTTCATTCTTACATTTATTAAATTTAACTATTTTGACTAGATTTGGGTCTATATAGCTATGACTAGTTCCAGAATCAATTAAAATAGTTATAGGTGAATTATCAATCTTACCTCCCACTTCAATCATGTGGGATTGATAGTATGTTTGTCTATTATCCAAGGATGCATAGATCCTTGGCATTATTTTGTCCACATCCTCTAGCATCTCCTCCTTCTCGACACTATAAAAAATCTTCATCTTATCTCATCTTCACATCCCTAACACTTTATGGGATATTGCCTTGGCCTCTTTCCCAAGTACTATGTCATTTTATTATCTCCTTGAGATTGTTTCCCTTAGTTATATGATTGATATTTTTTCCTCATGAATGATGGCTTAAATCCTTTCTTCCTTTGATCCATATTTCCTTTCTTCTTGTCATCCCAGGCCCTTCGGAAAGCTGGATTTCGTCTATTCTTCTCATACAAATACTTGTCCTTTCTTATGGCTTCTTTTAAATTATCTGGTTCATCAAACTGAATTGTATCCTTGTAAAATGATGATATTCCACTCAGGAACCTCTGAATTTTGACCTTCTCATATATGATAAAGCTCGCATACCTGAGAAGTTCAAATAAATTTCTCTCATATTCATTCATGGTCATGTTCCCAAGTTTGTGTTCAAATAACTCTTCCATCTTCTTGTCATAATATTTCTCTGACAAGTACTTCTAGTGAAAATATTTCTTGAACTAATTCCAAGAAATTATTTTCTCATCAAAGTGCTTAATCTGCTTCACTTGATTCCACCACATAAATGCCTTTCCTTGAAGCTGGTAGGATGCAATTATCGCTTCCGCATTTGATGATTAGTTATGCAACTAGAAATATGTTCTCATTATGAACACCCATGCTTCTACATATTTACCTTTATTATTTTCTCCATCAACTGATTATGGCTTGATTTTCCTCAATTCCCTTTGTAAGCTATCTGAACCATGTCTCCTTCTATGATACCTTATGGGAGATATACTTGGGATTCTTTCATACATTGAATGTGCATATGTTTTTCTGGTTGAGTGCCCTAGGAAGGATGATGTTGATACCTTCTAATACCCCTTGATCTTCTATATCCTCCTTGATCATCCCTCCTATCATGAGGCATAGATACCTCCACTTGCTTGGAACTAGATTCTTTCCTTGTGCCTACATCCTTGTTGACTTGATTATGAAACATATTCAATATTTGAAGTATGTTCTCCTGATATTTCATGATCCTCTCATGATCAACTCTATAACTCTGCACTTCTTTTTGCAGGCTCTCATAGTTGCAGACTCGTGCATGTCCCTTCTTCCATTATATTCAGTCTCAACATTACCCATGTTGACATGTAGACCTAGAATTTCATCTTCATGGTTGTATGACCCTTTAGAATCCTCTAGACATTTGTTTCTCATATAGGAACTAAGGTTTTTTTATCAGTATCTCTAATTCTCCAAGAATGTGCATGCAATAATTGTTGTTAGAATTAAGCATATTGTAAAATATTTACTAATTATATTACAAGTCATTATTCATTTAAAATTATGAAGAATATTAATTCATTATTCTATCATATGATTCCTTAAATGAATTATTATCTTAAACATCTTTCCAACGAATATATTCATGCTTCAATATGAGTTCCGAGTGAAACATTAAAACATCCACATGGTGAAATTTCCACTTGTTTACTTCTACAACAATCCCTTTTAATACTTTTTGAGAAAATATAACACCTAGCTCAAAATTATGAGTGGACATATGTCTTCTAATCCTCAATACCTTTCCAACAATTTTTTTTTCTTAAATTCGAGCTCCAAGCTGAAAGTTATGGTATCGAGAAGTTTTGACTATTTTTCCCAATTTATCCATGTATGCTACAGGTCTCTTACTTATCTTCCTGCACATTTTTTAGGTACCCATAACCAAAATATGACTTCACTGGTGGCCTCTATGGGTCATAATATATCCATTGAATTCTCCATAGACAATCGATCGATTGATATTTTCATTACTAAATCAAGCTTATATGTGTCTCTCATCGATGTCATATTGTCAGTCATCAACCATTGGAAATTTCCCCTCACAAAACCAAATATTTTCCACAAATCTTGTCGATCCTCTATCATCGATGATCGACCATCGGTGAAATCCTTTGGCAACATCCTTTTTATGAATTCACCGAACCCTGACCATTGATGATTGATGACCCCTTTGTTGACATGGAAACTACACTAACATGACATGACATGTAGATGTTGATGTGGCATGGCATGTCACCCTGAATTTTCAATTTGATTGATGTGGAAGGACATGTGGATGATAACATGGCATGATACATGGATGATGATGTCACCATCCTATTTTCCTTCATCAGTTATCGACCACTTCTATTTGAAGACTTAGAGCACTCAACTACACCTATCAATTCTCATTCATCAACCATAAATGATTGACGTTTTCTCCTAGTAAAACATAAACTCTTGTCAATTTTTTGTCGACCCCCAATTGTTGGCCATCGATGATCGGTCAATTTATTCTCGATGCATGAAACCCTCTTTGATTTATGTCAATCCCCGACCATCAACCATCGACAAGTTTTGTTGGAAAGCCTATACACTTAGAAATTTTGGCCAAAATATATCAATCCCCAACCATCGACCATCGACAATCAAATATTTCTTATGAACGAACCCACTCGTCTCCCAAATTTTCTGTTTGACCATCATCCATTGGTGAGTTATGATGGAAAACTTAAAACTATCGACAAATTTCACTGATTTGACCATTATCCATCGGTGAATTCAGTTAGAGAACTTGAACACTTAGTAATTTTGTATCATATTCTAGGTGAATCTGGGTCGTTGATATCTTACTCAAGATGATCTTGGTTATCGATTTTTCTCCAACATTCCAATAGATTAAATGAATCCAAACCGTTGATTGGTTTCATTTTTCCAACCATCTAAATTGAATCACGGATGTTGATTTGTTCAACCTTTCAAATGGTCGATACCTTATAAAAATTTAAAATCTATTAAATTAAATATTGGTCATTGATCTTGTGATCAAATTCGACCTCAACCGTTGACTCATAATATCCATCCAAATTCTATAGACCGCCATTAAGAATCGATTTTCGAACATCCAGGTCGAATTCAACACTATAACTTTGCAGATTGGTTCCATTGAACCTATTAAAAAGTTCTAATTTATTTAAACATGCAAATTGACCATGAATTTGGGGATTTGACTATGATTTTCTTTCATTTTCCCCCAATTTTGCCACAGAAATATATGTAACAACAAATTTTACCCAAATTTGCACTAGGTCTTCACCCATATGGGTGAAGTATTGAACCAGTAGCTATGACACCACATTGTAACGTATTGAGCCCCTAGCTGGGTCACATCACTACTAAAACGACTGAGTAAAAATTGTCATACTATATCTAAATGTCAAAATTAACACACAACATGAAATTCAAGTTCATTCAATTGTCCATACTTAATAAAAAGCATATATATGATTACTCTTACTATGAACAACAAAAATGAAATGCATACAACAACATTCAACCATAAAATAGAGACATGAATTCATCTTTCTACTTAGAGTAAGCAACATTAACCAAATACAACTTGGATTAAAATGCACTGCAATTATATATCAACATTTAAGACATCAATACAAAGATAAGAACACTTATCTTATATAAATATGAAACCTATTGCAAAGGATAGACATTCATCCCAACCGTATCCTTGTTGTTCCATTTCTCAAAAGAAATACACCCTCGAGCTCGGACTATAAATCCACAACAAATGGAGGTCCCTAAAGCTAGCTAATGTCCCCCCTTTCAACAATTAAACTATCAGACAATTCCAGTCCACCAACAAACTTCCCATCAACCTACATAACCCAAGGGATGGAATCCTCCTTCATTTCTCGTACTCCCTTAGTCCTTTCCACTCCCCTTTAAGGATTCCAACACAAGTTGGAGAAGAATTCTGCTTGCTTGGACTTCAAGAATTCTACAACTTCAACACAAATTCGCCCAACAACCAAAACTCATGGTTCTTGCACAAATTTCTAATAAATCATCATTCTTAGGAACATGACCTCTTTCTCCATGAAATTAAAGCTCCAAACAACAACCAAACATTTCCACAATATCTACGTACAAGCTCCCACACTCAGTACTGCATTGGGAAAAACAATTCATGTAAAACCAACTCTGTGCAAAAACATCAATGCATAATTCTCCCCTCCTACCCATAAACATTTCCTCTCTTTCTCTTTTTTTCTTGACTTTCATTCTTCCCCAAGCTAGTTTTACTCAACCCCCATGCACTCAATAGCTCTATGAAGTGACTCTCACACCAACCCGCTTACATGAATTCAATGATTGAGCTCTATAACACTCAACAACTAATGGAAGGTTCATGACAAGGATAATTTAGAGAAAATAAGAAATTGTTTTTGTTTTAGTAGATATGGGTAACTCTCCCCCTTGGACCCCTACCCTCTCTTGTGGATACTTATCCCCCAAATCTACTTGTGTGTCCATCTACAACTGGAAATATAGTTTATTCATTATATTCAATTTACAACATTTACACATTACATCACTTAGGGATCTTGACCATATGCTATATTTAAAATATACATCGCTTAGCTCTCGTCCATATTTGACATCTACAATATATGGATCACTAGTTTGGGGTTTGAAAATAGGGATGTTACACCATGCAACAATGGGTATCAAGAATCATTGAACATGATCATTTTTGAAGCATTGTATGGAAGAAAATGCAACACACCATTATGTTGGGATAACACAACAAACAAAGTTGTGATTGGGCTAGATTTGTTAAAGGAATTGGAAGAACAAATGGAAAAAATTAGGTAGAATTTAAAAGTTGCACAAGATTGGAAGAAGAGATATGTTGATATAAAGATAACAAATAGAGAATTCAAAGTGGGAGACCATGTGTTTTAAAAAGTTAAATCCAAAATAAGCTCGATGAAATTGGGAAGTTTCCTAAAGTTGGTAGTGAGATATTGTGGGCCTTTTGAGGTCTTAGAAAATATAGGATCAGTTGCATACAATCTATCATTACCTGCATCCATGAGAATTCATAAAGTGGTCCATGTGTCTTTATTAAAAAAGCATGTACCTGATCCTAATCATGTGATTGATTGGAATGTGATCCAGGTGGAACATGAAGGAGATTTCTAGGTGGAACCAATGCACATCCTACACCGGAAAGTCAAAGTGCTCAAGAACAAATCTATAGGCTTGATAAAGGTTCAATTGACATTTCTACTGCCAATTTCCGGTGAAAATGCATTTATATCACTTTGATCACTAGAGGAACATATTCCCTCATTTATTATTTGGATATTTGATGCATTATCAGAAGCGTTGACATCTCTTTCAGTGATAGGTGGCTCAAAAGAGCTCGAAGCATGAAGAGAATGTGGATCCTTGGATTTAGGTCTTTGAAAGTATGATTATAGATCATTTTTTCTTGATCTTTTCTTCCCACAATCGTTGCTTGACATCTCAATTCCACAGTTGGAATTTCAAATCGATCTAGAAAACAAAAGTGAACTTGCATGAGAAATAATATAAAATTAGTAAAATTCCTACCAAATTTATAATCTATGTATGTATTTAAATTTATTATTTTTTTTATGAAATCAAATTCTCTAACTTATCCTTTAAAAATGGCAAAGAATCTTGAGGCCAATGAATCCACACAAAGAAATGATCCTCCAAGATTTATAGAATGTAGAGACCATGGTCTATAGGTATAGGCTCAACAACATCAATCATTTAAGGATATCTACCAAAACATGTTTCCAACCTTTTTACAAGAATTTTGTTAGCATGTTTGTAAGTATTTAATATCCTCACATATAAAATTCATATCATGTGCATGACAAAAACAAAGAAACTAGATGTTTGGTTCTCATTGGCATCACAACTATGTATAAAAAACTATTGAAATGAATCAATTTCACTAATACTTTATTTATTTTGGGGTTTTTTCTTGTGGTCATCCCATTATTTACATGAAAAATTGGATGTGAAATTTTAACAAGCACAATTGGAGGCACCTTTGCAAAATTTCCAGGATAATATTATGATAAGTTACACAATAAGTCCTTATATATAAGGAGAAGATTCCCACAAAATCCAAGTTCATCTATATATCATAATAATTTAAGGTTTACAATAATGAAGAAAACAACCTCAAGATGAGAGCTCTTAAAGCTATCCAGAAGTATAACTTGTATGAGTTTCTTTTTTAGTGCCTTTTAGTTAAATTTAACCTTTATAACATAATATAGTAAACATCTCTCTTACATGTTCTTTAAAGACCATATTTAATTCTTAACATATAATTTGTTCTTTAATTGAGACCTTTAAAATATAGAAAAACCTACATAATAAAAATAAATACAAAATGCAATAAATTTATGTTTTATGACTATTTATAAAAGAAAACTACAATAATCATAAATTATTTATTGTTGAATATGTCAAAGCCCCAATATCAAACCTTTTCTAAGATCTTGCATAGTAGTTTATATATCTCTTAGGGTGTGTCTTCCTTGTATAGTCCATCCATGCGAGTGTTATATGTAATCTCTTAGCACTTGAAATTGACCGAGTCATAAGATTTAAAATCCTCATCTACTTCTTGTCAATTTCACAAATTCCTTATCAATGCTCTTTAAAGACCATATTTAATTCTTAACATATAATTTGTTTTTTAATTGAGACCTTTAAAATTTAGAAAAACCTACATAATAAAAAAAAAATACAAAATGCAAGAAATTTATGTTTTATGGTTATATATATATAAAAAAATACAATAATCATATATTATTTATTGTTGAATATTTCAAAGCCCAAATGTCAAACCTTTTCTAAGATCTTACATAGTAGTTTGTATACCTCTTGGGGTGTGTCTTCCTTGTATAGTCCATCCATGCGAGTGTTATATGTAATCTCTTAGCACTTGAAATTCACTGAGTCATAAGATTTAAAATCCTCGTCTACTTCTTGTCAATTTCACAAATTCCTTATCCAATGTTTTTTAAAGACTATATTTAATTCTTAACATATATTTTGTTCTTTAATTGAGAACTCTAAAATATAGAAAAACCTACATGATAAATACAAAATGCAAGGAATTTATGTTTTATTGCTATGTATAAAAGAAAACTACAATAATCATAAATTATTTATTGTTGAATATGTCACAGACCCATTGTCAAACCTTTTCTAAGATCTTGCATAGTAGTTTATATACCTCTTGAGGTGTGTCTTCCTTGTATAGTCCATTCATGCAAGTGGTATATGTAATCTCTTAACACTTGAAATTGACCCCGTCATAAGATATCCTTATCTACTTCTTGTCAATTTTAGAAACTCCTTATCCAATGCTCTTTAAAGATCATATTTAATTCTTAACATATAATTTGTTCTTTAATTAAGACCTCTAAAATACAGAAAAACTTACTTGATAAAAATAAATACAAAATGCAAGGAATTTATGTTTTATGACTATGTATAAAAGAAAACTACAATAATCATAAATTATTTATGTAATCATAAATTATTTATGGTTGAATATATCACAAGCCCCAATGTCAAACCTTTTCAAAGATCTTGCACAAATATTTATATACCTCTTGGGCTATGTCTTCGGTCCATCCATGGGAGTGGTATATGTAATCTATTAACACTTGAAATTTACCTCGTCATAAGATTTAAAATCCTCATCTACTTCTCGTCAATTTCACAAACCCAATGTAAAACCTTTTCTAATATCTTGCACAGTAATTTATATACCTCTTGGGGTGTGTCTTCCTTATATAGTCCATCCATGCGAGTGGTATATGTAATCTGTAACACTTGAAATTGACCCCGTCATAAGATTTAAAATCCTCTTCTAGTTCTCCTCAATTTCAAAAACTCCTTATCCAATGCTCACCACCAACTTTCTTGGTCTCTAAGTTCTCATGTTTCAATTTCACCCACGGTCATTCTTGTCAGTTTATCCAATTAGTCATATTTTTCGTCCATTCCGCGTTTTTTTTTTTTTCCACATATCCTCTCTTTTCCTAAAAAGTAGTATTCCATTCAATGAGTCCTCCAAGGGTATTGGTTTGTAAAAGATGAATGCTGAAATGTTTTTTTAATGAAAATATGTGTTAAAAGAGATAGATTGTGTCATGTTCTCCATCAAATGAGTTAGTTTGTCAAGGAATTAATTTCATAGGGAAAACACTTGGCAGTAATTGTGAAATCAAGAAATGATGCAAAAGTTTTGATCATGACAATCATATCAACGAATTGAACTAAGCTTCAGTTTTGCAACCTGTTGGTAGCCAACTCACTTTTTCCTATCGCCTATAAGCTGCCTACACCTATGTTTTACAAACATCAAGTTTTGTCGCAATTTTCAAATAAATGACACTTTCATTTCTTGCGACATTTACACATTTATTTTCGTTAAGTTTTCACGACTGTAAGCGTGAAAACTTCTCCGTTTGAAGTCACATTTCGATCACTATATGAATTGTCTTGATCTTTTTATTTGATATGCCTACTACGCTTACCTTTTGTTTATCGTTATGTGGCTGAAAGGACTTTTAAACTATCCTCATTGGACATTTTTATATTGATTGCATAACTTGATTTTATTAATTGTGTGAGGCATTGAGCATATGGATTTATACTTGCCTAATCATTGATTCTATGAATTGCATAGGGGTTATGATTTATTTTTGTTTCTATATATGATATGATCCTTATGTTAATCTTTTTATAACTTTTGGCTTGTCAAATATATGAATTCAATCGGCACATTGGTTAAACATTTATACAATGGCGCATGGCTAACATTTGGTGTTGGTTTCACGTTGAATGTCGATGGTTTTGAAACTAAAGTTGATTTGGCGCAACACTCACCATTTGATTCCTTGGTTGGCCAAACGATATGGTTTTCGAGCTATGCTATGATTGTTTGAACATATGTGTAAATCGGTGGTTGTACTTTACCATAACTATCGTGCATGGCAGTGAATGACTCCACCACCCTCGCATGCGCGCATTTATGCTTACCCCTTTGGCTTGATTCATTTTTGTTGGTTCGGGTAGCTCTGTTACTGTGTGTTGATGAATTTGAACCCTTTCCTTACCATGCATTCAACTCCATGGCACCAGTCGTGCGAGTTGAACCCAATGGCAAACAGGCCCTGTTAATATTTGATAATGCCCGCCAAGATTTGGCAGACAGTGGATGGCTTACCTTTGTGGAACGTTTCTAGGGTTTTAACCTTTGCATAGCTCGATAGTTTTCCATGACCTTCGATGGCTGTCGAGCCAAGGTCGGCGATATACAATTGGAAATTGATGAACAGTTTATCAGTCTTACTACGGGTTTGCCTGCCAATGGACAACGATGGTCCAAGAATTGCAAAGTCGAAGAAGTCCCATGGACACTGCTCTTCCAGTCACGCAAAATCACCTCCTGTGATAGAGGTAGGCCCGTAACTATACTCAAACAACGTTGGCATGATTTATTGATGATAATCAAGCAATTTGTGACCTGCGAAGGTTGGTACGGGTTGGTGTTCCTCCACCACCTGCGTTTGCTTATGGTTTTTATGGGATACTCTCTCAATATGCCCTATTATTTGCATCGAAGCCTGTTTAAAATGTCAAAGAAGTACAAAAGACTTCAGGCTGACAGTAGCCTTTTTCATTATGGGTTGGTTAAGCTTATTGTTGTCTGTTATTTAAGTCTGCACGGGGATTGTTGGAGCAATTTCGTTGTTCCGAATGGTTTCGAGAATTCTAACCCTCCACAGGTTAACAAACCTGTGGTGAGTGAGGTCAAGGTTATACCCCCAATACCCTACCATATCCTTCTGCCTAAACCATCGACCGACTCTCCTATTGACTTGCCCCACGCTGTGACTAAAAACATTGAGATTGTTAAGCCTATGAGAAAGAATCCCAAAGCCAACCTTACCGCGAATGCTAAAGGGAAAAGGAATGCTCGTTTGATTTCACGAATGGCAAGGAACAATCCAAAACCTCTTGTTGAGCCAAACCCTATCGTGTTGAGTGAGGACTCTGATTCGGAAGTGGAAAGTTTATTAGCTAGCGAATACCCCTATTCGCAAGGTCTGTGTCATGAACCTTCGTATGACTTTGTTTCAAACTTACCCCCCTGCCTACAGGATGACCCTAATTACCCAAGCATTAAGTTGCCTTCTGAAACCATCAGTCATATGCCCAAATCCTCCCCTGCTCTGTCTAAACCTTTAGTGTCACCCTGTGATCAATGCAATGCATGGTTAGAGCGATACTATAATGATGTTCCGATTCTCCAGTCAAAGATTCAATCTTTAGAGGACCAGATTGCAACCCTAACCAGTCAAAAAGCCAAGCTATGAGCGACAGATAAGAAACAAAAGACGATCGGCTCCATCTTGTTTAAAAATGTGGAATCAGCCACGACTGTTGTAAATTCCAAGCTGGCGTAATTGAATAGCCTCGTCGTCACATAGGTATGTTCAATATCAATTGTTTTTGTAAATAATCTAAGTTTATATAACGATTTGATTTCGGTTTTAAACAGCTCTGTTCATTTCATTTGAATGGCTTTGTTACATTACATGCATTCTATATATAGCTTTGTTTTGCCTTAATGGAATTTCGTTTTTTCAATCATTCTCAGTTTAGCTTCTATTAGATTTTCATCGATTTGTTTAATCTTAGTGTGGATTCAATTTGTTTGATTGAGTTAAAATGGATGTTATGTTGTCGATCGAATTTGTTTGTACCTTTTCTAGACATGAATTGTTCCTCATATTCAATTTAGAAAATGATCACATTTCGATTCAATTTCGTTATAATGTGTACGCTATGATTGGAAACGATTTCGGTTTGTTGTGCCATATCATCTTCGAGCAACATGAATACAATTCAGATCAATTCCAATGTGATTCTCTACAAACACACTCAAATCATGAATAGATTCAATTCATAACGATTATGCTAAAAACCCAGCCGGTTAATTCGCATTGGTTTACTGTTAGCTCGACCATGTTATCAGTTGGATTCGTATTGCAATGAATATTCTGTTCGGATTTGATTTGTAAAACGAGATTGGTTATATCTGGATTCACGATTTGTTTCTATATTAAACTCAGTCATTATCTGTTTGAAATTAACGATTTCGTTCAACACCAATCAAGATTATTTGCCTAGTTTGCAATTATCACTTATGTCGATTCTATTAAGATTGTGATCACAATTAATCGATCCTGTCTGTTGACTGTGCAAGGATCAACGATCAAAATTTACGACAAATTCTGTTTGATTGATGCTGTTACGTATGATTTCATTTACCCATAATCGAAACAGTCTTTCTATCTTTGTATTTGATTAAAAGACATGAATCTTTTGCTATATCGTTACAGCTATAACGAGTGGAAAGTGATTTTGTTGGATCGGATTGTATCTATTGTTTAAAAATCACATACGATATGTTTTTCAATTGGATATGAAACAATCTTATTGATGTTCGATTATGACTCATTTACCCAATTTTATGGTAACAAAATAACAGAGTATCCTTATCTCTGTTTTCGATTGAATCATTTTGATCATGTTTAATGTTGAATGATAAAATCATTTTGATTCATTTTCAAGTAATCATTGGAAGATAATTGGTTGTTAATTCAATTTGATTTTATTAAAAAGATTTGATTTGATTTCAATTCTGATTCTGTATATTATTTTAGACTAGCTACAGAATCAGATGATTCTGTAGCTAAGTCTGTAGAATTAAATTTTTATTGTTTTATTAATAAAAATACCTCTCTAACTTGTTATTTTTGGTCCATTTCAGGTCAATTCGAAATTGCATTGGATTTGATGAGCAGTTAGAGGATATTTGAGATATTTTACTTGCATTTTAATTTCCTAGTTTAGTTGATCTTGGGGATATTTTCTCAGATTATGTAAACAGTTTGATACTATCCACAGGGAGGTTTTACCCTGTGGAAAGACTTATATATACTTATTATTTTTGTAATAACACCATCCTCATTCGTGGGAGAATAAGGATATGGAATTTTAATACAGACTGAGACATAATTTGATATTCTGCTACAGCTTTAGCTTTTCATGATATCGATATTTTTTTCATGTTATGTGTATCAATTTGTATTTGGTTAATGACTACTTTAGCTATCTTAATCTTGTGCAAATGATATAATTTAATCAATATAATCCATATCTAATTTCTTCCAGTATTTAAAAAACATAGCAATTTCTTGATTCAGTTTGTGAAGTACAGATTTCTCTTCTTCATTGATTGGATTATTAAGTATAAGTTTTTGCATAATAGGTTTCCCTTATTGCAGAGATTTATAAATCATATAATTGTTATGATTTTTTATGTCTTGTTTGTCCTATAAACAACTCAAAGAGCAGCGCAACCTATCGTTTACGAAAAGCTTCTGAACCATCCGGTGCGAGTTTACTTCCTCCGACCAGCTTCGAAGTCAACATACACAGGGCAAACTTGGAGCGTTTCCAGGTCAGTTTGTCATTTATTTGTTTAGTTTATTTGTTAGTATTTTTAGTTAGATATATATGTTTAGTATATTAGATTGTTTAATTTCAGTAAGTTTTATTTCTTATTTATAAAAAATCAACAAAAACATATCTTGCTGTCTTAGGGTAAAATATAATGAGTTTTGCAGGTTTTAATTAAATCTGTAGATTGTCTATATTTTACATTTTGTGAATAAGTGATATTGTAGTTAGTAATGAGACAGTTGATTAGAGTTAGTATAATATTGATTAGTAGATTGTATATAGAATAGTTAGAGTAGTTTAGTTTAGTTTTAGTTTGTTTTATTAGTTTTAGTTAGTTTAGTTTGTTTTATTTAGTTTTAGTTAGTTTAGTTTGTTTTAATTGTTTTAGTTAGTTTAGATTAGTTTTCTATTTGGTTTTCTTAGGACCTTAGATCGGCTAATGGAGCCGCTAAACCCATCAGGGTGGTTCATTCCAAATGGCTTGGGTTATTAGACAACCCCGGGCCGATTCCACTCTCTCAGTTGACGGATGATCAATTTCGCTCGTCAACAAATGGCGCTAGAAGGAGGGCCTGAACTTAATTAATGGCACGAGGTGGTCGCAAGACTCCTCCACCCCCTAATCGCTCACCTATAGTGACTAGAAGTTGTTCACTTGATAATATTCCCCTTCAAACAAAAACTACTTCAATTGACGATCCTCAGATCACAGTTGAGCCAACAACCCCTAATCCTACACGTGGTGACCTACAAGAGATTGTACGCCAATCTCTTATTAAAACACACAGTTCCTTAGCTCGTCTTAGGAAACCAAACCATACGTGGGGTCAACCTTTGGACTTCTCTGATATCAGAGAACAATTAGGTGACACTAACCTCACTATGAATCCTTCAGATCCAATCTTAAATCCTGCTGCAAGAGGATCTGGGATACCTCCTTCACCACCTCCCTCATCTCCTTCCTCTTTTAGAGGATATTCTTCTGACGAAGGCAGTTCACCTTCTCAGCCTTCCACACCCACTACCCCAATGGTGAATAAGAACAACCCTGCTAGACCCTGGATTGATCAGGATGTTGTAGCTGTACCTGGAGCCCAACACCCTTTACCTAAGCACCCGAAGAAATGGCTTCCCAAGTTTGATCCTGATTCAAAACAAATAGTTGAACATCATATTAAAAAATTTATGCTAGCCATTAGATTCCGCAATGTTGAACATGAAGACGTTGTCTGTAAGTTGTTCCCTTACACTTTCGAGGGTAATGCATCCACATGGTACTTTTCCCAACAGCCACACACTATCGTGTCTTGGGAAAAGTTTGAGTCATGCTTTTTGGAAAAGTTCAGAGACGGTAAACCTCCAGAAGTCCTGGTCATGGATCTTTCTAGCTTAAGAATGAACCCAAAAGAAAAAGTTAAAGACTTTAATCAAATATTCTTAACACTTAAAAACCGAATCCCTGCAGATTCTATGCCTGCTGAAAGTCTTATAATAGCTTACTACACTAAATCTCCACATCAAAGTATATCTATTTGGGTTAAATGATCCAAGAAAGATACGTTGTTATAAGCCTTCGAGGAGGCCACCCAGATTGAAAAAGACATACTTAGCCTTAAGGACTTTTCCAACAACGAAACATAGGCTAGTTTTTCTCCCAAAAAGAAGATTGAAATTCTCTCTAGACCCACCCAAAGTAAAACACAACCTGGAAACTCTGATTTGGAAAATTTAACTAAAGTTGTTCAAAAACTATCAAATCAAGTTACAGACTTAAAAAGGTCA
>JZKD02S2278408.1:675456-695397 GCA_000966675.3 Picea glauca | reverse complement strand
ATATTGATTGCATAACTTGATTTTATTAAGTTTGTGAGGCATTGAGCATATGGATTTATACTTGCCTAATCATTGATTCTATGAATTGCATAGGGGTTATGATTTATTTTTGTTTCTATATATGATATGATCCTTATGTTATTCTTTTTATAACTTTTGGCTTGTCAAAAATATGAATTCAATTGGCACATTGGTTAAACATTTATACAATGGCTCATGGCTAACATTTGGTGTTGGTTTCACGTTGAATGTCGATGGTTTTGAAACTAAAGTTGATTTGGCGCAACACTCACCATTTGATTCCTTGGTTGGCCAAACGATATGGTTTTCAAGATATGCTATGATTGTTTGAACAGATATGTAAATCGGTGGTTGTACTTTACCATAACTATCGTGCATGGCAGTGAATGACTCCACCACCCTCGCATGCGTGCATTTATGCTTACCCCTTTGGATTGATTCATTGTTGTTGGTTCGGGTAGCTCTGTTACTGTGTGTTGATGAATTCGAACCCTTTCCTTACCATGCATTCAACTCCATGGCACCAATCGTGCGAGTTGAACCCAATGGCAAACAAGCCCTGTTAATATTTGATAATTCCCGCCAATATTTCGCAGACAGTGGATGGCTTACCTTTGTGGAACGTTTCGAGGGTTTTAACCTTTGCATAGCTCGATAGTTTTCCATGACCTTCGATGGATGTCGAGCCAAGGTCGAGGATATACAATTGGAAATTGATGAACAGTTTATCAGTCTTGCTACAGGTTTGCTTGTCAATGGACAACGATGGTCCAAGAATTGCAAAGTCGAAGAAGTCCCATGGACACTTCTCTTCCAGTCACGCAAAATCACCTCCTGTGATAGAGGTAGGCCCGTAACTATGCTCAAACAACATTGGCATGATTTATTGATGATAATCAAGCAATTTGTGACCTGCGAAGGTCGGTACGGGTTGGTGTTCCTCCACCACCTGCATTTGCTTATGGTTTTTATGGGATACTCTCTCAATATGCCCTATTATTTGCATTGAATCCTGTTTAAAATGTCAAATAAGTACAAAAGACTTCAGGCTGATAGTATCCTTTTTCATTATGGGTTGGTTAAGCTTATTGTTGTCTGTCATTTAAGTCTGCACGGGGATTGTTGGAGCAATTTCGTTGTTCGGAATGGTTTCGAGAATCGAACCCTCCACAGGTTGACAAACCTGTGATGAGTGAGGTCAAGGTTATACCCCCAATACCCTACCATATCCTTCTGCCTAAACCCTCGACGGACTCTCCTATCGACTTGCCCCACGCTGTGACTAAAAACGTTGAGATTGTTAAGCCTATGAGCAAGAAGCCAAAGCCAACCTTACCGCGAATGCTAAATGGAAAAGGAATTCTTTTTTGATTTCACGAATGGCAAGGAACAAGCCAAAACCTCCTGTTGAGCCAAACCCTATCGTGTTGAGTGAGGACTCTGATTCGGAAGTAGAGCATTTATTGGCTAGTGAATACCCCTATTTGCAAGGTCTGTGTTTCGAACCTTCATATGAATTTGTGTCAAACCTACCCCCCTGCCTACAGGACGACCCTAATTACCTAGGCATTAAGTTGCCTTGTGAAACCATCGGTCATATGCCCAAATCCTCCCCTGCTCTGTCTAAACCTACAATGTCACCCTGTGATCAATGCAATGCATGGTTAGAGTGATACTATAATGATGTTTCGATTCTCCACTCAAAGATTCAATCTTTGGAGGACTAGATTGCAACCCAAACCAGTCAAAAGGCCAAGCTATGAGCGACAGATAAGAAACAAAAGACGACCGGCTCCATCTTGTTTAAAAATGTGGAATCAGCCATGGCTGTTGTAAATTCCAAGCTGGCGTAATTGAATAGCCTCGTCATCACACAGGTATGTTCAATATCAATTGTTTTTGTAAATAATCTAAGTTTATATAACGATTTGATTTCGTTTTTAAACAACTATGTTCATTTCATTTGAATGGATCTGTTACATTGCATGCATTCTATATATAGCTTTGTTTTGACTTAACGGAATTTCGTTTTTTCAATCATTCCCAGTTTAGCTTCTATTAGATTTTCATCGATTTGTTTGATCTTGGTGTGGATTCGATTTATTTGATTGAGTTAAAATGGATGTTTTGTTGTCGATCGAATTTGTTTGTACCTTTTCTAGACAGGAATTGTTCCTCATATTCAATTTAGAAAATGATCACATTTCGATTCAATTTCGTTATAATGTGTACGCTATGATTGGCAATGATTTCGATATGTTGTTCCATATGATCTTCGAGCAACAGGAATACAATTCGGATCAATTCCAATGTGATTCTGTACAAACACACTCAAATCATGAATAGATTTAATTCATAACGATTATGCTAAAAACCTAGTTGGTTAATTCGCATTGGTTTACTGTTAGCTCGACCATGTTATCAGTTGGATTAGTATTGCAATGAATATTTTGTTTGTATTTGATTTGTAAAACGAGATTGGTTATATCTGGATTCACGATTTGTTTCTATATTAAACTTAGTCATGATCTATTTGAAATTAACGATTTCGTTCAACACCAATCAAGATTATTTTCCGAGTTTGCAATTATCACTTCTGTCGATTCTATTAAGATTGTGATCACAATTAATCAATCCTGTCTGTTGGCTATGCAAGGATCAACGATCAAAATTTATGACAAATTCTGTTTGATTGATGTTGTTACGTATGATTTCATTTACCCATAATCGAAACAATCTTTCTATCTTTGTATTTGATTAAAAGACATGAATCTTTTGCTATATCATTACAACTATAACGAGTGGAAAGTGATTTTGTTGGATCGGATTGTATCTATTGTTTAACAATCACATACAATATGTTTTTCAATTGGATATGAAACAATCTTATTGTTGTCCGATTATGACTCATTTACCTGATTTATGGTAACAGAAGAACAGAGTATCCTTATCTCTTTTTTCGATTGAATCATTTTGATCATGTTTAATGTTGAATGATAAAATCATTTTGATTCATTTTCAAGTAATCATTGGAAGATAATTGGCTGTTAATTCAATTTGATTTTATTAAAAATATTTGATTTGATTTCAATTCTGATTCTGTATATTATTTTAGACTAGCTACGGAATCAGGTGATTTTGTAGCTAAGTCTGTAGAATTAAATTTTTATTGTTTTATTAATAAAAATACCTCTCTAACTTGTTATTTTTGGTCCATTTCACGTGAATTCGAAATTGCATTGGATTTGATGAGCAGTTAGTGGATATTTGATATATTTTACTTGCATTTTAATTTCCTAGTTTAGTTGATCTTGGGGATATTTTCTCAGATTATGTAAACAGTTTGATACTATCCATAGGGAGGTTTTACCCTGTGGAAAGACTTATATATACTTATTATTTTTGTAATAACACCATCCTCATTCGTGGGAGAACAAGGATATGGAATTTTAATATAGACTGAGACAAAATTTGATATTCTGCTACAGCTTTAGCTTTTCATGATATCAATATTTTGTTCATGTTATGTGTATCAATTTGTATTTGGTTAATGACTACTTTAGCTATCTTAATATTTTGCAAATGATATAATTTAATCAATATAATCCATATCTAATTTCTTCCAGTATTTAAAAAACATAGCAATTTCTTGATTCAGTTTGTGAAGTACAGATTTCTCTTCTTCATTGATTGGATTATTAAGTATAAGTTTTTGCATAGCAGGTTTCCCTTATTGCAGAGATTTATAAATCATATAATTGTTATGATTTTTTATGTCTTGTTTGTCCTGTAAACAACTCAAAGAGAAGCGCAACCTATCATTTACAAAAAGCTTCTGAACCATCCGGTGCGAGTTTACTTCCTCCGACCAACTACGAAGTCAACATACACAGGGCAAACTTGGAGCGTTTCCAGGTCAGTTTGTCATTTATTTTTTTAGTATATTTGTTAGTATTTTTAGCTAGTTATATATGTTTAGTATATTAGATTGTTTAATTTCAGTAAGTTTTATTTCTTATTTATAAAAAATCAACAAAAACATATCTTGTTGTCTTAGGGAAGAATATAATGAGTTTTGCAGGTTTTAATTAAATCTGTAGATTGTCTATATTGTACATTTTGTGAATAAGTGATATTGCAGTTAGTAATGAGACAGTTGATTAGAGTTAGTATAATATTGATTAGTAGATTGTATATAGAATAGTTAGAGTAGTTTAGTATAGTTTTAGTTTGTTTTATTAGTTTTAGTTAGTTTAGTTTGTTTTATTTAGTTTTAGTTAGTTTAGTTTGTTTTAATTGTTTTAGTTAGTTTAGATTAGTTTTCTCTTTGGTTTTCTTAGGACCTTAGATCAGCTAACGGAGCCGCTAAACCCATCAGGGTGGTTCATTCCAAATGGATTGGGTTATTAGACAACCTCGGACCGGTTCCACTCTCTCAGTTGACGGACAGTCAATTTCGCCCGTCAACACAACCTCAAAGTGTTTAGGGTTTTGAGTTCTGATGAAGAAATTAATGTTTTGAAGGAAGAAAAAAAAATTCTCTGGATTTCAACATCATGTTTTACAGGACAAGATACTACTAGATAACCTTCATATTCCATATACAGGTTAGATAAGTGAACAAAGTTGAAACAAGGCATTCGCTCTGAAAGTGCTGAAGCACTCAATTACGTAGTGAACTATATTTCCAGGTTGTGCAAGTGTGACAGAGCACCAGATCATCATTTGAATCAACATCTAATCATCTCCAGCTATGATAGGTGGTCCACATCAGCTCCGGGGCTCAAAATCATAATCATGAACATCATGTTTTGAAGTTGGAAGGAAATTGTTATGTATTTAATGTGATCAAACAAATTCTTATTTCCTAGCAGGCACTTCTAAACTTGTTGCTATCCTAATGTAACTAAGTATTTCTTTGGAAAATTAGTTAGGATCCACTCCTTTAGCATGGAAGTAGTCATTTTATTTATATTTTTATGAATTTGATGAAGGATAGGGTTGGTTCGAGTGTGTGGGAAGAAAGAGGCCATTGTGACTGTAGTATCTTTTGAATTTTTAGAGTGATCATTATAGATGTAAACGGACTTTCTTCTCAATGGTTCATGTGTTAATGTCCTTTGGTGAGGTGTCTCTTTCTATGTTAATGTGTTTCCTTACTGTAGTTGATCATTTCCGTGTATAATCTTCAATGCTTGATTGAGTTTATGTAATTCAGAAGGCATTCGCATGCTCTGAGTTAAAACAATTAACCATTCCACTACCTTCATCTAACCATTCCACTACCTTCATCTAAAGTCAAATGTAGAAGTCATCCTGAATAGATGCTTTACATTTCATGGGGTTTTTTCTCCTAGTTCTCCCACCATACTACAACATTACTGAAGACTAGAGATAATTAGCTACCTTTCCCTTGTCACATAATTGCTCATTAACCAGTAATTGATCACTTTGATCTGTTTTTTAACCCTAGAATCCATGCCCAATGGATTCCTTTTCAGCTCTGCCACAATCATTTTCAAAATCTTATTTCCATTTCAGAGATGGCCACTGAGTCTAATTTACAGTGAGAGATCCCTCTCTGGTTTGGAAAGGATAGATTCCAAGCATAAAGTTGGTTTGAAGGTTACCTCTTTGTTTTCCTTCCACAACCAAGGAAATTACGGAGTGATAACATAATCTTATCAGTGATGAATGTTATCCTTCATCTATTTAAATAACTTTATTGCATCATTAAGATTACTAACTTTGAATAGTCCATCCATCAATGTGTTGTAAGGGACAACATCAAGTTTCAAATCCCATTTTGGCATCTCATGGAAGATTTGTTTAGTTTAGTTGTTGACATGTTAGATGGCTAAGCGGTCAATTGATGCACTCTGAGAAGACAAATAAAAAGGATAATGAAGGAAACAGTAGAGAGAAGAATAGTGGAGAAAACTAGAAGAAATGAAAAGATGCTACAAGCTTAACATAGGAAATGAAAACTTTAAGGCCCAACTAATCCTGCAGGTCAAGGTTGGTGAAGAGAAAATAAGGAGAGAATCAATTCGGGATAGAAAAAAAAATAGTCTTTTAACCGAGGGATCCTTTGTTAAACTTGCTCAACTTGACACAACTATCAGTCCTTTTCCTTACTTCTTTCTCTAGAAAGAGAAAAAGATGCCACATTAATATGTGTTTCCTATTTTCTAGCGGCATGATGAGCATATTTCAATAACATTCATGATTTGTTTGTTGCTCTTCAGTTGCATCCTTCAATTACAACTTAGCAGATGATGATTCTCTAATTTATGTTACAATTGATGGATATGCATTACTAATTGTGGGTTGGCTACCCGACTACATGCCAACACTAGTCAATTTAAATATTCACACATCCTCTCAATGTTATCTCTCTCTCTCTCACATACATCATCAAACACAAAATTCACCTCGTCAATTTGTTGGACGCCCCTCTTTAACTTCCTCGATCAAACTGATATTTCCTACAAGTCTTTGTCTACTTTGTCGATGATCAAACATTGACAGAGTATGGTTTCAACCCCATGTCGATATAATATGTCACCGATGAAGAGGTACTGAGGGGATTGATGGTGAATGCACCGACGATCATCTCAAGAGAGATGAGACCCGAACTTTTGTGTCTTAATGTAGAAGAGAAGATCGCCATACTATGGGTCATCTGAGGGGATGTAGAAGAGGTGTTCATTAGGAAAATCCATATTGATAGGTGAAATTTTAGTGTCTGAGGGAAACGTCATGATGATTTTGGCAAGAACAAGTGATTTCTTGTTTTTGGGAATTGAAAAATCTAGGTCGTATTCTTGAAGGATGACGATCCATCAGGAAAATTTTCCATTAATATGCCATCGACTAAGAAATTACAACATGGGGTTGGAATCTTCCATGACTTTGGTAGTGCGAAGAAAGATATAATAACGCAGTTTTTGAACTGCGAGGACAACAACAATGATGATTTTCTCTTCATGATTGTATTTCAGAGGAGGTCCTGAAAGAGTTTTACTAATGTAGTAAATAACATGATCATGGCCATCATCCCCTAGTTGGACGAGCACTCCTGCTACTGAGACGATTGAGGCCGATAAGTAGAGTATTTAATCGTGATCAAGTTTAGAGGACTAATCAAAGGGGCATTAGATATCATCATTTTTAAATCATCAAAAGTGGTTTGGGCATGTTCATCCTATCAAAATGGGATATCATGATGCAATAAGTGAAGGAAACCATGAGCGCGAGTGGCATAATCTGGGACAAAGTGTCGTAAAAAGTTGGTTTTGCCTTGTAGGCTCTGCAGTTGGCACAAATTCCTAGGTGGTGGAATTTTTGTGATAATTTGGACCTTGAGGGGGTCCACTATGATCTCATTTTGGGAGACTATGAACCCAAGGAGGCATCCAGTGGTGACGCAAAATACACACTTGAGGGGGTTCAAGTAGATATTGTACTAGCGACGTCGTTGAAATATGACTCATAGGTTATCTAAATGATGAGTTAGTTTCTTGGATCGAGCAGTGAGGTCGTCCAAGTAAGTGAGGATGATGCAATCAAGATCATGGAAAACATAAGTCATGGATTGTTGGAATGTAGAACCTGCATTTTTTAGTCTAAAGGGCATGACATGATAAGAAAAATTACCCCATGGGGTGTTAAATGCGATTTTATTCTAATATACTGGATGGATTTGGATTTGATCGTAGCCAGAGAACCCATTCATGAAGGACAAGGCCTCATGGCTGGCATAGTCATAGATAATTTGGTCGATGAAATGGGTTGGGAAATTGTCTTTGGGACACGCATGGTTGAGATCATGAAAGTTGGTGCATATGTGTATAATGCCTTGTTTTTTGTAAACGGGGATGGGGTTGGAGGCCAATGAGGTATATAAAATGGGGTATATGAACCCTGCAATGTGTAACTTGTTAATTTTGGCATTGATAGCCACAACTTTGTATGGGTGAAGTGGGCATTGCTTTTGACGTACTAGGGCGACATCTAGCCATGTGTCGATGTGATGTTGGACGATATAAGGATCAAGGCCGGGCATCTCTATATATGACAAAGAAAAAATATCTTGGTATTCCTGGAAGAGAGATTTGTAAGTTGTGACTTCCTCAGGAGAGCATGCGGCAATGGTGATTTCCTCTATGATTCCTGGTTTGATGGAAATGTCAATTTTGACAGTGGGGGAAATATTGGCCATGTTTCCTTCTTCAAAAGCATCGGGCACAAGGATAGGGTTGTAGAACCAGTCTGTATGCCCTGACGAAATAAAATCATTGGTTTCAATTTCACATATGGAAGCTTGGCGAGGGGGGTCATGGCTTCCGGTGAGAGAAAACACACTATGTTATGGAGCGCATTCCATGGGTAATCGGGGATAGTTATTTCCTCCAGGATATCTTTGTCACAGTGGAAAATGTGAGTATATAGGTGATCCATGGAAGTAACAGAGGTGACTGTCATTAAGTGATTGTCTTTAAATGGTGCAGATGTAGAGGGTGTATGTCAATTATGGTGCAATGACTTGCTTGACATAATCCAAATGTCTAGACACTGTGGGTTGTAAAATGTGGTAGGGGGTAAGATTTCCTGGGGGAAATGAACTGGAGAATTGGGAGGATTTGGGGGAACATCCTCAAACAGTCTATCCATGAACCATGGAGGGGTGGTAAGTGACTCAGGTTCAGGGGAGGTGATGTGAAAAATATCTGGAGAAGGGATAGGGGGAATCACCTGCATCATAGGAGGTGAGGGGTTCGAAGGATTTTGAATAAGGTTTATTTGACGATGCCTATATTCAATGATCAAAGGATGCTGGTATGTGAAATTATCAAGTGAGACACAAAGAGAGGAAGGGCATATCATCCGTTCAGTGACTGAGGTCGAGACATAATGGATGTCGATGATGTGGGTACCCGAAGGTGTTGGTGGAGAGGGATCTTGCTGAAAGGTTTGGCGTACCATCGTGAGCATCTTTTGAAACTGAGGTAGAGTTGGGAAATGATGAGTGGATTTTCCATACTCTGAACATATGGCACACTCGAATTTGGTTTGCATCCCTTTATTGCATGTAGTAGGGGATATTGTGGTAGTACTGGGTGTTCTTAGTGAGGTGACAAGTGAGGTGGTTACTTGAGGGAGTTGGATCAAATTGTGTAACTTGGGAAGAGAAGGACATCGATTATTGGGGTGTCCCTCCCTTTTACATAGTGCGGAAGGAGGTTGAAATCAGGGAGGAAGTGGAGTGGTGGTCTCTTTCTTCTTCCATCTGTCCCCAACCATAGCAGTGGTGTTGGTGAGTGGGGGTGAGGTTGGTGTGGCTGGAATTAGTACTAGAATCTGCATCGGGATTCCCTCTTACTGAGGAGGAAGGGATGGCTATGGAACGATCATGGGAGGATGTAGATACTATACAGGGATGGCGAGAACCATGTTGGGAAGGGTAAGCATTGTGGTTACTTGAAATGCTTGTACGCCCGGTGGGGGGTAGAATAAGGGGATTTGAGTGATGCCTTAGGGAATTGTCTCCCAAACCAGGACTTTCCCCTAGGGGAGGGTGGGATTAGGGGTAATTGGTGTATTAGGGTTCTCAGTTAATCCATGTGGTATACATTCTTCAACTGGTGGGACGTCGAGAGGTGGAGAAGCCTCAGTGTGAGGCATGGTATCTCTGGTTTCAGTTCCATTAGAAGATACGACAAACACTTTTTTTGAGGGGTGTATGAGAGGTGGTGCTCCATGGTATGCCCCAAACAAGGATGGTTCTTTGAAAATTCCGGGGACCATATCCATGGGTGAATATGCCTCAGAACTAGTGTGGACAAGAGGTAGGATTTTATCGATGTTGGTAGAGTGGTTAGGCTTGTAATGTGAAACTTGGTCAATGGTGATGAGCTTCCCGTTGTGGGGGAACATCATCAATCAAAACACAAAATAGGATATTTCCTTCATAGTGTATGTTGGCCCTTGACCAAGTTTTGAAGATCCTTGGTCATGTTTGACCTATTTTGGGACTTCAACAGGATGGTCGAAGGTGGAGTGCAAGTCGAAGAGGAGATCGTGGGATCTTGGCCCCTTTTTAGGGAAATTTTGGGTTTTGAGCTCATGTAACATGTATGGGATGTCGTCTCATGGGTTTACCCATGTTTAGGCCATTTTTGTAAATGTATAAATAGATATCTAGGCGATCAGGCGATTGAGCTAAGTGCAGATAGTATGAGTGCTCTGTGTATGATGTTTTGAACACTTGTAGAAGCTAAGTGAAAGTGATTGTAAGAAGCTTATGTGCATATTGTAAGAAGGATTTGTGATGTGACCTAACCCAGGGAAGGAGGATCTCATGAGGTGTGCATAGATCTCATGTCCTCTGCAGAGTAGGATTTTGATGCTATGTGCCTATAAGAATCTTGACAGAAGATAATAAAGAAGAGAAGAGTTGGTGGACGTAGCCCCAGGCTGGGGGTGAACCACATATATCCTGTGTTATGATTGTTCTATGAATTATGGCTATTTTTTTCATGTGATTTATGCTTAGTGAAATAATGTATGCTTAGAAGGATAAGATATGATAGCTTAGAGCCTAGTAATATGACTAAGATTCTAGATCTGATCTTTTTTCTTATGATAGGTTCTTAGATTTGTAGATCTTGTTGAATATTGCATTTCCCTATAATTAGGGTTTTATCTGGGAAGTAAATAATAGTTAAATATTGATGAATGGTAACTGCTAAGTGATTTTTTAGAGTGTTGTAATCACATATCCATGTCCCAGCTAGGTTGCAGACACTTGAGTCCTGTAACCACCCATGCTTCTACCTCCGATGAGACTTCATCTAATTCAAAGGTGTTTCTAAAAGGGTCGGTAGTTAGGGTTTTGTTGGTGTGTTATTGAAGCATTGAACCCTGGGTCTACCCCTGTGCCAACAAATGGTTCTGTTGTCGGGACTGAAACTGTGATTCCAGGGAATTGAGGAAAAGAAAGAGCTATGTGTGTAGATCTGTTTCTTTAGTGCACAGTATTCCACTTGACTTGTGGAAGCTGGGTGCTAAGAAGTGAAGTGTGATCCAAAGAAAAGAGGTAAGATATAGAAGTTGGGTTATTTGCAAAAGGTAAGAGTAGTGAAATTTTTTAGATCTGAAAGATTTGTGTTCTGCTAAAAGTAAGTTAAGTGAAAAATTTTGTTTCAAAAGTATGAATCTAGGTATGTTTGATAAATTTTGTCCTATTATGAAAACTAGGGCACAACTAGAAGAAAGAGTATTTGATCTAATTAGATCTAATAGAAATAATGAGAGATATGTTAATCCTATGCATAGAAACAATGTTTGGACTAAAAAATTGATGTAGGACTCTAGAAAGAATTTTTCACAGGTTAGTTACTGTGACCCTAGTGCACAGTACAAGAAAAGTTGGGGATCATTTAAGAGAAAGAGAGTAATAACCCTTTGTTACAGTTGTAGAAGACAAGGCCATCATGTTAAGGATTTCCCTAATAGAAGACCTAGTTGTCTTTATTGTAAAGCTATGGACCATGAAATTCTGGATTTCCCTAGAATGCTTGCTAAACTTGAAAGAATGAAGATGGAACAAGATAAACATGAGAAAGATTCAAAAATTAAGACTATGGCAGAACCCTAGAAAGAATCAGAGACTGTATTGTTAGAAATAAAAGAAACCCTAAATTATCATAGAGACATCAATCTATCAGAGATCTTAAAAGACAAATAATGCATAGAAGCAAGAATAGGAAACTTCGACATAGACTATTTTCTAGATAAGAAAACACAGATGAATTTCATGACATAAAGTACTTGGGAAATTTTGGGAAGGCCTGCTATGGTTCCTTCATCGGGAGGAATAGTTTTATTTAGAGTAAAGCTAATAACCCTATGTGGAAGAATTACCCAGATATCTATGAGTGCTCAAGGAACTTCTACAGAGGAAGAATTTGAGGTTATCAAATTTGTTGAGAACAGTGCCCCATTTTCCTTATTGCTAGGAAAACCCTGTTGTAACACCCTTTTTTTTCATATCTTTATCTCTCTGATACCAAATTGTAGCAACCTTTATGTTACCATACTTCGCGTAAATATAACACTCACTCTCAGAATATAAAACAACATACATTTAAGCAATGAAACATATTTAGAGCTTAGAGTAAGTCTTAACAATTACTTCTATCATAATTTTAAAACATGGCATTGGCATTAATTCATATGCACAGCAGAATACATGATAATTATAAATACACAGGCATGCAAAAACATAAATTAAAACATCATCTGGTACTTATCTTGGAAACAATAGTAGTTCCACGAACCAGGTCCAGGCCTTCCAGGAACCTCCCATCCTTAGACCACACTGCTCATCAGCTCAACAGTGGGTCACCCCCGAGCTGGGACTAAGATCCATCCCAAGGCAAGGAATCCTGGGCTAGGCTGAGGTTATAGGGAAAAAACACAGTCACAAGGAAGGAATTCTCTCCCAGGAACCACTCATACTCACTACCCATAGACTCTCCTTCCCCACATGCTTGTTCCACCCCAGGAGTATACACCTTCTTTGTCACCTAGACAGTCCTTCGACAACTACAGGGTTCCTTCCAGAAGTTCTATCCTTCCTCTGTGCACTCTCTCACCTGGAGAGAATCGCTCACAGACCAAGCAACCTATTCTTCCAACTTCGGTCACCTCTCTTGCCTAGAGAGAGTATTGTGCAAACTGGCCAACAAGCCATGCGTAGTCCAGCACTGCGTGGCCACAACAACCAATGGGGAAAATAGACACGGGATTTCCAATAGGATCAACAATGACAGGATAGTCTCATGGTTATGGCTTTCGAATAGAGATTCTGCACACAGGCGCAATCTATTCAGACAGAGGGTGTCTCGGCTTTCTAGAAAATCAACACAGACTTTTTCCTATTCAGAGGGTGTACGGGGTATTCTTGTAGAGGTCAGACCAGTCATACTATTCAGAAGATCGGATCGAATGGAGGAGAACCCCCATCACGACTCATCTCAGCCCTTTATTTGCATGGACCAAGGTTGACATTTTTCACCCATGCAACTGTATGTGTTCCTTCAACATGCGTTCCCTCCATTTGGAAGTTCCTTTTCCTTCCAAAAGAATTTGGATAAGACATATTATTCACATGTCTTTTGGAATAATATTAAATTATTATTCCCAAGGCTTAAGCCCCATAGGATTAACATTTAGCCCCTTTTCCCACCTTCCAGCCCCTAATCCATTGCCCTCTCTATGGATACTTAGTCCCCCATCACTCATTCATTGTGTCGGCCTACATGCGGTGGTGTTTATATTTTATTAATGTGCTGCATACATACAGTTACAAAATCATGCCCTTGGCCTACAACCCTCAGGCTCTCTAGCCTAACAATCACATAATCCCACCGGCTTATACAAACTTGTCTCACCAGCCTATAACACATATTTACAATTCATTTCGTAAACCATATTTACAAAGGATCATCCTTCGCGACACTACAATCCTCCTCCCCTTATTTATGCACTATCCTTAGTGCAACCTTGCACTGTCTCTGCAAGCTTTTCAAAATTTTCGAAAAGATGCGGGTACTCTACCCGCATAACATATTCATGCTCCCATGTCACGTCCTCAGGACCATACCAGGTCCATTGGACCTTTACAAGCTCTATGGCTCGATTCTGGAGCTGTTTGCTTTTCCTGCCCAATATGCACACAGGATGCACTTGCAGGACACCTTCTGGTTCCACCTGAATCACATTCCAATCAATAACATGATTAGCGTTAGGTATATATCTCTTAAGCAGTGAAACATGAAACACATTATGTACAGTCATAGATGCAGGTAATGCAAGCATGTATGCAACTAGCCCAATCATTTCCAGGATCTCAAATGGCCCACAAAATCTTACTGCCAACTTGGCGCAGCTTCCCAGCTTCAGGGAACTCCTATTAGTTTTTACTTTCACGAAAACATGATCACCCACTTTGTATTCTCTGTGGTTTCTATTCTTATCAGCATAACTCTTCTGCCTATCCTGGGTAGCTTTCAAATTCTATTTAATTCTTATCATTTGGTCTTCCATCTCTTTGAGCAGCTCAGGCCCAACTACTTCTCTGTCGGCTGGATTATCCCAGTTCACTGGAGTGTTGCACTTTCTTCTATAAAGTGCTTCAAATGGGCTCATATTCAACGATGCATGATACCCATTATTGTAGGTGAATTCTACCAAATACAGGTAGTCTTCCCATCTTGAAGGTTTATCCATCACATACATTCTCAGCATGTCTTCTATTACTCTGTTCACCCTCTCTGTCTGTCCATCAGACTCGGGATGATACGCTGTACTAAAGTTCAGATTTGTTCCAAATCCTTTGAAAAGTCCTTTCCAAAAATTCGAGGTGAATTTTGAGTCCCTATCAGACACAACCATCTTCGGAATTCCATGCAAGCGTGCCACTTCTTTTAAGAAGATATCAACAACATCTGTTGCCTTGTGAGTGGTTTTCAGTGGAATAAAATGGGCAGATTTTGTAAGCTTGTCCACCACCACCATGATTGAATCATGTTGCTTGCTTGTTCTAGGTAATCCCGTAATAAAATCCATTGTCACCACTTCCCATTTCCACTAAGGAATGGGTAAAGGCTGCAACAACCCTGCTAGGTGCCTATGCTCAGCCTTAAATTTATGGCACTCCATACATCTGGTGACTTATTCAATGATTTATTTCTTCATACCCAACCAAAAATAATGGATTTTCACTGTTGCTACAGTCTTCTGATAACCAGGATGTGCGACATACGTTACGTTATGCATTTCTTTTAGAATTGCCAGCTTCAATTCTTGGACATTGGGTATGTGCACTATGTTTTTATACAAAAGTAAGCCATCAGCTTCCAAGGTGTAACTTTCCTTGGTCTGTGGTCTCTAACGCTATTGTAGCTTTTCTACCAAATCTCTGAACTGCGAATCAACATTTGTATCTTCCAGAACTCTATCCCTAATATCAGTCCTATACATGCTAACGGTTGTAGCATGTAAGTCATGCACTTTTCTGCTGAGTGCATCAACCACCTTATTTTCCTTACCCTTGATATGCTTGATATCAAAATCATATTCACACAGAAACTCCAGCCATCTGGTTTTCTTGGCATTTAAATTCAGCTGATCAAATAAATACTTCAGACCATTGTGGTCTTTTTTCAATTCGAATCTCCTTCCCATGAGGTAATGTCTCCATTTCCTCAGAGCGTGGATGATTGCTGCTAGCTCCAAATCATGAGTGGAATAATTCCTTTCATGCTCTTTCAGCTTCCTGGACTCATAACAGATTACAAATCCCTCTTGGTTGAGAACTCCTCACAACCCCTCCTTACATGCATCTGTGCACACCATGAAATCCATATTTGGATCTGCAATCCTTAGGATTGGAGTGCTAGTTAACAACTACTTCAATCGCTGGAAACTGTTCTCACACTCTTCAGTCCACTGAAACGTCTTCTCCTTCCTTTGCAAGGAAGTAATAGGGTGAGATAACTTTGAGAACCCTATTGTAAACCTTCTATAATAACCTTCCAGACCCATAAAAGATCTAACTTCTGCCACATTCCTTGGCACTGACCATTCTCGGATGTCCTCAACCTTTTCAGGATCCACACCGATCCCTTCTTCTGAAATAATATGTCCCAAGCAATGGATCTGCCTTTGATAAAATGATCATTTGCTCATCTTGTCATACAATTGGTGTTCTCTCAAAACTTGTAGAACCATTCTCAAGTGTTTTTCATGCTCTTCCTCCAACTTGGAATACACCAAGATGTCATCCGGGAAGACTATGACAAACTTGTCTAAATAGTCCCTGAATACACCATTCATTAAGAACATGAAAACAACAGGTGTGTTTGTCAGTCCAAACGACACCACTGTGAATTCATAATGACCCTACCTTGTTCTAAAGGTGGTCTAGCAAATTTCCTCATCCTTTATTCTTACCTGGTGATATCCTGATCCGAGATCTATCTTTGAAAATATTCTCGCACCCTTCAACTGATCGAAAAGATCATCAATCCTTGGTAGAGGATACTTGTTCTTGACAGTTACCTTATTCAATTGCCAAAAATCAATGCACAACCTCAACGTCCCATCTGTCTTCTTCACGAATAGGACCGGGGCACCCCAAGGTGACATTCTTGGGTGAATGTACCCCTTCTTCAAAAGATCTTCAAGCTACAATTGCAACTCTTTCATCTATGGCATACTCATTCTATAAGGAGCCTTCGAAACTGGAGTTGCTCCAGGCATCATATTTATAGAAAAATTGATGTCCCTCTTCAGAGGTAGTCCAGGTACCTCCCGAAATATGTCTTTGAACTCTGTGAGTACCTCTTGGTCTCCAATATTTGAGACTACATCTATGGATGCTTCTTCCACACAAGCTACAAATAATTGACAGCCCTTCCTATAACACTTCTTTAGCTGCATGGATGAGATTTCTCTGACAGCCACAGCTCTGGAAATTCCTTGGGCTGTTTTCCAATTTCCCTCTTCGTTCAGGCATGTAAACATCTTGTTAAGACAGTCTAGGAGGGCATCGTGCTGGTCCAACCATTCCATCCCAATTAAGCAGTCATAAGAGCCTAAAGGAAGAATATTCAATTCAGCCTTAGTGCTCAATCCTTTCATGTCCACTGAACAAGACTTAACCAATTCAATGACCTTCCTCTTGGTCCCTGTATCCAACTGCACTAACCAAGACTTTTCATGTTTGCTTCTTGATAAACACAAACTTTCCACCACCCTAGGATCTACATAACTATGGCTATCCCCTGAATCAATTAAAATAATTAGTGGTTGGTTGTTAATCATACCTTCCACTTCAATCATGTGCGATTGAAATTCTACTTGCTTGCTGTCCAGGGCTGCGTAGATCCTTGGCATCCTTCTTCCCATATCCTCCACTATTTCAGCTTGCTGAACATTGTGGACGATTCTTGCTTTATCTTTTCTATGGGGGTAGTCTCTGTACCTATGGTTTCCATTACAACCCCAACACTCCATAGGTGGCGGTCTTGGCATTTGCTCATCCACTTCAGCCTTTCTGGGCTCTCTAAAGGATGGTTGTCCCTAAGGACTATTTCTGAAAAAGGGAGGCTTGTTTCCCTTCTGCCTATGTTCCTTCTTAAACCTCTTCTGGTCATTCCAGGCATTCTGAAAGGTAGGCTTTTCTTTTTGTTGTTCATACAAGCATTTCTCCCTTCTTATTGTTTCTTCAATAGTCTTAGGATTATCATACTGAATCTTATCACCGATGGAAGGTGGCAGTCAACTCAGATACCTCTGAATATTGACAGTCTCATCTTTGATGAATGGAACATACTTCAGCAGTTCCAAGAAAATTCGTTCGTACTCATCAATGGTCATGCTGCCGAGCTTGAGTTCAAAGAAATCCTTCATCTTTCTGTCATAATATCTTTTGGTCAGGTATTTCTTCTCGAAATACCTCTTAAACTCCTTCCAAGTGATATCTTTCTCACTAATGTGCTTCACCTGCACAAACTAATCCCACCACATGGATGATTTTCCCTCAATTGATACATCACAATTCTTCCTTCTACATGAGAGGAATAATTCTACAGTTGGAAATATTTCCTCATGCCTAGAAACCATGTTTCAGAATCTTCCTCCTTCTTGTGTTCTTGATCGAACGTTGGAGGCTTGATCTTGTTCATCTCCCCTTTCAATTCATTCTTTCCAGATTTTCGGTGTTTTTTGGTAGGGGACGGGTTTGAACTACTATGTGTTTCCCTACCAGAATGCTTTGGGGAGAGATGGTAGTGTCTGCTACCACTCCTCTATCTTCTTCTACTCTCAAGGGTTCTGACACTTCTTGATCTTCTTGTGTCACTCTCTTTTTCCAATTTCTTTTCTATTCTTTCCAGGCTCTTCAACACTTTTAAGTTGAATTCACCGTGTCGATCCCTGATTTTCATGAGATTTAGGCTATCATCTCGGTGAGCCTAGGCATCTTTCTGCAATTTTTCAATGAGTTTCATCATACGTCCTTCTTTATCTATCTCTTTTCCGTGCCCATTAGAGTTTGTTCCTTCGACTCCCAAGTTGACATCCTTTCATTCTCTTTCGTCCTCTGAAATGGAGGCACTTTGCACCTCTTCCATTTCCTTACTCGACATCTATTTTTGGCTATCCTAACACTCGTTGACCTCTACACACACAATCTGCAATCAATCCGATGTTTGTCAGGCCCTTAAACCTTCAAAAAAACTTACAACATTCATAACCCAACGTGAACAAGAAAAATGTTTTGACTTCACAAAGTTTTCTGAGCTCTGTTCAGTTCTGCAAATTTTGGGACTTTGGAATCTCGGTCCATAAAGATCTAATAGTTAAACCTTCATAACCAAAGTCACCTTTCACAACTCGCGACTTCGTGATTTGGAGTGTTGATCCCCCGTGCTCCTCCTTTGCGAATCCCAAAATCTCGAATTACTTTATTCTCCAGGTCCACAGCACAGTTGTCGCCCTTCACCACTGTGGCACGTGGTATGTTCAGTAGGGTCCACATCACCTTCGATGATATCATCAGGTCCCACCACTCTCACCTGTCTTCTTGACTCACTGGCACGTGGTACACATTCATGTGCCCATGTCCATTCCAAGCAAAATCCAACAGTTAGACTCCTTCCTTAGATCTACGGCGCAGATATTTTTGGCATTTTGGGGTTTTGGGCATTGGGAGCTTGTGCATCCCACATCTCAAACTTCTATTTTCCGAAATCCTAAAATTACGGTTTACTCGTCAACTTGATCCGACGATCAACTCCCTTCTTATGATCTACGGTGTAGATCGTTTTGGGATTTCGGGTTTTGGGTTTTGGAGGTGTTCTCCTCCCTCACTTCCCATCTCCCGACTTTGTGAAATCCGAAAGGTTTTCATGACAAACTTGAGTGTGGCTCTGCCATATCTAATGATCGAGCCTTCCTCCCAGATCTACAGTGTATATCTTCTCGGGTTTTCGGGAGTTCGCGTATCGTGATTCCCACACTCTGGTGCAACTCCAAAGGGTTTTTAAACCCTGTGCACACTTTCCAGATCCAATGGTCATGAGGGTTCACCTTCCCTCCTGAATAGATCCTAAGGCTACAACACTTCTTGTGTGGATTCCTTTCTCCCTGTGGCCATAGACCACACTGGCTATGGTTTCACAACACCGCTATAACTCCTGAACTTGTAGGCACGGTCAAGTAACTCCTTGACACTCCAGATCATTCCAGGGTCTGGAATCAGTCCTCCAAACACAATTTCTCCTCACACCCTCGGTCCAAAGACCACTCAACTGGCCCATCTAGGCTCAGTGTCGAAACCGTGGGCTCTAATACAAAATTGTAACACCCTTTATTTTTTCATAGCTCGATTTCTCTGATACCAAATTGTAGCAACCTTTCTGTTAACATACTTCGCGGAAATATAACACTCACTCTCAGAATATAAAACAACATGCATTTAAGCAATGAAACACATTTAGATCTCAGAGTAAGTCTTAAAAATCACTGTTATCATAATTTTAAAACATGGCATTAGCATTAATTCATATGCACAACAGAATACATGATAATTATAAATACACAGGCATGCAGAAACATAAATTAAAACATCATCTGGTACTTATCCTGGAAACAATAGTAGTTCCACCAACCAGGTGTAGGCCTTCCATGGACGTTCCAACCTTAGACCACACTGCTCATCAGCGCAGCAGTGGGTCACCCCCGAGCTGGGACTAAGCTCCATCCCAAGGCAAGGAATCCTAGGCTAGGCTGAGGTTACAGGGAAAACACATAGTCATAAGGAAGGAATTTTCTCCCAGGAACCAC
>JZKD02S2278408.1:642833-667110 GCA_000966675.3 Picea glauca | reverse complement strand
AACATGAGTATTAAATTTAAAAGATTAATAAGTTATATTGTTTAAATTGAAAAGGTTACGTACACGGAAAGGGATAACATATTAATTACAAAAGGATAAAATAATAAAGGGGATAAGGGGCATTAACTATGAAAGGATAAGATAAGGTAATAAATGGGTAGGTAGGGAAGTAAATTAAGGGGAAGTGGGTGAAGGAGGAATATGGAGGGGAAGGAGGTTTATGAGGGGATCATTCTACGGGAGATTAGGGATTGATTTTTGGGGCTCTTGGATTTGCAGAGAGGAGTGGAGTTTTTGAGTTGGATTGGATTAGTACAGGCACCAGTTTGTTGGAGGTTTTGGGCATGGGGGCCAGGATATCCATATGATATCCTGGAGCTAGGTAGTTGTCCTAGTTGGCAGGGAGGATAGTAGGTTTGGGCAATGTTTACACAGTTTAGCAGCGGTCAACAAGGCAATAGCAAGGCAGCAAGGAAAATTAGCATCAGACCCAGGTAATTTAAATTGTTTATTTGTTTTATTTTCTATAAAATTTTAATATTCATTGTTAAATTACATGCGTATGTGCTAAAATAGAAAGGAATTATTGAATTTTCATAAATCTAGTAGAAGTTATTGTCTTGTTTGAATAATTACTGGAAGTTAAATTAAATTGGCCACTACACTCCTTCCCCACATACCTGTTCCACCCTAGGAGTATACACCTTCTCTGTCATCTAGACAGTCTTTCGGCTACTAACCTCCCTTGCCTTGGGTTTTAGCAACAGACCGGACTAGAAGTCTCCGAGCTCTGTGGCAGCTACAGGGTTCCTTCGAGGAGTTCTATCCTTCCTTTGCGCACTCTCTCACCTAGAGAGAATCGCTCATAGGCCAAGCAACCCGTTCTTCCAACTTCAGTCACCTCTCTCGCCTAGAGAGAGTGTTGTACAAACTGGCCAACAAGCCACACACAGTCCAGCACTGCGTGTCCACAACAACCAATGGGGAAAATAGACATGGGATTTCCAACAGGCTCAACAATGACAGGATGGTCTCATGGTTATGGATTTGGGATAGAGATTTTGCACACAGGCTCAATCTATTTAGATAGAGGGTGTCTCGAATTTCCATAAAATCAACACAGACTTTTTCTTGTTCAGAGGGTGTATGGGGTATTCTTGCAGAGGTCGAACTGATTGTATTGTTCAGAAGATCAGATTGAATGGAGGAGAACCCTCATGACATCTCATCTCATCCCTTTATTTGCATGGGCCAGGGTTGACATTTTTCACCCATGCAACTGCATGCATTCCTTCAGCATGCATTCCTTCCATTTGGAAGTTGCTTGTCCTTCCAAAAGAACTTAGGAGAAGACATATTATTCACATGTGTTTTGGAATAATATTAAATTATTATTCCCAAGGCTTAAGCCCCCTAGGCTTAACACTTATCCCCTTTTCCCACCTTCCAACCCCTAATCACTTTCCCTCTCTATGGATGCTTAGTCCCCCATCACTCATTCATCGTGTCAGCCTGCATGTGATAGTGAATATATTTTATTAATGTGTTGCATACATACAGGTATAAAATCAGGCCCTTGGCCTACAACCCTTAGGCTCTCTGGCCTAACAATCACATAATCCCACTGGCTTATACAAACTTGGCTCCCCAGCCTATAACACATATTTACAATTCATTTTCTAAACCAGATTTACAAAGGCTTAGCCTTGGGGACACTACACCTGGATTGAGAAAGATCAAATATGGAGAAAAGAAGAAGAGGCCCTATAATAGAAAAAGAAAGAATTAAAATATTTCATGACTAGGATAATAGCGCACTTGAGAGAAGAACATGATAATAGGTCAAAGTTGTTCAAAACCAGAGAATTGGATGTCGAAGTTGAAAGAACACAAGAGAATAGATCACCTACCCCAGATAGAGAAGAAGTATTACCCTTGAACCTTATGACATATCATCAACAATGAAAAGTTATTATTCCAAGAGAAGATAAGAATTAGAATGGGAAGATGAACCCAGTAACGTATATCACAGGGAAGAAATCTCGAAAGCTCAGCAAGAAGAAAGAAAAGTTATAAAAATTGGAATAAGCTTCAGAAAGAAATTCGCAGAAGGAAAGTCTCCAGAATTTGAACTTCGCTGAAATATCAGAACAACGCAGATTGGCACTTCTCCATGGCAGAGAAATATAACCGTTGGAGGCATTATGACCATTAGAACGACACTCTCGAATGGATAAGAAATAAGTTATGGCCTTGAAGGTCGCCATTGGACCGTTGGGACTGCACCATAATGGATGGAAGTGCATTGATGAAATCTTTATGACCCGTTGGAAGAAACCATTACGATATTGTCTATTTATCCCGTTGAGTGTTGCACCAAGAACACTTTTTCCAATTGTGATTATTTGATCCCACAGAGAACTATTTCATTTCATGCAATGATCATTTGAGACCTTTCCATCCATTCCATTGCATTAAGTATTTATTCATTAGCCTGAGATATACGATCTCGATCATGCATGTCAGACGAGCTCAACACTATGGAAAAGTCAGTAGAGGAATTTTTAATCGATCTAATGGAAGAGAGAGTGATGTCTCTATGAGTTCAAGCCTCATATATGAGAGGAGTGTAATCCTCCCCATTGACTGCTCGTGGATCTAGACCATCCCGAGCCACAGAAGAAAAAAGAACCAAGGATATAGATGACTTGGCGAACATGAAGTTAATCCCATCCATCCTGCTCGACTACATCCCACCTTTGGCTGGTGTGGTGAGTCGTGACAGTGTTCCAAGTGACTTCAACTACACATTCATCATGGCTTACCTCCCAAAGGGGATACGCGCATTCAGACTGCAATTGGAGAAAATTTCAACTTTGAAGATTAGTGACTATAATCTAGGAGATTGCAAGACCTAAGGTATGCTCATGCCTCATAAGTACTTGACCAAGACGAAGGGAAATAAATTGAATATCATTCCCCATCCATGGACCATGAACATCGTGTAGTCCACTATCCTTAACGTCATGAAATTTCCACATTTTCGAAGGCACCAGGAGGTTAATCCATGCATTAAAATCATGTTGTCGTTCTTACACAACAATTACTTATGGCTATATAGACACATCACTGTCGATTCGACGTTGATCCATAAGATCATTGACCTAAGTATGCAGGGACCTGACCCACAAGAATTTTACCCAGGGAAGGCTACAGATCACACCCTGGAAGAGAGGATTAAATATACCTATGGAAATGTAGAGAAGGGGACGCGAGGCTACAAGGTAGCCTCCATTCAGAATGGTGCAGTGCGCCTTTCTTTCCAGTTGATCACTGGTAATCTAGTAAGGAAGAACAAACCCACGTAGGTTACAGGGTTTGTCGTTTACCTCGCTAAAAAGTGTGTGGAGGGATTACAAATGAACTAGGCTAGTTACTTAGTCAATCAGTTAGAAGTGGATTTTCACGAAGCTTGGGATCAGGCCATGAGTTCCACTTTAGCTAGATCCTGATCCTCATCGCATTTATAGCTTGGGAGATGCCAGAAGTTGGGACCTTCCCTGGCATTGAGTCGTTCGAGCCACTTACTGAGAAGTTCACCACGCTATGGTATTCAAGCGATATGGGAAAAAAGTGGCAGTCGAACGCAGTATTTCATACCTACTACCTGCAGCTGAAAAGGGATATCGATTCGTTCCCCTGTATGACGATGAACACTCTGGATAGGTTCAGGCCCCTTATGAATTTCTGCGTAGATAGGCATTTTGTATATATCATTTCACATGCAGACGATAGTAAAGAAGAGGTTCAATAATACTATAACCTCATTGAGGAGGACCTGGATGAAACCACTAATGAATGGCCCACAAAGTTCCTTATACCCGTCGACCAGGTAGAACTATCCGACCCAGAACTCATTGGAAATCCGGTCATTACCCGCAAAGAGTATGATGCACCCAACAATAGCAGGAAGTAAAAGAAATAATATGTATAACTGTTGGATAACATATAAGAAGAAACTGCTTCAGATTCACCTGGCGAAGGAGGTGGTGACGAAGTGGACAAAGAAGAGAAAGAAGGGGAAGAAGATAAGAAGAAGAAAGGGGAAGAACAACCACCACAGAATCCCCCTGATGACGCAGATCCATTGAAGAAAAGGAAGTTTTCCCTCCCGAAACCTACATCACGGAAGAAGTCCAAAGCTAGTAAGCCAAAACTATAGACTATGCTCATGGTTGATGACTTCGATGTCATTATCGCAGCTATGTGAGATGCATCGGAAGATGTTTTACACAAAACTAAAGAAAAACAATAGGCTATGTATGATAGAATTGAGATAGAGCTAAGAGGTATCCAACAAGCCCTTCAATCCAGCTGCGCAATGTCCACTGCGCCCCCTCCATCAGATGAAATAGAGTTGGGAGATGAGCCTGCCCAAATCCGTAGAATAGCAGATGCAAATGAAGCTCGCCTTTGGTGCATGTAGGAAGAGAAAGAAAATGCCATATCTTCTCTAAAGAAAGAAAAGAGGAAGTGATAGAGAAACGCAGGGTTGTGCAACAAGAGAAGGCTTCCCTCCAAAAGAAGTTCGAAGAAGACAGAGTGCAAATCTAGTAGGAAAATAACAATTGCTCGTGGAGTAGATTGGAGTTAAAGAAGCAGTCAAGAGAGAACTTGGCTATGTGACGGGCTTAGAACAACTGGATTAACACCCAATAGAGAATCAAGTGGTGAATATTTTTGAATCCATTCAGCAACTTCAACAGAGAATAACAAATCTAGAGATACAAATAGTGCTAAGAAATCCATAGGATGTGCGGGATCGAAGAGAAGCAACTGCTCGGAGCGCAGTTGAGAGAATCAAGGACTTTGCCATGGAATGTAAACAACTTAGTAATCACAATGCCCAGACTTATGAGCTACTCACTGAGGATCCTGAACTAAAGACACTGGATTAACAACTCCAGGAGGCAAATAAGAAAGCAACAATAGTTTAGTCATAGTTGAAGCTCTTGTCATCAATTGAGAGAATGAAACAATCCAAGGAACAACGCACTATTCAACAAAAAGTCCATGCCATATAGAGCAAAGTCATGGAAGTGACTCAGAAGATCCAGCTAGTCCAAGATGCAACTTGCCAATTGTTCGAAGAGATTGAAGGATGAGGAGAAGAACTAGAACAGGTAGTCACTACATTTGAGCAATGCTTGGAAGGACCTGTGGACGAGGCAGTTCTTCAAGATTTCACCAAGCAGGAGGCCTTGACACAAAAACAGGTTGAAGAAACTCAAGCCAAGCTCGAGGATTTTGAGGTATAATTAACCAAAGTAGAGTGACTCAGGATGAGTCACATGTGATTTTCGAGGGCCTGTTGGCCCTTTAATAAGTTTTGAATATCCTTGGTCATGTTTTACCTATTTTGGGACTTCGACAGGCTAGTTGAAGGTGAAGAGGAAGTTGAAGCAGAGATCACCGGATCTCGGCCCCTTTTTAGGGCACTTTTGGGTTTTGGTCTTATGTAACGGGTATGGGATGTCAGCCCATGGGTTTACCCATGTTTAGGCCCTTTTTCTAATGTATAAATAAATATCTAGGCGTAGTAGGAAGAGGCGATTAGGAAATTGAGAAAAGTGAAGATAGTATGAGTGCTCTATGCATGATGTGTTGAACACTTGTAGAAGCTAAGTGCAAGTGATTGTAAGAATCTTTTGTTCATACTGTAAGAAGGCTTTGTGTCGTGACCTAACCCGGGGAAGGAGGATCTAGCGAGGTGCAAGGAGATCTCTTGTCCTCTGCGGAGTAGGATTTTGATGCTATGTTTCTGTAAGAAGCTTGACAAAAGATAATAAAGAAGAGAAGAGTTGGTGGGCGTAGCCCCAGGCTGGGGTTGAAGCACATATATCCCGTGTTATGATTTTTTTATGCATTATGGTTGTTTTTTTCATGTGATTTATGCTTAGTGAAATAAATTATGGTTAGAAGGATAAGATATGATAACTTAGAGCCTACTAATATGAATAAGATGCTAGATCTGATCTTTTTTTCTTATTCTAGGTGCTTAGATGTGTAGATCTAGTTGAATATTGAATTGCTTTGTAATTAGGGTTTTATCTGTGAAGTAAATATTGTTTAAATACTGATGAACGATAACTTATAAGTGATTTGTTAGAGTATTGTAATCACAAATCCTTGTCCTAGCTAGGTTGTAGACACTTGAGTACTGCAACCAACCTTGCCTCTACCTCACGTGAGACTTCATCTGCTTCACAGGTGTTGTCGAAATGGTCGATAGTTAGGGTTTTGTTCGTTCACTATTGAAGCATTGAACCCTGGGTCTTCCCCTGTGCCAACAACATACAGGTTTATACGTCCAAACAATATGTTGTAATAAAGAGGGGTGTCGATAACCTCAATGTCAATGAGGATATTTTTTCCCCCGAGTTCCATGGGGACATTTTAAAAGATCCCTTCATGGGAGGATGGTAGACCATCATAAGATATTAAAGTGAAGGTAGATGGTACTAGCTTAGGGAAGCCAAGTTTCTTCCATACAATTTTGGACATGATGAATGTGGATGCACCTTCATCAATGATACATCGGTGAACCATGATGTTCTAAATTTTGAATGGTATCTGGAAAGATACCAAAATAGGCAGACGAGGTTCCCCACTATCTAGATCAAATGTGATGAGTCTAGTATCAGTTGTCTCAACTATCCCCAAGGCAGAAATAAAGGATTTCCATTGATTTGGACAAGTTTGGAGGACCTCTAATACCGACATGGATACAGGAGATTGTTCCAATTCATCGACCAGATTGTAATTGTGTGCCACCCTAGCCTGAGGGTTCTTGACATTTTGTCATAATGGGATGTGAGGGATACAGAGGGCGGGTTTAGTGTTAGGGCGTGGAATCATCAAGGGTTTTCTGGATGTAGCTTTAGCTTCTTTCGAAGTGGTGGGAGTAGATTCACGGGGCACGCTTTATTGACGACTGCGCGTTTGCAGAATAATTTCTTCTTCACTAGTGAGGAGAATATTATGATCCACTGGATTTCCAGGGTTTTTCTATTGTCCCGTTTGTGGTGGGCCATGATGTACCTCCTGTTGGGTATTCATCACAACTTGGTGTGGAACAATATTTTGCAACATGGTCGAGGGTGGTTGTTGGAAATACGGTTGTGAGGCCTGTTGAGGGGCAAACGACGTTGGGTGATGTGGCGCATTTAGAGAGTCTTTCATCCATTTGAAGTCCAAAATTTGGGGGAAATGGTGAGTATAATGACCATTCTCACCGCAAATATCACAAGAGAACTTTTTCCGGAGGTTGTTGTTGTTCGTTCCTTGGAGTTTGTTATTATTGTCCCCTTGGGGGTTCTGGTTACCCTGGTTCTGGTTGTCCCCAATAGGTTGGTTCTGTTGGGGGTTATTTCCTCCTGGTCCTAGGTTATTATTGTTTTAGTTTTTTCCTTTATTTTTTTCATTATTCAGCTGATGGGTCAGATTTTGCATATTGAACTGTTCGAAAGTATGAAATTGTTGAATGGGAGAGGGCTGAACAAACTTAACACCAACGTGTGGTTGTCCCTATGAAGGGGAAATTGGATTGGGAGGGCTAGGAAATGGAAAATACAGATTATGTTGTGGAAATGATCCATAGGGCACATATGAAGGAAAAGCACTTTCACTAGTTCCAAGGTTATAGGCTTTGTTAGAGGAGGAACCTGAACTTGGGTGAGAATTTGGGTGCATGATGGGTACCAGCAATGGTCCACTCATGGGTGGAGGAGGAGTGACAAGATATGGTTGTTGGTAAAGGGGAGGAGGGTAATAAGGTGGGGCTCCATATATCAGTGGATATTGGGGTGTACCGTACATAAGTGGTGGTTGGATGTATGGGTTATGGTGTGTTGTGGTACCAATTAGTCCAATCATCGCATGAGACATCCCAGGTTTGTCCTGGCTGAATGGTACGAGTCTCGGTGCGTTAGGTATTACCATGTATAAGTAAACCGACTGAGCATAAATGAGGTCATACTATTGAGCCTTTATGATGTCTTCCTCTCCGGTTTGGGGGAAGGTGGATGCCACATCTTTGGAAAGTATAGAGACAAGTGATTTGAGAAACCAATTGAGACGTTGTTCTTTGGTGGTTTTTTCTTTACATAAACTATGTCGTCAATGCCATTCGTCAATGTGGTCAGAAATATGTGTAGCTGAGGGTTTTTTTCACTCAGAGAGAAGTTCTAGACTAGTTTCATGACGAACTGGTAGTTTAAAGAAGGAAAAAAATTCTTTGGCCAAGGATTCAAAAGTCACGTGGGACCCTGATTTTTCATCCACATACCATTTGGATGATGGACCAGTGAGTGTGCGCTGAAATAAAATTAAGTGGACAGAGTCATCCATGATGTTGTTTGAAGAGCACCATAAGTGGAAGGTCATGACATGGTTGGCGGGGTCTTCCCTTGATTTTCCTTCAAATTTGGGAATGTGTTGGCATCCCTACATGATTTTTTTTCTTTTTTCAAGTAACAAATGACAATTCTTGTAGCTGCTTACGCCTGATCCTGTAAATATTTCTATTTGAAGATGACTATCCAGTTGTAAAAGGGGTGTTTTGATTATTCCTGCTTATTTTTAGCTTGCATTTTCGTGCTTCATTCATGACTAAAATCATGAATGAAGCATTAAAAATTTAAATCATATTGCAATTTAATCTAAGGCTTGGTCCTAAAAGGGTCAATGTGTTTAAACCTCTTTTAATGAATGTTGTTTTTCTTTGAGCTTATCATATATCAATGAAACACTTATTTTGAGTTATTCTTGGATTAAAAGTTATATCTTGGATGCTTTGTATACCAAGAATTGATTGGCAAATGGACTATAGGCTTGTTTCATTTAAAATTCTTGGTAAATCAACTTTGGTTTTAAATTTTTGATATGATTTTGGCTTGTAAAACACATCTTCTCCTAACCTTTGCAAATCGACTTTACCTGTTACATTTGATGAAAATTAAACACACCTGGAACATGCCCTATACTTTGTTTCAGTTGTCAATTTGAATCGACAGATCCCTCATTACAAGCTAGGGTCTTGAGTTATGCTCTGTACTCAAAGCATTCATTACCTTAAATGCCCGATTTTCATGGCTTGAAACCCCTTATGCCCACATTATGGTCGCGCTGGGGTGACTGCTAGTTTTACTCCTTTGTTTTTGGCTTAGACTTTCCCCTGTTGTTGCTGCCTCTTAAGCCCACAACAATTTATGGTCACCTTCGTGACTGTCAGTTCAAACCCTTATGGCCCCTGTCGTCCGAATTGAGCCAAATGGCTCCCAAACTTTGTTGTTGTATGATGATGCGAGTGAGGATGTGAAGAGTCTAGGATGGGATGTGTTTATCAGTAAATTCCAGGTTTATAACTCACAAGTGGCCAAATATTTCTCCCTCACATTTGATGGATGCAGAGCCAAGGTGGGTAATATCCAGTTGGAGATCACTGAAAAATTTCTGAGTGAAGCAATGAGCCTCCCCCTCACTGGTAAAAAATGGTTTAAAAACTCAAAGTTGGATGAGGTACCATGGATTTTGTTCGTCACCTCCAGAAATATTCATTGTTGTGAAAAATTTATGCTGGTCTCTCTATTGAAGATTAGATGGCATGGTTTATTGACAGTTTTAATGCAATTTGTTACCTGTGAAGGACATTATGGCCTCATCTTCCTTTACCACATAAGATTGCTCATGCATTTTATCGGTTTCCAATTAAACATGTTGTTTTACTTATTAAGAAGTTTGTTTAAAATGGCAAAGAGTTATAAGAAAAAGAGCTTGGATTCAAGCCTTTTTCACCATGGGTTGATTAAATTATTATTAGTTCATTACTTGAAAACGCTCGGTGAAGATTGGGACAGTTTCGTAGCCCGTAATGGTTTCATTATAGTAAACCCTATAGAGACTCCTATAATGGATAAGTTGATGATATAGAATCCTCTTATTCCCTCCAGTGACAAGCCAAATTTCTTATGTGAAAACATTGTGAAAGGGCTATGCCCGATCAGTCTGTGTGTGAGCAACAGGATGTCAGCTCAAAGCTTATTAAAATTCCTGAGCATGAACAAGTTGTCTTCCCTAATCTTAACATAAAATCCACTAGTAGAAATCCTTCCAAACAGTCAAAGAAAAATCAATCCATGCTAGGGTTTCATAGCAAGAGGGTTGGGCGAATTATTTTGAGGAGCCTACGCAATAGATCAAAATCTCATGTGAGCTCGATCGAATTGATCGAGGTCCATGAGAACTCTGACTCCGAGACTGAAAAATTCCTGGCAAAGGAAGATCCAAATTTTTCTAAATAGGATCCCAGTCAAACATTCGATTTTGTGAATAACCTCCCACCGTGCCTAAAAGGAAACAAGAAATTTATAGGAATTAAACTCGGTCAAAGGCCGACAGTGGACAATGGTAGTGTTTTAACACACAATCACATGCTTCCTCAACTGATTGCCTCTATTGTACATTGTGAAGTTTGTTTACATTGGATAGGTCAGTATTACACAGACATCCCTGTCCGTCAAGAAAAGATCAAGGCTCTTATGGCTCAAAATGACTCAGTGACAAATGAAAACCGTGGCCTGAAGATCAATGCACAAAGACAAGGAAAAGGTTTGAAAAGGATAGGCAATATCATAATTAAAAACGCTGACAGTGTCAAGGCTGTGATCAACTCTGAGATATTGTGATTTGATTTTTGTTATTAATTGAACGGTAAAATTGGTTTTTTTTTATCTTAGTTGTGTTTTTATTTTTATTTTTCTAATTAATCTAGATTGATTTAGATTTATGTTTCTAATAATAACACTGGCTACAGAATCGTGAGATTTTGTAGCCAAGTGAATTCTCATATAAAATTTGGAAAATGTTAGTTAAATAAATATCTAATTTTCTCATTTCGTTTTTCTTTTAGGATAAGATGTATATTGTGTTGACCTCATAAGATGGATCATGTTGGACTTAGTTAATTAGCCATCTCTTTTCGCTTATTTTGTAAATCAAAATAAAACTTTCATAATTTTGAAGATATAGTTTGATATTGAGTGGTTTTTATACCCTCTATATTTATAACTTTTAGATCCTTTTGAGATCTGATCCTATCTTAGAAGATAGGATGTTTATCTTACATGAACTCTTTAAATAGTCTGTATTTTGTAATGGAAATCATCTTGGCCGAGGGAAAGAGATGGACAAGTGATTCCTGAACTTAATGAAACAACATATATGCATTTTGGATTTAGCCTTTTGTTTATGATGTTTTCATTTATGTTTTGTTAATCATATTACATGTATAGGTCTGATATCTTTAGAATAAATGATCTATTATGTGGAGGATGTTTATGTTATAAATACTATCTACAACTTGCTTCTCAAAATATAAATGTTGTGATCATGTCTTCAATTAAATCGATAGGATTTATCTTTGGGTTTTAATCAAATGATAAAATGCACAGGTTGATTTCAGATTTATCTTGCTGTAATCATGTGTAATCATGATATCACATGTTTATGTTTGTGCTTCCTTTTCTGTCATTGAAACCTAAGCTACTAATTCATGTTCTGAATTTATTTAGAACAGTCACAAGGTCCATTGCAGATTTCTCCCTTGGACATGGCAGTTGGATGTTCTCTAGTCATGCAGATGCTTGGATTCACCTCACTAACTCACTAAGATGTTAGTTCCTTTGTATTTTTTCTATCAGTTACATATCACTGAAACTAGAATGTATGGTTAATATTTTGACTATCCACATGTTTATGTTTCATTCTAATTTTAATTCGATATTAGTTTATATTTATAAAGGAAAAACAAAAAATATTTTTATGTTCTTTCTTTATCTGCTTCCTAGAAGCAATCATTTTTCACATTGATTTCCGTAAGTTTCGGTTAAAACTTGTAGTTTGTAAATCATGTACATAAGTAAGATTTGTATCTCTTTTTCTTAAATATATCTACAACAGTTACATCATACATACATACATACATACATACATACATACATACATACATACATACATATATATATATATAGACACACACACACACACACACACATATATATATATATATATATAGTGTTTAGATAGTTATTTCTTTCTTTTATTTTGTTTCTTTTAGGATTTTTAGATTGGCTAACGGAGCCATTAAACCCATCAAAACAAGTTATACCAAACAGATTGGGTTACTTAGACAACCTCGAACTTGACTTGTTCTCCCAGTTGACGGACGGTCAATTTCACCCATCGACAACATGTCTAAAGGTAGTTTGGTAGGCATTGGGCCATGTGGGGTCATGCAATAGAGGGTCATTTGTGAGTTTACTCAAATCATGGCTGTTGAGAGATGCCAAATATGGCATGGGGGGTGGTAGTGGAGGATTAGTTCCAGCCATTGTGTGAGAAGGTAGTGAACCTGACCCTTGAGAGGGATTTAGTGGGGTTGTACTTCTCCCTTGAGAAGAAGTTTACCCTCTTCCTCCTTTTGAAGGAGATCTAGTTGATGGATGGCCTTGGGAAGTGGACCCATGTAAGGTGGAAACAAGCAAAGCTGAGCCCAAAATAGAGGCACGCACAGGGGTGTGAGATGGTTAATCCGGTGAGTTGACAAGACTAGGAACTCCTCCTAGAATAGGAGGGAGATTCTTCAAGCGTTTGTAAGGACGGGGATTTTGTGGGTCCCCTATGATGTCCGACTAACAAAGTGAATGTGTGAAAATGGTGATGAGAGAAATAAATGAACAAGAGACTTGTATAATTTGGACCTTCACAATATATCTCACAATTTCATGTAATGAAATGAGCATGATATGTAAATAAATTTGAAAATAAGCATACATGTGGGTTGGTGGATTTTTGTCCACGTGGGATAAAAAAGAAAACAAATGCTCATGTCCTAAAATACATATCATCCTTCCTCTCGAATGACATTGGACCTTCCAAGAGCACTCAACAGTGGGGTCTGAAGCCACCGAAAGAGGAACTAGTGAAGGATGAAATAATCAGTTATAATGAGGGGTGGAGGCTGCATATCCCGAAATAACTGGTGATATTTCTCAATAGCTACACAAAATTCGATCAAGGTGCAATTTCAACCCACAATTGCCACCTGGGTAGATGTCCTAAATTTGGCCACTAGGTACCTCGATCAAAGTGCTGGATCACGGGTTGGATTTTTGTCCTAAGAAATGGGTCATAGGATGGATCCCTTCCAAGATTTGGGTGACTCAAGGGGGGGCACACAAAACAACTGGACCTCAACCTTTGACCGTTCACGGGTATCTCCCTGCCTTATGGTGTTAGGAACACTTGACTTGGATGATTTGAAAGTTCCCTATTTGTCAACTTCTAAGGTTTGAAAATGTGAGAACCAGATAATGAGGGGTTATTTGGATGCCTACCCCTGAGATCTGACCTAGACTAAAAAAATTATTTTGGCACCTCCTATGGAGGAAAACTTAGTGATTTTTTAGAAAAATTTTATATGTTGTGGGTTGAGAGATTGGGGGTGTGAACCAATCTCGTTAGAATTAAGTGGGTGTGGATAATTTCTTCAAGAAATAGTGGGACATTTCTGAATCTCTTTGGAGGAAACCTACTTCAATCACCACAATTCGAGATGAAATTATGTGAGTGAGGAGTGATTTTGTATGTGAGCAAGTGATAAAATGTGCCAAATTTTAATAAGTTAGGTGTAAATTTGCAACATGTGGACTTCTTGTGGTCCTTATAAATCTTGGTTACCTATCTTACTAGATGTCATTGGTACAATCTTGCGGAATTTTAAAATCCCTAAAGAACTAGCATGTGGACATATGGGTCCTGACCAATCCTTTAAACTCCCTAATGTTGTTTACTCTAAGAAATATTTGAAAAAATTATCCTAGATTTGCAAGCATGTGGGCATGTATGGGCCTGTTACTTTGATCTTTAAACTTTTATAGTGATGTAAACTATGAAAGTAATTTAAAAAACTATCCTAATTTTGAAACATGTGGGCATGTATGGGCCCTTACAAATTTAATATGGTTTCAAAAATAAACTAAGAGGATCCCTAGGGGGGATTTGTCCTCTACTAAATATTTTTTTAAGGGAGATGAAATGTCCCCTTAACCACCTTTCATATTCCCAAGATCACTCTATGGTGTGAGAGAAGAGCATACTCAATGATTAAAGTTGATTTTTGGTCCCAATGCAACTGTTTTTATATGTGATAGCAGAGAATATCAATTTAACTTTTACAATCAAAACACGCCATCTATGTGGCAATCAAAGCAAAAGAGGAGAAAAATAGTTCTTTTTTACCCCTTAAGTGCCTATGTTTGACTTACCTTTCATGTGGGAAAGGAATCTAAGTGGAGTGTATTTACAAATTGCATGAAATAAATATTTTGAAGGCTAGGGTCCTTCAAATCATCACAAAAGATCTTACAATTTTGAAACTCTGGAATTGTGCTCGAGTTATTGTTCAGACAAAGGTGCAGTGGGCACAAAATGCGCAGAGAACATAAGGTGTTTGGGCACACAATGAGTAGATCAAAGAGGCCTTTTGGGTGCACAATGCAATGAGTGTGCGTCTGTAGGCTAAGATACCTGCGCATGTGATGATATGCGTCGGGGGGGTGGGGGGGAGAATTTAACTGAAATCCTCTCCCTCTAGCTCCAAACTTGGCTCTTGGTAGGTAAGGATAGGTCATTTTTGGTACCTGCAATACAAATGGGTCAAAAACAAGTGCTCTAAAATCCCAAATAGGGATGAAATTGATACCTTACTCCCCAGTATGGTCACCAATCTATTGTGTATATTTCGTCACTTGGGTGAAAAAAACAAGGGCACTTAGAAATCTAGTTGGGCCTGCTAGATAAGACATAGGTTAGTGCATGAGTTAGATTATCCAAGCACATGAAATAAAAAGTAAATAAACAAAAAAAAACTAAGGAAATAAAACTAAAATGCACAAGAAACTTTGAACCAGAATCAATCAACCAAATGACCAAGATTATGCCACCAATGGATAATTATATTAATTGGGAAAACATTGTAAAGAAAGGAATACTTATGGATCCCCTCTTCCTCCTTAGGAGGGATCTTGAGTTCCCTAATGGAGAGCTCTTCTTACAATGATAAACTAGAAAGAAAATGGTGAAGAAATCCAATCCTATTCCCTCAAGAGGTGAGTGGAATGGCCTATTGGAATGTTGCTAGAATGCTCTAAGGAGAAAACAGGATTCTCAAGGGAGGATTGAGGCAGCATAACAATACTATAGAAATATTAAATTTTGAGTGCACCCATGGCCCATTTATAATATGTTTTCAAGGAATTATTCAAATTTTTCTTACTGTGAACAAGGGGCCCTTTAGGGCACCCTTTGGTCTTTGACCAGCCCCCCATTCAGATTCATCTCAGATATGAGGGTCAAATCAAGTTGGGAGTTGGTACATAAGTGGTTGAGGGTGTTATCACTCTGTAATTATTTTCTGGTTGATAGAAAAACAACATAGGTAATTGTTTCAACCTACATTAGAGCTCCACACTAGCCTTCTCAACTCAGAGAGGGCTCTCTCATGTCACTTGATAGTTCATTAATAATTAGTGGCTAGGTTTGGTTTGTTTTGGGGATTTTTAATAAATTTGTTGGCTAGGAAGGGGAGGGACACTTTGGGCAATGGAGTTTGAATTCTGAAAGTGAATGAAAATAATGACTGGTTGGTAAAAAATTCCAGAGAATAAAGGATAAATGAGGCAATGAATCTGAGTTGTAAATGATATTTAAGAAGAGTGTAAGACAAAATAGATAACAAACAACTACATCAGAGCATTACAAAAATGATTTCTTAATTATATAAGAAGAAATTACACAGTTTAAATTGCTTAAGCCAAGAGCATCATAAGATGAATTCTGGACCTTTAACTCTCCAATTTAAACAGAAGAAAATGTAAATGGAAATAAAGAACACAGGAAATACATATAATGAAAGGAGACAAAAATCATATCACCACCATTAGAATCTTTTCATAGAGACTTCAAAGCCTTTGCATATGTATTCAATTCATCTCAAGAAAATTACAATTGAGTTCAGAAACAACAAAAAAGTGTCCTTTCACTTCTGCCAACATTAATTCATTCATAATTTCTAGTACTTATACAATTCGATTACAATGGCTGAAACATAAATGTTTCAGCTTCTAAAACTAACTACAATAATTTTAACTGAAAGTATCAACATGTGAACCAATTTACAATGATTAAACAAAAAAAATTCATAAGATAACGGTTGGTTCCTCGACTCCTCACTCTTTTCCCTCACCATATGTATTGCTCTGATATTCTATCAAACTCGCCAATTTGGTGCCACCTGGAAGCTATTTGTTGGTTCCTGGAAAACTTCACTTTGTCTTGCCTAGCCGCATGATCTCCTTCCACTGTACGTCAAAAGGAATCTCATAATCCATCATTTATTTTATCAGGATCTCCAAGTTGATGCAACTATCATAAGTCATAGTCAACAACCTAATGTTTACTGTCTTTAACTGATTTAAAATATCAAATTCGGTGATCAAATATTCCACTAGACTTGGTCCCTTCAGGTTCTCCTCTAGGCCTTCAAACTTGGAATGATCCATTCTGCACTAGGCGAGGAGAGAATTGTATTCCTCTTGATCGTATAATTTTGATTTTCCATCCCAAAATGGTGGGAGGCCTTTGATAATCAATTGTTCAAACAAATCCTTGAATTTCTGTATACTTTGTTCCATCTGTACGACTTTGGTTTGAAATGAATTGAGTAAGTTGTGCTTAGAAATGATCATCCTGGCACAAATGATCAGTGTATTTCTATCCTTGACCCTAATGGTATGAAGTTTAGTAGTGGCAACAACGTTTAGCAAATTTATAGCATTCTGGGCCCATTCTGAGGGATTTTTCACCAGTGTCTCATTAACAACAGGACACATGCTTCGAGCAGTGATAACCATGTTGTCTTTGTCATTTATAAAATTCAAGTACACCCTGAACTTAGCAGATTTAACAACAATAGAATCCCAAATTACATGTTTAGCACCTTTCAAAATTATTTTACCCTTCAACCTCGTCTTCATCTTGTTTACCCTTTCTTTCATATCTTGATTTTACTTTTGGAATTGGGCCATATTTTCATCTTTCATTTTCATCTCTTTCTGCATCTTTTCTATGACCTCCTTAAGGATTTTGATTTATCTTGTATTAAGATTACTTGGGAGATAGCTTGGATGATATCTTCAATATTTGACTCAGCTCCTGTTGTACTAGGTGGATCTGCAACCCTGTTCGATACTTCTACCTGTCCTTGTGACCAATTATCTTTTTCCTTTTCCAGCTGCAACACTTTGGCTTTATAATTTAGTGCTTCCTTTCTAAATGTATATTTTTCTTGTTCTAGAGTAGCCATCTCTGATGTTTGTTGATTCTCTGTGGTATACATCTTCAACTTCTTTTTCATGCTTTGAACCAATTTGTCTTTCTCATCTAAGGAAGCTCTTACTCCTTGAGGGCCTTCAGATTCTAATCTTTTGACTTGAGTCAGCTAGGATTTGTTGGATGATTTTTCTTGTCTCAATTTCCCTTCCAACTTGAGTGTATGATTTTTCATCCTTTCAACCCTCAAAATCAGACTTAGGTAATCAGAATATAGCATGTCGCTGGTGTTTTTGTGAAATTTTACCTTATTTGGGGCACTGATATTTTCATAATGAAACTTAATTTTAGATACTTTATCCTCATCTGCCACTGTTATGTTTAGTGTTTTAATTTCTACATCCCTGACTAAGAACATGGAAGACTTGTGCTGAGAAACCCTTTCTACCTCGGGAATTAAATATCTTATTTCACTCATGGCCAAGTTCCCTTTCACAACATATTGATTTGCTATATCTTCTTTGGCTTGGTAGCCTGCCCCAGGTGTCTCATCAAAGACATGTTTCTTGTTGTCGAAATACCTTTAGTTTCCTTCACTCTTTGGTACACTTTCTATACTATCCTTTTCATTTTTGGTCCCTCTCTCCACCATTTCCATATTTATTTGCTTGCCGCGTTCTTCTTCCTCCAAATTTACAATCTGTGTAGACTGTGTGATTTTCATTTTCTTGAGAATATTTTGTTGACCACTGGTGCCTAGGGTCTCAAAACTGCTCCTTTTGTTATAAACACTCATCTTGGGATCTTTAATAATCATCCTTGGAGGCGTTTTATGTATCTGGTTTTTTTGTGGGGCTAACTCTATTTGTTGTGTCTGATCAGGCTGCAAAATGACTTCCATATCTACACATGTTTCTAGATTTTCTAGTTTATCAAACCCTTCAACATGTTCATGTTCATAAGGGCCTTGTTTTCTCACCAGTCTTCTTTTAGATATGATCTGGTGTGGATCATATTTTATACTTTGTAACTGTGCAGATCCAAATTCCTTGATCTTGGTCTGGATCTGAGGAAAAAAAATCTATTCTTTACCACAAAAGGTCCTATTATGAAAGGAAACATTAAGTTAGACTCTTTGTGCATTTTCATAAAATGCTCTGTTTCCGAGGTGATTCTTTTCCTAATGAACTCCAGGGAAAAGACTCTGGGAGTAAAGAAAAGAGGAAGAAGGTAAGGTTCCTCTTGATAAACATATACCCAAATTATAGTAGAGTGCATGAACAACACCCAATATCCTACCCTACTCCCTGGATTGGGCTGCCAATAGATTTTCATTTCTTCTAAAACCCTTGGCAGGCTGGTGCCGAAGATTAAGCTATAAAATCTGGAAATGATATTATTTATAAAAATGAGCAATGTGATCCTTTTGCATTCATTCGAGATGAATGCAACTTCAGGGAACTCTGTATTTTTTGTCTCTAGGAACATTCTCAGAAAATGTGTGTAATACCTGAAGTGTCTTAGTGATTGGAAGTTCACTAGCTACTTGTGCACACTATCAACGATGAACTCTTCAAAACTGATACAGACTGACTGACTAGACTCGGACTGAGAAAACGTCAACAGAAAACCCAACATGACCTCTACTACAAACTTGTCATTATCTAAATCTAAAATATGACCTAGTATGGAACATGCCCTCTAGACCTCAATAACCATGACGTTCACATTCATAAGCAACGACAAACTCTCAGAATGATGTTCGGGTTTGACAATGGTCTACAAAAATAGGGTTTTGACCTCGGGGGGACATTCTCTGTAGATTGTAATTAGTTTCTCTTCCTCAAAGGGATCAGACGTTGTGGGGGAAGACTCTGGTGTACCAAGGGCAAGTCAAATTGATGAGCTATCTACTCTGCACAAGACTTCTGACCCTAATTTATTCAAAATGACCTTTTCTTCCTGTGAGTATTGTTCTTCACACTAGCTGCGAATTACGGGAAAGGGAATGCGACTTTGATGGCGTAAGTGACTATGGAGGCTTGGACCTCTTTGAAGAAGGGTATTCATCTCCCTAACTTATCTAACAAATTGGCTCTAGGTACGAAAATGGGTGAGATGTTTATTTATGTGTCAAATATATCTGAGTCCCTGTTAATTAGGGATTCTTCTTTAGAGACATGATCTTGCTTTGTTATGGATAAAATGACAGGATTCATGGCCATGATGAAAACTACTTGTGAATGAGTGGAGAATGCATGATTCTGGTTCAGTGTTGATCTTCAGTTCGAATGACGCATTTGCGCCAATTTTCAAACGTTCAAATGATTTGAAATATCATAGAATAATGATCGGGGTCCTCCTTTTATATGCACTTTTTGATATTGGTGGCCAGGCAAAGCAGTTTTGGGTAGACCTCTTTTCCGCCCCGATATACCCCTGGTGGTGCCATGTGTCTGCGAGATAAAACCACAATATTTCTATCGATGCACTCTCGAGTGATTAACCTTTGTGTTATTTCCTTGCCTGATACATCTTCTGACTGTCTATCTGGGATGTTTGAGATCTATGGCCTGTCAGGCTCCATCAACTCCTACACCTCTGCTATATTTATCCCTTCTCTTCTAGGTGTGACCCTATCCTCCAAACTCTCGTGTCTCCACACCAATTTATCCCTTCGCTAAACCCTGAGACTTGGATTCCATTTTAAAAAAATTTATGGTGATAATAGAGGGGACGACAAGAACCATAAATGCATCATTCACAGGAGTGTGCAACTTTTCTCGTACATTTTCACGCATATGGCGCATTGTGGGATCTATAGGATTCTTTGGCCTGCACACTATGTGTGTGCTTCCTTTAGTGATTCAATGCATGCCAATTTTTTGGCCAGTTGTATAGTTTTTTCCTCTTGGAAATGCATTTTTGGTGCTACAGATGAACCAATAGGTGTTTGGAACTATTGTATTTCTATAACCATTTGCATTCAATGTTGCAGACAAAATTTCAGTGATAATAAATATGGTCATGAATGTGGTTGTTGTTGACATTCCTCCAAAGTTTGGCATTTTTTTGTCAAGGTCATGGGATACAAAGTTGAAGGGCACTCTACTGATTGACATGTACTATGCAACTATACCCAGTTTTGGAAAATAAAGGAGACTGTACAGGGAAGTACTGTTTAAGTACATGGTGAGTAGCAAAATAAAAACAAAAAATCATCCTATTTATTTTGTTGACACTGAGGTTGGTTCTTCAATTTTTTACAATGACCTGTTCTTTGAAGAAGAAGAGCCAAAGATTGTTGAACTCCATGTGAAATATGAGGTTGATCATCAAGCAGGGAAAATGTCAGATCAACAAAATAAAGAAAATGATGAAATGTGTAATATGAATTTTGATGGAGTTGCTAGTAAGGAATATGAATTCTGATGGTTGAGTATGAAGATTTGATCTTGGGTTTGAATACATTGAAAGATATGAGGGAAAAAGGAATAATTTCTCATGGATATTATGAGCTTGTCATAAATCAGGTTAAGGGAATCTATCAGTAAAAACATCCTAGGTTGAGGGCATATAGAAATATAGTCCTTGATCTACTTGAAAGTTTTATAGAATATAACCTCTTAGTGATTCCAAGAGGACAAAATTTGATTGTTGATGCATTAGCCACTTCAAACTCCATTTCCAAGTTTCCTATATTTCCTAACATAAAATATGAGATTGAAGTCAAGCACAGACCAACAATACCTTATAACATCAAGTATTTGCAGGTTTTTGAGGATCATAAACATGTGGTAAGATTTCTCCAAATGATTGATGAATTTGCCAACTCAAATACTGATGTTGAAAATTGTTGTGATCGAGAAGAAGATGCAACCATGTTTTCAAATGATGGTTGTTTCCAAAATACGATTTCTGGTAGAGACATCATTCAACTCAAAAATAATATAACTCCCAAGGGATTAGTTCCATTGGAAAATATTTTTGACAATAATGTGTGGCAAGGAACCCCAACGTCACTGCAAATGATGAAGAAATAGAGGATTGTAACATTGGGACTCAAGAAATTCCTAAAATCATCAAACTATCCAAGACACTCAATCTAGAAATCAAGGAGAGATATATCATTTTAATGAAGGATTTTCCAGATGGTTTTTCTTGTAGATATGAGGATTTGAAAGTTTATGACACAAAAGTTATTCAACATGTAATTCCAATAAAATATGATAAAAAACCTTTGAAATAGAAATTGAGAAGGATTAACCCTTTACTGTTGTCATTAATTGAGAAAGAGGTAAGAAAGTTTTTTGATGCTAAGATTATAATGTCTTTAAGATTCTCTAAATGGTTGGACAAATTAGTTCATGTCAGAAAGAAAAGTGGTGAAATAAGGTTGTGTGTATATTTTCAGAATGTAAACATGGTTTCCCTTAAAGATAATTGTCCTCTTCCCAAGATGGACTACATTTTGCAAAAAGTGGTTGGATCACAGAAAATGTCAATGCTCGATGGATTTTCTAGATACAACCAAATCATGGTGCATCCTGATGATCAAGATAAGAAAATGTTCACAACACCCTGGGGTACATTAATGTATGGAAAAATGCCTTTTGGGATCATGAATGCAAGGGAAACATTCTGAAGATCTATGGATATATGTTTTGTTGATGAAAAAGATAAGTTCATTTTCGTTTATTTGGATGATATTACTGTGTGCATCTAAAACATTTGAAAAGGTTTTTTTAGATATGTAGGAAGTTTGGAATTTTATTAAATCCAAAGAAATCCAACTTTGGGATGAAAGAGGGAAAACTAATTGTTCATATCATGTCAAAAGAAGGAAAAAAAATAGATCCTAGCAGGGTGGATGCAATTCTGAAAATTGACATGCCCATGAGAAAAAATGAGGTGCAATCTTTTGTTGGAAGACTAAACTTTCTAATGAGGTTTATCCCTAGTCTGGCAGAAATCATAAAGTTCATTACTAGCATGCTCATGAAAGGTAGTGAGATAAAGTGGACTCCAGAATCCTAGAAATCCTTTGAGGACATAAAAGTGGTATTGACCAAGGTACTGGTATTGGCCAGTCCAGACTATGCTAAGGATTTCATCTTGTTCTCTTTTGCTTCATGACACACTATTTTAGCTTTTTTGTTGTAGAAAGATGGAATGTTTTTTAAAAGGCCCATACCCTATTACAACATAACTCTGAGAGAATCTCCATTGAAGTATGGCATCATGGAGAAGTAGGAATATGCACTGGTAAAATCCCTTAAAGAATTCATAATTTATATTTTTCATTCTCATGTTATTGCTTATGTGCCCAGTAATGTTGTGAAAAACACCATGACTCAAATTGATCTCGAAGGAAGAAGAGGAAAATGGATATATATTTTTTTATAATATGACTTGGAGATAAATCCTACAAAGATTATCAAAGGGGGATTTCCAAACTGATGAAACATTCAAACTATGATGTCTTGGGGATAAATTTTATTACTGACCTGTCAGAAAATTCAAAAGAAGAAACAGTCCCATGGGTATCCCATAAATTTCTTGAGTCTCCATGGTATGTTGACATTATCTATGTGTTTCTAAATTTACAAGCTCCTCCTAAACTAAGAAAAATAAAATCTAGGTTTCTAAAGTTGAAAGAAACAAAATTTTGTATTCTTGATGGTTCTTTGTATTGGAAGGGATCTAGGGGGAATTTTGTTGAGTTTCTTATTGGAAGGAGAGGTAAAACATGATCTCAAATAATTCCATAACGGTGACTTTGGAGGGTGCCATTATTGTAACACCACATTTCATAAGATACTAAGAGCAGGGTTTTATTGGCCTAACATATTCTCTGATGTGTACAAGGAGGTGTCATGATGTCATGAATGCCATATTTTAGATGGAAAAAGGAAATTGTTTCTCTTTCCTTTAAATCCAATTTATGTTTAAGCATCGTTTAGGCAATGGGGACTCGATTTTATAGGAGAGATTCATCCACCATCTCTAGCTCAACATACATGGATATTGACAGATAAATACTACTTCACCAAATGGATTGAAGCAGTCCCAACAAGGCAAGCTGTTGATGTTGTCATTGTTTTTAGATTTCTGTTGTGAGTATTTTCGAAGTTGTTTGTCGGATAATCCACAGTTGGTGTCATTTTTGTCGACATTTCGAATCCGAATCGGGATTCATCATCAGGACTAATCGTCAATTGATAGCTTGTTGATCTCGGTCAATTAATAGTTATTGTGCAAGATGTTTTAGAGATTTTAACCTAGGTCGGCTATCTAAAAACCTACAAAAATTAATTTATTTAATTTTGTTTATATTTTTTAAACTAATTAGTAATATAGTAATATAATAAATCATAACTTATTACTAAGTTTGTAAAGTTATTTAAATATATATATAAGTAAAAATAAGTTTTTAGTGTTTCTAATTCAAGTGAATTATATTTATATTTCTAAACATAAATTAAACATTTAATTAATTAAAGTTAAAGTTAATAAATTGAATTATATGTAAGAAGTTTTTCATTATGGTTGTTTTTAGGGTTAGAGTTTTAAAAGTGTTTTATAATTTTATAAATAATATAATACTTAGTGCTTTTAATTGAAATGTAATAATAGTTTAAGGTAAGAAGGGAGTTGTTAGGTTGTTGTAGGGTTATAGTTTAAAGGTGGGGTTTAGGTTTTGGTTTTTGGTTAATTAGAATAAAATGATTAGAATGTAACAAAGTAGGAAAATATATAGGAGTATTAATAAATAAGTGTCATAAGGTAAGGGTATAGGTAACTTAAGGATATAAATAGTAGGTAAGGA
>JZKD02S2278408.1:625942-642783 GCA_000966675.3 Picea glauca | reverse complement strand
TATTTTTTAAACTAATTAGTAATATAGTAATATAATAAATCATAACTTATTACTAAGTTTGTAAAGTTATTTAAATATATATATAAGTAAAAATAAGTTTTTAGTGTTTCTAATTCAAGTGAATTATATTTATATTTCTAAACATAAATTAAACATTTAATTAATTAAAGTTAAAGTTAATAAATTGAATTATATGTAAGAAGTTTTTCATTATGGTTGTTTTTAGGGTTAGAGTTTTAAAAGTGTTTTATAATTTTATAAATAATATAATACTTAGTGCTTTTAATTGAAATGTAATAATAGTTTAAGGTAAGAAGGGAGTTGTTAGGTTGTTGTAGGGTTATAGTTTAAAGGTGGGGTTTAGGTTTWGGTTTTTGGTTAATTAGAATAAAATGATTAGAATGTAACAAAGTAGGAAAATATATAGGAGTATTAATAAATAAGTGTCATAAGGTAAGGGTATAGGTAACTTAAGGATATAAATAGTAGGTAAGGAGGTTTAGTTAGACTCTTAAGTCTAGGAGCTGATACCTAAAAAGTGAAAAAGTTTTAGGGTTTTAATTTAAAAGTACTTTTAATTTATGTTTATATTTAATGTTTTTTAAGATAAATTGTCATAGGGTTAGGTTATAAGTGTCTTAATTATTTGAAATATAAATTAGTAGGTGTCTATAATTAAAATTTTATAAAGTAGTTAAAACAGGTTAGTTAGACCCATAAGTCTAAGCAGTGAAGCAAAGGAAAACCTAAAAACGCAAGGAAATAAGAAGGGAGGTGTCATACCTGACTTGATCTATGAGGGTCTCTAAGTTGGTTGATTAATGAATGCCAAAAACTGCTCACCTCTAGGCCACCATCTCTGTTCATATTGTTGGGATGTTTGATTATTTTGAGAGCTTCTCTTAAGCATCTCATGTAGTAATGATCCTCTTTTGCTAGTATCTTTGTATCCTCCAGGAAAACATGATGTTTGGTCTTAAGTGAGTGTTCTGCTAAGGCTGAGGTGTGAATGCGTTCATTTCTAATGTCTGCTCCATGTTCTTTAATCCTTACTTGAAATGATCGTCCGGTTTCCCCAATGTAACATTTCCCACATGAACAAGAGACCTTGTAGATGCTTTTTCCTTGTTGTTGGTCTATAGGGTCTTTTATAGACTTCATTATTTTTCTGATGGTAACTAGGGGTTTGAAGGAGGTTGTAATTTCTTTCTTTTTTAAGACTTTTTCAATCTTGTCTATGACACCGCGAATGTAAGGAAGGAAGTCCTTTATGTTGGAGGTTTGATCATTCTATACATGGGTCCTATTTTCCTTCCTATCCATTGTTTTTTTTATGTCTCCATATCTATACCCAATGTTCTTAAATACCTTGGTTAAGTGGTCTATTTCTTCCTTAAGATGTTCTTTGTCAGAAATTATTGCTGCCCTTATCGCCATGGTGTTGAGAACCCCCATCTTTTGAGAGGGATGATGGTGGGAATCCGCATGGAGGTAACTATCTGTGTGAGTGTTCTTCCTGAAGACCTTCTGTCCCAGTGTACCATTATGTTTTCTATTCATAAGAACGTCTAGGAAGGATATGTTGTTGTTTTCTTCTAGTTCCATGGTGAATTTTATGTTTTCTGAAATACCATTGAAGTGTTTAAAGAATCTGTCTAGTTCTTCTTTTCCATGAGGCCATTTGACGTTGGTATCATCAACATACCTTTTCCATATAGATGGTTTAAGAGGATATGTTTCAAGGGCATTTTTCTTGAACTTCTCCATGTAGAGGTTGGCTACGATTGGGGATAAAGGGGATCCCATGGCTACCCTGCTTGCTTGTTCGAACAACACTCCTTTGAAACTGAAGAAGGTTGATTTTAGACAAAATTCTGCTAGTTTGGCTGTTTGAGGGTCTCCAACCTCATTAATAACTTGAATTGCCTCATTTAACGGGATCTTTGTAAAAGGTGAAACCATGTCAAAGCTGATGAGGATATCCTTAGATTCAATTTTCTCCTCTTTTATGAGTTCCACAAAGTCTCTTGAATCTTTTATGTAGGATTCTGTCTTGCCAACCAAAGGTCCAAGGATCCTTGCTATGCACCTGGCTAGTTCATAGGTTGGGGAACCAATCGTGTTGACAATTGATCTCAGAGGAACTCCTTCCTTGTGGATTTTAGGGAGTCCATATATTCTAGGAGTGATTAGGAAACTTGGAGTTAGTCGTTTCTTAATTCTTTCATCTAGGTTAGAAGCTTTTATGGATTTCTTGACTTCCTTGATAATCTTGGATATTAGGCTATTGTTTAACTTTTTATAGCTACCAGTTGTGGTGAGATGCTCTATCATTTTGGTGTTGTAATCTATTCTTTTCATGACTACTGTAGCTCCACCCTTATCGGCTTTTAAAATCACAATGTTTTTGTTGTTTCTAAGGTTCTTGATGGCCTCGTGCTCCATTTTTCTGATGTTACTTTTTGGTGGTTTAGCTTTCTTGAGGACTAGGGCACAGTCTTGTCTAATAGCGTTCTTGTCTTCTTCACAGAGGTTTTTGATGTTGTCTTCTACAAACTCCTTCACTCTACACAAATTTTCATATCATCCTAAGAATGATCTAATCATACTTGAAACCATTATTTTCTTGGCATATGCATATCTCTCCCTCCAGTTTTCATTGAAAAAGAATCCTTTACCTTCGATCAGGTCTCTTGTATACAACAAATTCAAATTTTCCACTCTCTACGCAAAACCTTTCTGTCTCATACAAAAAATCCACATAGAATTTCATGCTACACATCCTCTATCTCTCGAAAAATTTCATTTTGCAAACATTTAGGAGTTCTGTTTGATGTTTTTCAAATATCTTTCACCTACATACATCTGATTCAAAAACTTTCTTATCGTTTCTTTTAGTCCATTGACAAAATTAAACAAATCCTAACCCTGCCATTCTATGTGTAAAGTGCCATGACTAAGTTGTTATCCTTTGAACCTCCTCGTCTTTATCCATTTCAGTGTTTTATTCCATATCTGTAGCATGGCCTCTCAAGGGAAAATGAAATACAACAAAGGAGACAATGTGTTGAGGTGTGAGCCATAGAGTTTTGACTTGGTGAATTTTGATATTGTGTTTATAGTTTCATTTGAGCAAGTTGGTTTCATGAGATTTTGTGAGAAGATTCAAGGATATAATGCGCAGGTGACAAAGGATTTTTCTCTCAATTTCAATGGTTTCGAGACAAGGTTTTATGAAATTACCTTCAAGGTATCAGAGGACATAGTGGCTACTGCAACAAAAATTCTAGTCCACGGGGAGAAGTGGTTTAAATGTATTTCCCTTGATTCATTTTTCTATATTGATTTCTTGAAACTTGAGTGCAAAAAACAGAGGTTTGGAACCACTATTCCAAGAGAATGAATATTGGAGAATTATGAAAAGATGTTAAGAGTGGTACAAAACTATTTTGATGCATATTTAATTGGGTATATCTTTATCACATAAGGATTTTGATGCATTTCACAGGGAAAAACTCCTTGAATTTACCTTTCTACATGTAAAGAAGTTAAGGAAAAATGGCAAACAGGGTACAAGGTAGGGTTGATCATCTTAAGACTAGTTTGTTTCATTTCTCCTTGGTTAATTTTCTAGTGGTGGAGGAAATCAAGAAACAAAATAGAGATTGGGATTCTTTATTGACCTCAGCTAACATTCCTCTAGATCCCAAAGGAAACACCTTCTCATCTGCTGAGAAAGTGGCCTCTATAGTTTCATGTGGGAAAGAAAAAGGGTCTGTAGAACATGGCATGGGGAAAGGAAAGGATATTGATGACTCTTCACCAAGCCAACCAACTAAGAAGAAGGGTAGAAGGCTACACTTTATTGATGAGGTGGAGGAAACACCAAGAGTCAATAGCCAAATCACAAGGTCGGATTCCAAGAGACTTCATGTACCTACCCTGCATACACAGTATGTTGATCATTCATCTCAAGGAATAGATGAAGATCAGGTGTAGCCAAAGGAGAAAGACCAAGTAATCAAGGAGATACAAGATCAACTTGAGGAATCTCAATACGTCATAGCTCATATTTTTCATGATAAGAGGGAAACAACAAGAAAATTGGTTGACAGGGTTGTTGATATTCAAACTCCACAAGATGCAATAGGTTCAAAAAAGGAATCATCCTTAAAGGTTCCACAAGCTTCTAAAGAGAAGGAAAGTAGAAAAAGTACCAAGATTGTGGATTCGATTAAACCTACACCCCCCGTAACAACATCCTCAACAAGAAAGATAACCTTTGATATAGTCTTGCAGAGGAAACATAAGCACATGGATAGCCTGCAATAGTTGAAAAGATTTATACTTCATCTGGAGAGGGTGAGAAAACCATCAAGTGGCTAAATAAGGAACCGAGGGAGGCTCGTGACCTAATCATCCAGCTTAGGGAGAGTAAACGAGTATCAAATCTAAGGTTTCAAGTATACTTTAATGAGTGTGGAACATCCATCAACAATGCTTGTGCAACCATCACATATGCTCAGTCAATACTGAGAAGGAATGCATTACTGTTTAGGCAAGTGGGTAACTTAAAAAGGAAAAATTTGTCATTAAGAAATGAAAACATGTCTCTCAAGATGAAGATGATGTGTGATGATGAAGCTAGAGGGAAGTTGGACCTACTGGCAGAGGTAGTTGAGTTATAGGTTTCATATCTTCACAATTTTTCTTTTTGAGGAACCACAAATAATTAGTTTTGAATTTTGACTAGAAAACTGCATTATACTGAAATTTCCTAGCGATCTCATGCTACACAAGTTCTATAAATACATAGGAGGTTGAAGTACATCAGGAAATGATTAGTAAATGATATGGAAGTGATTTGGAGCTTCCAATGGTATTGCAGCCACCACCTAAATTTATTTTGTTGAAGAAAACCTTCACGTTGTGTAAAGCTCGCTATGCAATTGTTGTAGGTTGTAGTTACACAGTGTTTCACAACAAATCGCCATGAAAAGGTGACATGGACCCTTTTTCAGTACTCAAATCACTCCAAGATTTGTCTCTAGTTGTCCATGATGACTCATGGCACCCTCAAAATCGAAAATATGTTGGATATCTCTTTTTGTTAAAGAATACTATATGCATTAATATGGTCAAGGTGACTTTGCTATTTTTAGCAAGTAGTTTACAAGTTGTTCTCTTTGATGTAATCAGATCCAAAATTATTGAAAACTAGTGAAATTCAATTTTTTGATCATAGGAAGTTAGTTTGCTTATATATTTGAACATTTTTAATGTGCAAAGGGTTGGCAGAAGCACAAATGATATTTTGTATTGATCATTGTACATATTTTCTAAATTTGAATGAAATACTAGTGCAGATGTCCAGATCTTTTTCATACCAAATATTCTAGTTGTGATGACCTGAAGTTTGTGTACCTTTCATGTATGTTCTTCTTGTTTTCTTTATCTTTCATCTGCTGAAAATTATATGTTTAAATTGGATATCAAATCGTCTGAAATTTATCTCAAATGATTTTTTAGATTCTAGCAATTTGAATCTTTTATTTCTTAACTCATCAGAATTCATCTTTAATGGTGCTCTAAATGTTGTTATGTTTTTCCCTCTTTCTTCCATTATATAAAATCAAATTAAAAAATGAAAGATCATTTCCTACCTAGCCTTTTATTCCTTGAGAGTTCTACCTACCATACACTGTTTTCATTTTATTTCAAAGAATTGACTCCATTGTCAAATAGGTTCCTTCCCTTCTTACCAAAAAACCTTAAAAAACTCCTTCATCTAATCGAAGATATAACATATGGTCCTAAAAAAAAACCTATATTTAGAGACCAAGTGACAAGAGAGATACCTCTCTAAACTGAAGGGGCTAGTTTCATCTCCAAAGTGGTTATGTGGTTACCTTTGTGAGTTGCTTCCTCATCCTAGGTAATTTAGATTGAAGTCAGGAAAAACCTCCCCATGTGGGGTGTTGAGAAATCCAAAACTCCATATGCTAATGAAAGAAACACGCAAAGTGTTAACTTGGGAACAAGACATGGACTCAAATAAAACTTGGTCTATTTTTTTAGTATACCATTTACATAATAGAATGACCTTTTCACAATGGACCAACAACTCTAGTGACTAAAATATGTTAAAGTGGCACTTATTTCAAGTCAAAATCACACTCAAAACTTAACACATAAGACATGACTCAAGCCTCAAAAACCACACTTGTGAAATCAAAGACAACAAACCAAACCTAAAATAAAATAAAACAATAATAACCAATATGAATCATGCCTAATCAACATACTCAAACAACCATTGAAGCCATTCATATAGTCCATTGATTCTACAAGGCCACCCATCATAATTGAAGGTTTATGCGGTCTTCATCCACTCTACGATATGCCTCTATTTATTCATTGTGATTTTGGATTTAGATTTGGGTTACATCTTTCTTTTCAGATGTTTTAAGTAGTCTCTCTTCTCATCATCAAGGAAGAAAGAATCATATATTGGTTTATTTTATGCCTCTATGTACTCAACAACCAGACAAAGAAAACATGTTATTTTTAACTCATAGCCTGACTAATTATCAATCAATAATAAGGTAGAAAATTCAAGGATCTTCTGTGTTGACCTCCAAAATACATCTCCATCCTACACTAAATTGGGTCTCAACATCACTCTCACAATCCAGAGAATGATTAAACTCAAAAATAGTACTGCAATAAATCATATTGAGAAAACATTACCAAATCAACAATTTTTCCTTGTTATTAAAAAATAATAGCAGTTGTTATCGCCTTCTTGTAAGCAGTAAAATCAGTGGTTTCCTAAACGGAAAGTTGTCCAAAGGGTAGTGCAAGTTGAGACTCCAATAACCAGCTCATATTACCTCCATGTCTACACTCAAATGACTATTAGTATTGAAGAATAGCTAGATTACAGAGTCCATTGTAATTTAAACATGTCTCTTTTAAGAATTAAAGGAATGTGTGAGAACCATTTCAACACACATTCACAATATATTGCAAGACCATCAAGAGAGGAAGAGTTGGAGATGGATCAATACTTGAGATCCCTATTTATTCACAATTAAATCAGAAATGGTGACCTCTTAACTCTAAATAAAAATGGAAAAATATATTCCAAACTCTTTGAAAGGAAAGGAACTCACTAGATTACAAAGTTTCGAGTCAGTTGGTGCTCCTTCAAGGTCTGGAAGTTAAAGTAAAAAATTCCAACCCATTCTGTGTTCAATCTCAAAAATAAGAATTAGTGGGGCATATCGTTTGCAGGCATACAATTGTCCATACTTTCTAGGAATGTTTGTGAACATAATAAAGCGACCTATATACAACTCCCTACCTTGCCAAAGTCCCCTCCTAGGTGACAGTTGGATGATTTGGGATTGTTGTAAAGAGTTATGGCATATTATATGCTCATATTGTAAGGTGTACAATAATGTTTTAAGGAGACAATTCTCACCTACAGCTATAAGAATTGCAAGCATTCAAAATGATTTGGAAATTATTTTCAATGCTAGAGTTTGTGTGTTTCAAAAGGATAGGACCCTAGCCCCTCAGGGCATAGGCCCATTTTTTATCCTTATTATCTTCCATAGGAAGAGGATCTTCATGTAACTCTTATATTCATTTGTCATAACTCTGGTTCATATTTTAATTTTAAAGTAACATAAGTTGATTTTTTCAGAACATGTTGTAAAGAACGAGCAAGTCATGATAGGGAGTCTCTTCATCATTGCAATAGAATTTATAAGGCTTGTGTGATGGGTAGGGATTTCCCAACAACAACATTTGGTGTTTCAAAACACTAATTGCTCCCTAGGATCACTTCCTATATTGAGGGGAGGATTTTGTCTAATCTCTCACTAGCATTACATTCAAGTCTATCCAAAGAAGAGTTATTGCTCTCTCCAAGAGACATCTCTAGGAAATTTCTTATTAATAGAAAGTTGAATCCAAACTTCATAAGAATCATCAATATGATTGAAATAAATGATAATCATAAAGAAATATTAGATATAATATCAAGTATGTTCAAATGGAAAACCTCTTCTTAGAATTGATACCTATTATTTTCAACTAGTTTAGGATGCACTTCAATATTGCTCAAAGTTTGAACATTCATTGGCATCTCCTAGAGGAGTCAATATTGTTTAAGAGGGTCAACACTAAAAAAATTTCCAAGAGTATCCTTTTAGAGGGTTTTGTTGACCCAATATATAAAGAGTGAGGACATCAAGCATATTTTGGGGGATTTTGACTTTGCCAAACAACTTATAGAGTAGATTGATCAAAGATTTGATGCTTTCTTTAAGAGGCTCGTACATTGTAGAGTTTCCATATTTGGGGTGACTAAAGGTTTTGTAAGAAAAAGGTTTGGTGGTTTTAGTTTGTGAATCCCATTATGATATCTCCTTTCTTTGCTTCATAATATGTAAGATACCTTTCAATTTATCTAAAAATACTTTTTTTTAAATGGATTGACATCAATGTTTGAATCAATTGGCAACTTAGATTATCACAAAAAAATTTCTCCTTAGAAGTATTTTGTAGCCATGGTTATTGGAATGCAGTATGGAATGATTGCCCTATTTCATAGTTTGTAAGGAGTAGAGGAATTGAAATAATTCAAATGTCCTCTTATTATGCACCATATTGTTTCCCTTGTAACACAAACTTGGTTTTCTTGCCAAAACAAAAAATTGAAAACTAATAGCATAAAATTCAGAATCTAAAAATTCCTAAACAATTGGTATACCTAGTATTCCTCCACATTCCCCTACACGTGTTTAGTGAAATACATTCTCTGCATCCATACAATTACTAGTTTCATTCTTAAACAGGTGAATGTGGGGCCAAAGTCCTCCAGAATAGTCACCCATTTGGGGAATCAAGTTCTTTATTAATTATAAGCATTATACAAACAATGAACATATAATGGAGGAAATATTTTTAATTAACTGGTAGCTAAGACATAATGCTCTAATAAACCATTTGGAAGCTAAATCATATCCTCCACATGAAATTTAATTATTCATCTATGCCAACCGACTTTATTTCCAAAGTGATCTGAGGATTTGAATAAATGATGGGAAGTTGCAGTGTTGCAAAAATTTCACATTGTCTTGAAATGCAACAACAAAGGGATAAAGATGAATTACCTAAAGATAGTCGATGGAGGTCGTCTTGTTGCTTAATCAATTCTAGGCTGCAACAATAGCAGAAAAACATTGTTCGACATTCCTTATCAGGAGAAACACAAAAAACGTCAAGCTCAATCGTGTTAACCTGCCTGACGCTCAAGAACATATGGAGATTAGAACATTCATAAAAAATCTTCGACTTGAACCCAATGAACATATTGGTAGATCCTGTATGATTTATATTAGATGGGAGGGACAAATATCTCCCATAAATCCCCATCCTCTTAGGAAATGGGGTGAACATAAGATTCAAGATGGTAACTTCCTAGGATATGAAATTAGGGGTGAATTAAACATTAAACCTTGATTTAAACCAAGTGGGTGGGTGAAATGCTACTGAAAATTCCCATATTTCATGGAAATGGGCGAACTTCTACCAAAAATTCCCATATTTCCTGGAATTGCACGAATGAAAACTTGCAGCTCTAATTTTCATCGGATATTTTTTTTTTCTTCTCTCTCCCTCCTAAGAACATGGGAAAACCCTACATATGATTTTTTTTTTTAAATAAACTATGGGGAAATGAAAAAAAAAAATTAAAAAACCATTATAATAAAAAAAATCTCCCAATAAAAATTTGTTGGCCCCTTAATTTCTCCCATGAGCGAAATTTCTCCACTAAAATCACCCTTGGGTTTCTCCCATTTGGGTTTTCATAGTAAATATCTGTGTATTATGTATTGTATTATTTAACTCTTAATCATTGAATAGTGGTAATATCAAATTTTGAATAAAATGAAGTTGTGGTAAAAATTATCAATTAATACTGACTCACCCCACTCACAGTATTCGAGCAATTGGAATCATAGTAGGTTCCTTTATGAATATCCTAACCACTGGAAGGTGAATCCTCACAATGGAGGGACAATAAGGGTTCTCCGCAAACAAAGCCATAAGATTTGATGGACCAAAATACGTCTTCTAGAAAATAAGAATGTGAGCATTTTTTTATGTCACTTGTATATAATGTGTGGGATTTAGTAATAAACTATTACAAATATCCAGGCACTCCGCCAATTGATACGACTAAAATTAGACTTAGTAACAAATTCATGCACTATGCCTCAACTAAGGAGACATGGGACAAACTGAAAAATATTTATGAAGGAGACGATAAGGTTAAGAGAGAAAAATTACAAATATATAAAGCAAAATTTGAGACTCTCAAGATGAATGAAGAAGAGAATATTGCAACCTATCTGCTTCATGTGGATGGGTTTTTCAAATCCATTAGAGGATTAGGATAAGATGTTGAGGAAGATATTATTGTGTAGAAGGTGCTCAGGTCACTTCCCTCAAGATTTAATCCCAAGATATCTATTATTGAGGAAATGAAGGATCTAGATAAACTGACAATGGATGAGATACATGGAACCCTAAATCCATATGAAATTACAATAGAATAGGATAAACCAACAACACCATCAAGGATGGAAGCATCATTTAAGGAATCAAGGAGAAAATAATGCCATATAAGTGATTGATCAAAAAATGAACTAGATGAGGAAGAAGCAAATTTTGTCAGGAAGCTAAAAAGAAGATAGAAAGGTTAACTATATTTCAAATGTTTTAATTGTGGTAAAATAGGATGCTTTGATCATAAATGTCGTTATGCAAATACTAATGAGAAAGAAGAATTTAATTTCAAGAAAACCAACAAAGGGAATTTTTGTTCCTGAGTTTATACTTTAAGGCTTTAAAGTATACCATCAAGGAATCCAAAAAAATAAAGAGAATTAAGGAGTAAGAATCAATTGAGAAGGGTAAATCAGAGTTGGTTTCTCAATTGTCTCTGTCTAGCTTCCCATTGTTCTTGGATGCTGATTTCTCTCTCAATAACTGCCCATGAACGTTCTAATTCAACTCGGGTAGTTGTTGTTTGTAGGATAGTATTAAATAGGTTCAAAGCAATGTTAGTTTGATCCTGTAGGCCGGGTTCTATGTTAGGTTGTCTATTACTTGGGACAGTCATGAAGATTTAAATTTTATTAAATTATAAAAAGTTTTTAGAAATTTTGTCACTTTAGTTTTGTGGGATGAAATAGAAAAGTAATTTTATAATTCAAAATAATAACATAATAACAGTAAAGGTTGTTTCCTGTACTTGAAGTAATTTGAGAATAATAAAATAACCACAAAGAAACACTGTTAGAGAATATGAGGCTTTAATCTTGAATGAATCTCATATCATAATAGAAGAAGGGAAGGAAAACAAAATTTCTAATGAATTATAAGATATAACCATCCAACAGACCTACAGGTCTTGAAACTGCTGATAACAATCACAAAGGAAAAACTGTAAATAATTGGATAATCGAATAAATTCAAACTACAATAGAATTTTGAATTAAACTATAGCTGATCATTCATTAGAAAGACATGGAAAATAAATAAATATTGAAAGATATTGAAAATAGAGTGAAAGAACACATAGCTTCAAGGTGACAGAATTTGGAATCTCATCTGCATCGTCTATATTATTATAAATCGGAAAAATCCAATACAATCGGCTCCCAAAAAACAAAAAGACCCTTCTCAGTCTTATGAAGTTGTATTTATACATGATTCACCAAACCTTTTTCCCGTTGGTGATTAACTAACTTCCTAAGCTTAACAGTTACATGAATGAGCAATGTCAAACCGTTTACATTTTTATTTTAACAGCTTTATATTCCAATGATGAAAAATATTCAAAATAGAATTTCATGTCTGCGTTGATGAACATCCTCTTTCTGTTTTAAGACAATGAATACATTTTCCCAGGAACTGCTCTAAAACTCTGGGAGCTTCTGGAATATCTTTTGCTTCAAATAAGAAAAAAATTCTCTGCAGTTCTGGTAGACAATCTTCGATTATCTTCCTCATAAACTTAATAGTTTGTAGCTTTAAGTTAGGCATTACTATCCATTTCTCAATTTGAGTAACATTGATTACTTTTATTTGTGGAATCTCTGCCTGAATTTCTTCCATCTCTTCTTTAAATCTTAACTGATGCTTGACAATGTTAATTTCTCCTAACAACTCGGGACAATCATTTTTTCCAATGTTCAATGAAGTTTTCTCTAAAAGGTAAAAAATTCCCTGACAATTGTCATTAACTTCTCTAGTTATTCTTTTTTTTTCTATGATGTCTGCCTCCCATACCTTGAGTATTACATCACCTTTAATCTTTTCTAAAACAGATAGCTTTTGAGCCTCCCTGAAATCCTCTTTTGTTGAAAGAGCCACTGCTTTTGGAAAGTTTCTATGGCTGCTTTCACTTCTCTTTCTTTCTGGAGAATATTCTCCAATGATTTACTTGTTTCTTGAAAGTAATTCTAAACAAATTCCAGATTAAAAAACACTCCCTGTTGTTATTTTTCTATCTTCATATGTATTTCCAATACCTGGGCCTGGAATATTTCAAGCTCTACCACTTGATTTGAAATGGAATTGATATTATCTTGTAACTATTTATTTATTTCCTCTTGATGTAGGACTTGTGCTTGATTGACCTGTATTTTCTGATTTTCTTTCTCTAAGCTTTCCTTCTTTTTTTGAATTTCTTGAATGTCATTTAATCTAGCTAGTTCTAGACCCTTTTTTATCTCATGACTGATATTTCTTTCAGGCTCTTTTAATTGACCCTGTAACTGAGCTATCCTTTGATCTTTCTGCTCCAACATAGTTGTCAAACTACCCACAGAGTATAAATTCACCGACGCTAAAGCTCCCATTGTGCCCACTATTTTTGTAGCGAATTCTCCCTCTTTAAGATTTTGTCCATCAATAATGATCTTGTATTTTTTAATCATCATATCTCCTCTTGGATGCATCTCCTGTTTCAGGATAGCTTTCCTTTTTTTACTGAAAAAATAATCAGATGAAGGAATCTCATCTCTAGAAATAGGCTCAAGATCACTCACGTATAGAGCTCCCTCATGGGGGTTTCAATAAGTAGACTGCAATGGAGTCAAAGAAGTAATGGGACTTCCAAGTTCTGACGATGTTGTTCCTCCTACTTTTTTGGGAAAACTCTCGGGGATTTTTGAGGGTGTTTCCAACTCCTTTCCTTTCCCTGCCTCTGATTTTACTGTCTGAGGGACTCCTGTTTCCTGTGAAGGCATTTCACTCTCCTTCATTTTTCCCTTTGTATTTGATTTATCCTGTACATCTATTTTGAAGCCTAGGGGAGGCCCTTCCTACTCTGGAGGAGGAGTCGTGGATTCACCTTGCAAAATGTTCGGCAAACAACTTCGCCTGTGACTTTGGAAGGATATAAAACTAGTCTACAAGTCGGGTGATAAGGCCCATACCCTGTTCAAAACCTCCTCATAAGTTTTAACATCCTTGAATGTATCATCATAAATAGATGTTTCGTGCTCATAAGATTTCATATTACAGTGCATGAAATGGCTGCTTACTAATTGATAAGGGTCATGTTTTATGTGCTCAATATCTACCAGTTTTATTTCTTCTAGTGCTTCAGCCTCCACTTTAGAATGGCCAAGGTTTAGTAATGAAAACTTTCCAACATACACAGGGAAGATTGGCCAGGATTTCTTTTGAGCTACCTTTAGCTCTATTCCAATACCATCTTTCACTATTTGATGTGCTACCTCCCTCAATACCAGTCTGTCCGGGAGGAACTTTAGAAGTGCGTGAGGGGGGATTGAGCACCCATAAACCCTAATATAAGAGAAGTTTTCATCAACAAAGCAGTCGACTATTGCTTTGAGATTTTCTGAGACTGTCTCAGAAATGTGAGGGGGTTCACAACCATGAAACATTTTATGCATTGGAATTATTATAAAATGACAAATTTCGTAAAATGCATTCTTAGCATTTTCTTCCCATATCACAGAGTGATACTCGTGAATGGGTTCAGGACAAGCTATGTTCCAACTCCAATTCATCAAGGGAAAAGGACTCACAAAGAAAATTGCGTCCATAATGTATGCTGACATGTAAAAGGCCACTGGTTGACTTTTAGATTTTGCAACTCTGTAATTTTAGAGCTAGTTTATCAGACAAAATCTTAATCCAGTTGAAAGTGTATCCTTCTATAGATTCTTCTGAAAAGGGCACCCATTTTGCAGGAAAATGGAAGGGATCCTTTTTCCCAAAAAGTCTACACAACATAATGGCTACATAAACCATGTATTCGTTCAAAGTCTACACAACATAATGGCTACATAAACCATGGTTATCATCCCTAAAATTTGATGGACATCTCCACCATTCTCTAATTAAATTGGGATAAGTTCGGTCTGCCTCAGTACACTCTTTCCTTTGAAATTCAGCTAAAAACTCGGCATTATAATTGTACTTAGGATTTGGTGAGAGTTTATGCATTACTTGTATATGTTCTAGCCTGAATGAGCCGACAACGACCCCTTGATCATTTAAGATGCTCCTCGTTAGAATATCAACCTTTTCCAGGGCCTAATTGATTATGTCGTTGTATTCCATAAGCCAAGGGCACAGCGCGATCTTATGAAGCTCTGATTCTTCTATATCCTGAAAGTGATTCTTGGAATCAGTCAGAGAATTCTTGATTTCATATTGCAGAAATTCAAAGATTTGTGTCTAGGATTTAATTGAATCGATAGCGTGTGGCGTAGTTTCGGATATGATATCTCCTTCTTCTGTATCTTCACTCTTCTTCGGTGCTTTATTTGGTGCCATGAATTTAAGTTAGCTAGAAAACCTGTCACAGAAAAGGAGTGTATGAGCTCGGTTGAATGCGTCTTACGCTTGATAGTATGAAACAGAAAATGTTGCGAAACACAGACCTTCAAACTCTCTTTTAATTCATTTAACGATGCAGGTACTGATGCAGCTGACAAGAATTTAATACATTGAATACAGTGTATATTTAGTAAGATACGCATTAGTGTCACATATCATTAGTTATCCTTTATTAAAGTGGTCGTTTTTTGGCTCTTTTGAATTCAAAATTCGGAAAATTTCATTCTATCAGAAACCAGAACATGAACAAATCTAAAAATTTGATTATTATTAATCATGCTTCCAAAAAAGAGGTAATTTAGACTAAACATAGATTAAGATTCGAGATTTCACATTTCGGGATTTCGGGGATTGTGTTGACAAGAGGTATGTTATCACTGAATCCCGATTTCTGAAATTGCGAAATCGTGATATGTTTAAATTAGGACTTAATTTTGTTTTAGTAAATTAATTAATTAGTATTAAACCCACTTTGATTATTTTAGATTTTCAAGGATCATGTTGACAAAAGGTATGTCATCATTGAATCTTGATTTCCGAAATTACGAAATGATTAACTTAAGCCTTAAATTTTGTATTAGTGAATAAATTAATCAGGATTAAGGACTAACTTCCAAAACATGATTAATTTAGTTTAACACAAATTATGGGTCGGGATTTCGGGGATCATGTTGACAAGAGGTATGTTATCGTTGAACCTTGAATCCCAAAATTATGCTATGATTAACTTAAGCCTTAAATTTTCATGTTAGTAAATTAATTGATCAAGATTTGAACTAACTCTCATTCTTTCGAGAAACCAGGGATTGGGATTTCGTGATTCAATATGTATTGAAACATATGTTCTCAGCAAAGCCTGAATCCCGAATTTTTTTTAAAGTTAGTCTTAACTTCTTTAGGCTTTAAGATTATCATGATTAAAAAATAACTTTATATATATTGCGTCGAGACTCTTATAACATTTTAAGTTTTTGCCTTTTATTATTTAAAGAATAAAGTTTGTCAGGATTTCGGTACCAGCCTTTTGGAAATGATAGTGAGGGTTATGCTTTGTGAAAAATTGAAACTCGAAAAAAGAAGGTTTTAGTTTTGAAGATAAAAAAATTAATATATGTTTCAACATAGGCGCCAATTGGGGACCTCATATCCTTGTGGGATGAGGAGAACATGTATACTTAGTGCCTTTATTCGGTAAATGTAGTCAATCGCTTGTTTCTACAAAACTTGCTTAGGAAGGGGATACAGAGGGAAAAAGAGATTCTGTGTTTACTTCTGAAAATATTTTCAAAAATCTCAACGTTGTAAACTCAACTACAGCCCCATTCTTGATCTTCTCCTTCTCGCTTCTGAATTTAAGTTTGCTTTAAGATGATCAAAACAATCCTAGGGAATCCAACAGAGGACGAACACCTTCAGTAACCACTCACATAACCAGATCAAAGATCAACGCACCGATGTTTTCACATGGTAAAACCCCTACGGGGAAACATCCACGGCCCCAGCCAACGTGGCCACTTGGAGAAGTTTATTAATGCAAAGAAAAAGATTATAGAGAGATTTTACAAGAGAGTTTCTCACAATCGATCATCGGAAAATGACCCTCCATGCTCTTTAAATAGAGATCATGGACCAATCGGTTGTTAAGCCACGAATCAATGGTCGTTAAGATCGAGGAGAGTATGAACCATCGGATCACTCTATGTCGGGAACATATCGTGACCGTCGGATTTCCTAACTACAAATGCATACTAAAGAAACCCACTTTTAACTAACGACATATTAGACTAAGTAGATCTTAACTAACTCCTAAGTGTCTAAATATCCTAACATCCCCCCTTAAGAACAACTTGGGATAGGATTGAAGGATTTACAATAATGACACA
>JZKD02S2278408.1:596331-618844 GCA_000966675.3 Picea glauca | reverse complement strand
CAAAAATGGAAACTTTAACAACTCATAAATAGAAATATTAGCCCTTAATTTCTTAAGATCTTCAACAACATCATAATCTATTTTGGGGCTAGTATTACTCTGTTTAACTTCTGCTAATTTAGATGGCTTTAGGGGTAAAGTTGTAGTGTTCTCAACAAGAGGTTTGTTTGTGGTCTTGCTCCTAGTGTTGTAAGGGTGCACAGTCTCAAAGTTAGCTTGAAAGATACTATTTGAGAGGTGTCCAAAGATATTTGGAGAAGACTCTTCTTCTTGAGCGGTTTCCTATTCGACTTCCTCTTGAGGAAAATCAGGAGGGATCAAGTCATCCTGGGCTCCTAGAATTGATTGGAGAGCATATTGCAAACTTTCTAGGTTCATGCCTTCAGGGTTAGGATTAGGCCGGTTTGTCTGAAAGGGCTTTCGGAAAGGAGGTTTGTAGGGTCCTTTACTCGAAGAGGCTTCTTCAGTTGACCTTTTTAAATCTACGACTTGATTGGAGGCATATCTTACCCTACCATGTCAAACATTCAATGGGGTGTCCCTCGTGTATCTAACTTTCATGCTACAAATTCCCTCGTGTATCTAACTTTCATGCTACAAATTTAAACCATACACTCTAGGTGCATTTCAAGTGACTATCATTTCCTCTTGAGATAGTAATCATGGATAAAGACCATCATAATTTTAATCTCATTCATTCATAAATTTATTTCATGATACATATTGCCAATCTCTAGTAGCAAAGACTATCTTCTTTCTTAGTACGAACCCTCTAAAATTTCTTAACTTCACTAGGATTGAACTTCTTGGTGAAAAGAACAATACTTTCATCTAAGAGGTTCTAGAAAATTTATGAGTTGAGATAATCAATGAATTCTAAATTAGAATTAGTATGTAAAGAAAATGTTGTTTGATTATGTTGTCTATTATGGTTGCCACATTATGTAAAGAAAATGTTGTCAGTTGATTATGTTGTCTATTATGGTTGCAAATTGTAAAATAATAGTTATATTTAACCTAAGATCTTGAATTTGGTTTTGTTTTCTAAAGAAATTATTATTTATACTTTTCATTTATATGTTGAAATCTTGTCTCATTTGGACTAATATAAATCCAAAAAGTATCATAGTAATCCAGAGGAAGTCTTTTCTTTTGAAATGGTCTTATATTATTGAAATTTTGATTTACATACCATTTTCATCAATGAACTTTTAAAATAGAAAACCATATATGTGTATTTTATAATGCAGGTATGTTGTTGAAGATAATGATTCATTTATATTATTCTAACTACTAGAAGAATGGTGTCAACTAATTTTGATTAGATTGTTTGTAGCATAATTTAGGGTTATTCAGAATTAGTTTCAAATGATTAGAATTAGTTGGAGATGAATTGTAGAAACTTCCATATTTTTAGAAATATGAAGACTATATAAGAATTTATTAGTTGTTCATGAAACATATGAGAAATTTGAGAATGAATGAGAAGGAAGAATCTAAAGCATTGAGATGTTTGATGTTTGTTTTAATCTTTGTATTGTTTGTTGTGTTTTCAAATTGTACTTGTCTCCTCATAATTCTACATTTGGTATCAGAGCACATTACAGTATTGGGAAAGATTAAATTTCTTTATGAAGCTCGTGCATATTGAACCTATTGGAAGGATTTATGGAAATTTTAAAGAAATGGCCAACAACAACAATGGTTTTAATATTTTGAGCCTCAAATACCAATCTTTAAAGATGAAAATTATGGTTTTTGGAGCATTAAAATGAAAACCTTGTTTATTTCACAAGAATTATGGGATTTGGTGGAATATGTTTATACAAAACTAGTAGATGCTCAAGTTATTGTTGGATTGACCCAGTTCCAAAGAGATCAATTAAGGGAAAATAGAAAAAGGACTCAAAATAAATTTTTTTCATCCAAAAAGAAGTTCACGATCCTATCTTACCAAGACTTGTTGCAACAATGAAATTAAAAAAGGCATCGGATGCTCTAAAAAAATCATATCAAGGGAAAGATGTGACGTCCCCAGCCACCAATAGGCTGGGCAACACCACTACTCACACACTTCACTTTGCTCTGATACCAATTTGTGACAATCTGTGACATCCCCAGCCACCAACAGGTCAGGCATCGCCACAAAATAACATACATATGTATATAACATGCATTTCTAGTGAATTTAAAAAAAAATATCACAAAGTTACTACTACTATACAGACTTAGATGGAATTGACAATAATTCCTACATGCAACGGAACACGTGATAACATTTCAAGAATCACATACATGCATGACATATAGAATTAAGCACATAAATGATACTTATCTTTTAAATGGAGTAAAACCACCAGCTGCGAGAAGAACTTTCATGAAACTCTCAGCCTTATATGACACTGCTCATCACTCTCAATAGTAGGTCACCCCTGAGATGGGACTAAACTCCATTGGGCAAGGGATTCCTAGGCTAGGCAAGGTCAGTGCATGAATGAATTAGTGAGGAGAGATGGGAAAATTGGTCTAGCATAGAGAAGATGGTGAGAGCATGAGAGAAACAATTGTCTGTGTGTGAATCCATTTCTGTGACTGAGTTCCTCCCTGTGCATGAATGAGTTCCCCTGTGTGAGTGTCCCCCAACAAGAATTTCCCCCCTTAACTCTGCATGTGCTTGAGACGACAACTGTCACTCATGAAGAATGTTCCTTTCCCTTTAGAAGTCATATGTCCTTCCCAGGAACTTCGGATAAAAACATATCCTTTTACACAGATTTTGGAATAATAATAAATTATTATTCTCTTGGACTTAAGCCCTTAGGCTTAGCCCCTATTTACAACCTCTCATCCCCCTCTCCCTTACCCATACTAGTGGAATATTAGTCCCCCATCAGTATTTATTAAAGGTCAGTCTACACGCAATGATGTTTTTATATTAATAATATGAATATTTACATGTACAAAAATAGGCTCCTGGCCTTTAACACCTAGGCTCTCTGACCTACTAACACATAAGCCTACCAGCTTATAATTTCTCAACTCACCATCCTACAAAACATGTTTACATTTCATAATACAACTAGGGATCATCCTTGGGGTATTACAATCCCCTCCCCTTATTTTTGCACTGTCCTCAGTGCAATGTATTTACACACCATCAACCAGAATTCCAAAATCGTCAAAAAGATGTGGGTATTCTACCTGCATAGCATCCTCATGCTCCCATGTTGCGTCCTGAGGATTGTATCAGGTCCACTGGACCTTTACAATCCCTATGGATTGATTCTAGAGTTCTTTTCTCTTTTGGTCCAATATGTGCACCGGATGCACTTGCAAGACACCTTCTTTCTCCACCTGAATCACATTCCAATCAATAACATGATTGGCATAAGGTACATATGTATTAAACAATGAAACATGAAACACATTATGTACATTCATGGATGCAGGAAATTCAAGAATATATGCAACTGGTCCAATCCTTTCTAGGATTTCAAATGGACCACAATATCTGGCTGCCAACTTGGAACAATTTCTGAGCTTCAAGGAACTTCTGTTGGATTTCACTTTCAAGAAAACATGATCACCCACTTTAAACTCTGTGTGGTTTATGTTCTTATCATCATAACATTTTTGTCTGTCTTGGGAAGCCTTCAAATTCTTCTTAATCCTCAACATTTTCTCTTCCATTTCTTTAAGAAACTCTAGACCAACCATTACCCTATCAGATGGGTTATCCTAGCTTACTGGGGTGTTTCACTTTCTGCCATAAATTGAAATGGGCTTATCTTCAATGATTCTTGATACCCATTGTTGTAGGAAAATTCTACCAAGTGTATGTAGTCTTCCCAATGAGATGGTTTGTCCATCACATACATCCGTAGCATGTCCTCTATCACTTGGTTCACCCTTTCTATTTTCCCATCAGACTTGGGATGATAGGCTGTGTTGAAGTTTAGATTCATTTTGAACCCTTTGAAGAACCCCTTCCAGAACTTTTAGGTAAATTTTGGGTCTCTGTCAGAAACAATTGTCTTGGGAATACCATGCAATCGTGCTAATTCCCTCATATAGATATCGTCAACATTAAATTCCTTGTGAGTGGACTTAAATGAAATAAAATGGGCATCTTTCATAATCTTATCCACCACCACCATGATCGAATCATGTTTCTTATTTTTTCTAGGTAATCCTATGATGAAATCCAGTGTCACCACTTCCCACTTCCACTCAGGAATGGGCAATGGTTGTAGCAACCCAGCTGGGTGTCTATGATGAGCCTTGACCTTCTGACACTCCATACATATCGCAATGTATACTACAATTTCCTTCTTTATTCCTGGCCAAAAGTAATGGCTCTTGACTATTTCCATTGTTTTATGATATACAGGGTGCCCAACATAAGACACATTATGCATTTCTTTGAAGATCATAATTCTCAATTCCTAGGAGTTAAGTACATAAATTTTGTTTTTGTACAAGAGTGTTCCATCGGTTTCCAATTTATAATATTCCACTTTTTGTAGCATCTTACCTTGTTTTATGTTTTCTACCAATTCCATGTACTACAAATTTGCATTTGCAGCTTCCAAAATTCTTCCTTTAATATCAATTTGATACATTTTAATGACAGTAGCATGTAGGTCATGCATTATTTTTTTGAGCGCATCAGCCACTTTGTTCTCCTTTCATTTGATATGCTTGATATCAAAGTCGTACTCACAAAGAAACTCCAACCATATACTACTCCTAGCATTCAAGGTTAGTTGATGAAACAAATACTTTATACCATTATGGTTTGTCCTCAGTTCAAACCTCTTTCCCATGAGATAATGTCTCCATTTCCTTAGAGCGTTCACTATGGTTGCCAACTCCAAATCACGAGTTGCATAGTTATTTTCATGCTCTTTCAATTTTCTGGACTCATAACATATTGAAAACCCCTTTTGGATGAGGACTCCCCCCAATCCTTCTTTTCATGCATCTATACACTACAAAATCTTCATTTGGATCTGCAATCCTCAGGATTGGAGCATTGGTTAACAATTTATTCAATTGATGGAGGCTTCTCTCACATTCCTCTATCCATTAAAATTTATTCTCCTTCCTTTTCAAGAAGTGATGGGGTGAGCTATCCTTGAGAACCCTGAAATGAACCTTCTATGATATCCACCTAGACCCATAAAGGATATAAATTATGTCACATTCTTCGGCACTGACCATTCTTTGATGGCTGCTATCTTTTTAGGATCCATAGCTATCCCATATTTTGAAATGATATGTCCCAAATAATGGATTTGTTTTTGATAGAATGAGCACTTTCTCAATTTGGCATATATTTGGTGCTCTCTTAGCACTTGCAACACCATCCTCATATGATTTTCATGTTCTTCCTCTAACTTGGAGTACACCAACATGTCATCCAAAAGACTATGATGAACTTGTCTAGGTATTCTCTGAATACACCATTCATTAAGAACATGAAAACAACAGGTGCATTTGATAACCCAAATGAAACCACTTTGAATTCATAATGACCATACCTTGTTCTGAAGGCAGTCTTGTTGATGTCTTCATCCTTTATCATTACCTGGTGGTACCTTGAGATGATATCTAGTTTTGAAAATATCTTGACATCCTTCAACTGATCAAAGATATCAATGATCCTTGGCAAAGGATACTTGTTCTTAATATTCACTTTGTTCAATTGTCTGAAATCAATGCAAAATATCAATGCCCCATATTTATTTTTCACAAACAATGCTAGGGCACCCCAAAGTGACACACTTGGGCATATATACCCCTTCTTCAGAATTTCTTCAAGCTACAACTGCAGTTCTTTCAGCTCTGGTGTACTCATTATGTAAGCATATTTTGACACTAGAGCTGCTCCAGGCATGAGGTTTATAGAGAAATAAATATCTATATTCAGAGGTAGTCTGAGTACCTCCTGGAATACATCTTCAAAATATTTTAATACTACATGGTCTTCAATATTTGACACCTTATCCTTCGGTGCTTCATCCATATGAACTGCAAATATTTGGCAGCCATTCTTGTAGCACTTCCTTAGCTGCATTGTTGAGATTTCTCTAATAGAAACTGCTCTGGGAATTCCTTGGACTGATCTCTGACTTCCTTCCCCATCTAGGAAAGTGAATGCCTTGTTACGACAGTCTAATATGGCATCATTATGGTCCAACCAGTCCATCCCACTTAGACAATCATAGGAACCTAAAGGTAAAAGTTTTAACTCATCCCTTGTGCTCAGTCCATTCATGTCCACTAGACAAGACTTAACCGACTCAAAACCCTTCCTCTTGGCTTTTGCATCCAGCTACACTAACCAAGATTTTCCATGCTTTCTTCTTGGAAAATGAAAGCTTTCCACAATTCTAGGATCTATATAAGTATGACTAGCTCCTGAATCAATTAAAATAGTAATGGTTTGGTTGTTGATCATACCTTCCACTTCAATCATATGTGACTGATATTTTGCTTTCTTGTTGTCTAGAGCTGTGTAGATCCCTGGTACACTTCTTCCCATGTCCTCTAGTATTTCTTCCTATTGAACATTGTGGACAACTCTCACTTTGTCATTTTTGTGGGGGACATCTCTGTACGTATGATTTCTTTTACAACCCCAACATTCCATAGGTGGTTGTCTTGGTATTTTCCCACCTACTTCAGCCTTCCTGGGCTCTCTAAAACCTCGATTTCCTTGAGGGATATTTCTAAAAGAGAATTGTTTAGTTCCCTTCTTCATTTGATCCATCTTGAATTTCTTCTTGTCTTCCCAAACCTTCCATAAAGTGGGCTTTTCTCTTTGCTACTCATATAAGCATTTTTCTCTCCTTACAGTTTCTTCCATAGTTCTAGGATCATCATACTAGATCTTGTCACTGATGGGAGATGGTAGTCCACTCAAACACCTTTGAATTTTGACAGTCTCATGTTTGATGAGAGGAACATACTTCATCAATTCCAAAAACCTTCGTTCATATTTTTCAATGGTCATGCTACCCATCTTGAGTTCAAACAACTCTTTCATCTTTCTTCCATAGTATCTATTAGTCAAGTGTTTATTTTCAAAATACTTCTTCAATTCATTCCAAGTAACATTTTTCTCTTTAATGTGATGCACCTTCACATGTTCATCCCACCACATGGATGCATGTTATAACCCTAAATTTCACCATGCATGCATACCTGACATCAAGCCATCTTACTTTCTTTTTTTCCCAAGCCATCATTTGAACAACTCTTCTAAAAAACTATATTTTTGAAGATGTACGTGCCCTTCACCATTAATTACCATGTACACATTCTTGTTGCACCTCCATAACTCACATGCGTATTCTAGCTAAACCATTACAGCCCGGGTATACTCACAAAAGAGTGAAAAATAAAAAAGTTGCAAAGTTATATGGGTTTTCGGGTACTTACCTAACCATTTGACCGCCCATAGCTAGTCACCCAACCAAATAACTATCTTTTTGGCCTATAAAAGAAGGTATTGGGGTACCATTACCACAAGAAGCATGAGAGAAAATAAACTCTACCCATTTCAGTATTCCCTCTTTGCCCCAATATTTTACAACAACATTGTGAGTTTGAGCCATAATTCCTTTTTCAACCCGTTTTTCCTCCATTGCCAACCGTTTCCATTTCCCTAGAGAGAAATGAAGAAGAGAAGGATACGTGGAAGAATTTGGTGCATGATGAAGATTATCCCAGGACCGAGTTCAAGGAGCAGTTTTCGATCTCATATTCTGAGGGACTTTGTGAGATTAATATAAAGAAATATTTTTTTCATCCCGCCAAATGATGTCTTCAATCTTGATGATTTATTTTTATTTTTTCTATGATATCTAACCCACTAATCCATATATAAAATGCATGCTTGTAGTTTCTTTTTTGTCTTTTGGTGAATGCAGGTTGGCCTTGGGAGGAGATCTGCAGTCGAGAAACAACTGAGCACAAAGGGATCGACACTAGATGTGGAGTTTAAGGTAAGCTTACCAGATCCCTATACTTTGTTTTTTTTTATGTAAGATTGTGGGGTAGTGTCGAGATAGTTGTTAAAAGTAGGAGAATTTATATGGTTAGCTCTGCCTGTACTTTAGAAACCTAGTGTAGTTTGTAGGGGGTTTTCTCACTATAGCTTAATTGGAGACCATACTGGGGATACCTCTAGGGTTTTTTAAGGGGATATTCTTTTTGGGTTTTTTATTTGGTTTAATTTCCTTTTTTGAGTTTTTATAACTGTCTGAGTCTTTAAGGGATTATGGTCTTCCATAATAGTATTCCATGACTTGACATATTGACTGTTGTTTTCTTTTTTTAGAATGTTACAGAGGTGTAGATGACCTGTAGTGGGTTTTCACATGTACATACATGCTCTACCTTTAGATAGCCTGCGTACATACGTAGGTTGTTGAAGTGTCAGTAGCGTTCCTGTCTTGAGAAAATATTTTTTAAAGAAGAAGCAGTCATCCTCTTCCCTATTAGAAGTCATACTTCTCAGGGGTTTTCTTGATCTAGTCATGGTCTCTGTTATAGAAATCTGTAGCCTAGGTCTAACCTCATTATAGATTTTGTTCATCAAAGATTTCTTGTGCTTTCTTTATTAGGGTTTCTAGATGAGTTTGTGAGTCTGTTTTGATCTTCCTGTTTGGTATTGTCAGTGACTCCCTGTGATCGATAGTGGGCCAGAAGTCATTTCTTGGTATTGTCTTGTCTTCATTCTTTCTTTTTTTTTTCTTGTGAAGAAAAGAAAAGAATTCATTTTCAAGTTTCTTGTTTTGAAGCATAAAATAATAATAATAAATGTTTTTCATTTCTTTGTTTGGTAAAAGTAATTTAGGTTAGTTTATTTATTTATCAAGGAAAGGGAAAGTTGTCTTAAGTTATTTATTTGAATACTTTGGAAATTAAGTATCTCGTAGTCGAGCGAAATCTTTTTTTAATTTTTTCTTTTCAAAGATCTGAGAAAAGTAGTTACAAAAAAAATTAGTGAAAGAGTTTAATTTGACAAATCTTTATTTGTGAAGAAGAAGTAGTTTTTTTTCAGTTTCATTTTATGCTCTTCTCTTTCGTCTCTTAAAGAACATCACTGGTTCCACTTCCATTCCCTTTGACGTAAGACAACCACTAAAATTGACGCTTAATTAAAATTTATTAGACTTTGTGTTTGTAGGTTCCATCAATTTATTCTAGGATAGAGCCTTGATTTAGGATTGGAGAGGAAACTCTTCAGGGCTACAAAATCAAACACAAGAGTCTGTGCTAGGGAGTGCTTAAGATTCCAGTAACTGTGAAAGTTTTCCGGGACCCCCCTCTAACACAAGGGATAAAAACAATGTTGCGTGTGAAAAGGTAGTGGAGATAACCCCTCCAAAGTTGAACCAAGCATAGTAGGGAATGCATATAGAGGGCTTATCTTGGGATTTCGTTGATTGCATTTGCCATTAGCTTTGTGGGTCTCGAATCCTTTCAAGGTCCTCAGTCATATTCTATAACACTTGCTTTCGATACCCTTGATAGGCTTTGAGCTTCATATCCTGCTCATTGCGATCCACCCGACTGTTGACTGTACCCGCCTAGTGATTGTTCATGTGCTGGAAACCTAGTTGCCTTTATCTTAGTGCCTTACACAGGTGATTGTGGGGGTATATCGCGGTACCTAGGGAAGACATTGGGCCATTATTTGTAGAGTATAATCAGAGAGTGCTTCCATATTTGGGTTTCACTTGCACCAGTAAGTTGCTCTAGTGTTGGTTCCTCTAACTGTTCTTCCAACTAGATAGTGATGTGCTTGTATTATCTCATAGGATCTTTTTATAGTGTGTGATGGTCTTTAACATTAATAGAAATCCATAGTGTGTCATTGATATTCTCACATCATGGAGGATTAGGAGCTCCACTAGTCACAAAGGCTTCTTGGCTAGCCACCGGTTAATCTAGAGCCACCCCCACCACCACTAAGGCGAAGACTAGACAAGAAAGGGTCTTTTGAGGTGACCTGACCAGAGGAAATTGTGCCCGAACCATCTCCGAGAGGAGAACATTTGATTATGGAGGAACCAACCATTTCTGGCCTTGGAGCAGAATCTCTTGGTCCATATCACCCTTTGATCATCGATCTATCAGCGCCCATCATCATAAAGGTTGACCCTTACGAGCGTCATGTAGTGTCACAAGAAGCAATGGAGACAAATATTGCTAATTATTTAGGGAATCCTCACACTCCCTCTATGACTGTCATTATAGGGGGTTTTCTGCCTCCAAACCAACCGTCGTCAGTCAATACCACTATGGTATTGATTGCCTCTACCTTAGGGAATGGTCTGATTCTATCTATGGTGGCGATCACTGCTCCTTTCAACCATAGTGCGACAGACCCTTCGTTCTCATAAAAGATGTCTGCCTTCTATACGAACTCTATCCTTTCCTACTCCACTCTATAGAGTTTAGGTCTGGGGGCAGGGATCTCAAATGCTCCTATGCAAGGATCCATGGGGTGCATATCAACTCCCTATAACACTTTCCTTTATGGAGGGGGTCATATACCTCCTTTGTCCCCTTCGCTTGACAGTGCTCACCAGCACTCCGTCGAGATGAATGTAAACTATAGTTCATTTGGAGAAGGTAGTCAAGGAATTCCTTCTTATAGCATGCTGGTAGGTTCAACGTCATTCTCTTTCTTCGGTGCATTTTCTAATAATTCTTTCTTTTCAGTTGTCATCTCAGCTAGGGGCAACCCCAGTTATGGACAACAAAATAATATGTAGGGTACTATTCCTACATAGGGGGAAAAATCAAGAATTCCTTCCTCACAAGGAACTTGGAATCCATGGCAGCCTGGAGGCATCAATTCCCTAGCCATTGGAACCCCTTCCATAGCCAATGGAACCCCGGGCAAGGCTCGGGACCTATCGGCATGGGGAAAACCTTCCCAAAATCCTTGGAATGCAGTGTAAGCCCAACCTTATACGTTCTATTGCGGGAGTCATCCAATGACATCTCAACAAGTGAAAAACCAATACGTTGGTCACGGACATGGTTATTACCAGAACCCTGGCCAACAACCTAACTTTTCCTGGCAACCTAGTGCCAGCCAAACTTCAGGCTCCTTTTTCCTTGGTTATAATCAACAACCCAAATTACCGTTTCTGGAAAATTTTCACTTGCCAGATGTTATTGGACTAATCGGTAGGTGCGGAAACTAATTGATCTCCCTAGATCCACCTAGATCTAGAACAAAACACACCAGAACATGAAATTTTCCTTAAGTTTTAGATATTGAATTTATTAATTAAAGAGGGATAGGTGAGATACTGTTTAAACGCCACTTCCTCTCACCATCGCCATCCTAGCTCCGTTCCAACGCTCATACAATGATGAACCTGCAAAAGAACAAAACCAACAAAAGTGATAGTAATAGCATAAACTCAATATAAACCTATGTATGTGATCAAGGAATCATACAATAAACCACAACAAGCTTTATAGGAAAGAATCATATTACTGTATCATATTAAATGTGAAAGAGAGATTACAACCATGGCCTTGATTTCATAAGGTCCCTTCCAACTGTCCTTCATTCCCCACACACTTCCACTCCAAGAATTCTGAGAGCATAGATCTGATACTACTCACAATCTATCTTGACAAAGTGAATCTCAAAGCCACTCTAACCAAGCTAACAATCCCAAAAGCTCCAAAGCTAACCAAAGCTAACATTCTCCATGAGAACTCCTCTCCTTTAATATGTTGAAGAGAATAAGGTGAGGAGGTTAGGATGATCCCACTAAATCATGAAAGCGAGTAAGATCCAAACCATTCGGATGCCACGTCACCATAGAAGTTTCTCCTTCTAGAAGATTCGAGAAAACGCTTGTTTTTCCCACATGTAGGCATTCTTGCACCCTGCCTATAGAGAAACCTGTGAACATCTTTCACCCTAGCTATGGTGCAACCTGCGAGAATCAGGCATTCTCGCACCCTGCCTATATAGCAACCTATGAACTTCCTTTTTTACAAGGTTTTTACAAGGGAAAATGCAACTTCTTTTCTCAGGAAAAGTTCTTCTCTCTTCTCTCTTTAGGAATTCAGGCCACTGACCTTTCTGAAGGCAACAGATAGGTTTACATCATTAATGGTCATAGGGATGACAAAAATAATGTGTAACACAAGACTCGACAAGGTTATTAAATGACCCCAGCTATCATGATCTACGTTGGCCTCCTATGCCAACCAAGATTCCATTAGACATTCCAAAGTTCGAAGCTAATCCTAATGAAGATCCAACCGATGATGTGACTACCTTCCATTTATGGTGCGCATCCAAATCATTGAGAGATGAATCTATCCAGTTGTGCTTGATTCAATGCACTCCCATTGGTAGTCATGTTGCTAAATGGTACATTGAGCTCAACCACTCAAGATACTCTACCTTTGGCGAATTGGCAATGGTTTTATTAAACCATTTTCAATTACATGTGAGATACGATGTCAGTACCGAGTTTCTGGCCAAATTTGAGCAGACAAAGGAGGACCATATCTCATATCACAACTGAGAATGGAGATTCCATAAGAGTTTGATAAAAGTACCAGTCCCACCAGCATTCCTTCTTGAGTGGTTCCTTAAATCTTTGGTACCTTAGTTATCCAAAGACATAGCAACGTCGAGGGTATTTTCAGAAGAAGAAGTGATAATGAGAGCTCAACAACTAGAGCTGATTTAATCTCAGTATGGTTTACTTTACAAAGTTTTTCCAGATGCCCCATAGTTGATACTTGACAATACTAGACAAATATTTGGACCAGATTCCAATGGTATTGTTGGTTCATTGGAAACGAAGCCTGTTGATCAGTTGTCAAATCAATTACATCAATTGTCAATACAATAGACAACAACTAGCTAGACCACTGGTTCAGTTTCTCCCCTTACTCAAACATCATATGTACATAGTGTGCAATCGACAAACCCGAAGGCCACCCAAAATCCTAAGAAAATGAAGAAACAATGAAAGAAGGGTAAGGGAGATAAGAAACATACCAATAATTCTTGCGGGGGTAACACAAAAAAGAATAAGTCGAAGTATCCATGTAACCTTTGCACAGAAGACCATCTGACACACCTATGCTCTCTGATTGTGGAGGCCCAGAAGTTATTGGCACAACAACTTCCTGTCGTGTTAACAAACCCATTTCCACATGGGAAAAATTGAACTCAAGCCTCCTTGAGCACGGAAGGGGGTAGTCATGGACCCCCTCTGTCTTTGAGTAATCCTTTGTTCGTGAATGTATGCTGAAATGTAACATTAATAAAACAACTAGGACACATGTCTATGGAATGAAAAACACCTTTGAGAAGGGTAAAGAAGTCAAAAACCCACCTCTTCCTCTCCAGATTGAGAATACATTGGGTGAAACAATGACACGCATCCCAAAAGGTGCATTCAAGAAATCTTCCCACAATCCAAATGAAAGGGCCACCCAAACTACTCTATGGTGGAGGATTTGTCTCAAACCCCTTATGCAATGTCTACTTTGGAAGTCCTCCAAAGTTTCCCTTCCCAAAGAAAGGATTTGTTAGCTACCTTAGGATCTTCTGAGACTTATCATCTAGGAGCGATCATGCTTGATATGGCTGACTTAAAACCTCGTCTCCATTACCACGTGGCATTTCAAATAGGAGCAACTTACACCACAAAATATTTTACTCATAACATTTTCCAGACGGTGGTTGATGAGGGTGCCTTGAGATGCGTGATATCGTTGGTGTGTTGGAAGGTCATTGGCCAAACCGTTTTGTCTCTGTCACCTACTCTTCTTACCTCTTTCGACAATCATTCATTTTGACCACATAGAATCATCCCCTCTTTCCACGTGCAGTTAGGGGGGAAGACCGTGTGCGTCGATGTTGAAGTGATCGATGCATCTCTTGATTACAATATATTTTTAGGATGGAGTTGGACCTATTTTATGCATGAAGTGGTTGGTACATTTTTCTGGGTCTTGTTGTTTCCACATGAGGGTCGGATCGTGTCCATTGATCATTTATCCTTCTCCCGTCCCGACCCTTCATCGGGGGCATTTATGGTCTCGATGATTGATAACTCTCAACTCAAAATCATCAACATAGGGGTTGGTTTGTGCCAACCTCTGATTGGTAATTTCAATTACCCGCCTCCTTCTGGCGATGTTAGGTTCATATCAACTATCCCCGACCAACCTAAGGTTGAAGTTTTTCAAGTCTCGTCATTTCGTACGACTTACTTTAACGATTTGTGGACTCTTCCTTCCCCATAAGCTTTGATGGAAGAGACAGGGCACCATGCCATGTCCATGCCTTTTTCCATGACAGAGGTTGCATACTCTATAGTCCAGCAAGCTTCTATCGATCCCGATCCAACTCCCGCACAGGAGTTAGATCCGGTTCTCAAGCCTATTTGGTCTCAAGGTTCCCCCACCAATACTAATTCTTTAGAATTAGTATTTCCCTTATATGAGGCGGTTATTGAGGAAATGACTAGTCCAGATAGACCTTAGGATGATCTCCATCACAGATATTATTTCCTCCCAGAGTTAAGAAGAATTGAAGAAGGTGAATTCACTCTGAATATGACTGGAGATAGGTCTTGTCCTATCAATCCTTTGGATACACATGCATTTATGCTGAAGGAAATATGGAAACCATCGTTAAAACGATACCTATTGATATCTTTTGAACCCCTGGCATCGTGGAGAATGTCTCTGTCGAAGTGGACTGCTCCCTTGAGGAGATTCAAATCTACAAGGATTTATTTAGAGAATTATGTGATTTGTTTTCCTGGTCTTATGGGGAAATGCCAGGAATAGATCCAAGAATCGTCAAACATGAAATCTTGACATATCTTGATGCCAAGTCGGTCAGGCAGAAGCTTCGTCCAATTAATCCTAAGAAAGAAGTAGTTATTAAGGCTGAAGTAGAGAAACTTCTTAAATATGGTTTCATCTACCCTATCCAATTGAATTAGTGGGTGTCAAATCCCATTCCAGTCAACAAAAAATAGGGCACGATTCACGTATGTACGGACTTCCATGATTTGAGCAAGGTCTGTCCAAAAGATAATTTGCCCATGCCATTTATTGACAAGATAGTCGATGAATGCGTAGGTTGCGAGGTCTTTTATTTCATGGATGATTTTTTGGGATACAATCAGATACAGATCAAACCCGAAGACCAACACAAGACCACTTTCATTTGTCCATGGGGTACATTCACTTATTGGAATATGCCTTTTGGTCCAAAAATGATGGAGCTACTTTTTAGAAGGCCATGTCTTTTTCTTTCCACGATTTCAAACACATAGTTGAGGACTATCTTGATGATTTAGCATCATGATCTCCTAAGAAATTTTATCATCCCACACACCTTCAACTTATCTTTCAGCGATGTCGCTACTACCGTATTTGGTTGAATCCAAACAAATGCAGGTTTTTCATAACGTCAGGTCATCTGCTAGGTTTCATGGTTTCGACAACAGGGATCATGGTCAATCCTCTAAAGGTTGAGGAAATAGTTATGTGGCCTCCCCCGTGCACAATCCCTTAGCTTCAGAGTTTATAGGGAAAATAAATTTTTTTATGGCATTTCATCGCAAACTATGTTTATATCACAAAGGGTTTCGTGCATTTACTATAGAAGGATGTTCTTTTTCATTGGGATGAAATTGCTCAGTGCTCTTTCGAAGCGTTGAAATGCACCCTCATGTCTGCCCCTCTGCTTCAACCACCCAATTATAATAAATATTTATTATTTTACCTGGTTTCGACAGAGTCGACTATCTGTATGGTCTTGGTTCAAGAGGATGATTTTCTTGAAGAATACCTGATTTATTACTTGAGTCGATGCCTGGTTGGACTAGAACTCAATTTTTTACATGTTGGAAAACTTGTGTTGGCAACAGTTCATGCTGTCCAACAGTTCTGTAATTACATTTTATTTCGTAGGACCACCATCATTGTCATTGTGAATTCGTTTCAATGCGTGTTGACATGATGTCTAATCGACGGAAAGATCAGTAAATGGATAGTTATCCTCTAGGAATTTGACTTGGATTTTGTTTCTACGAAATCCAAAAAGTTGTTGTTATTTGTGGAACTCATCTTGGAACTTCCAATTGAGTCAGGTGATGTTATACCGAATATTCACCTATTAAAGGAGACATGTTTTTTATCACATCTATGAACCCCTGGTATGGAGATATACTAGTCTATCTCCAAACCTTTAAGTGCCCCACCTATGCTTCTCATGATGAATGTTGACGTACATTCCATCAAGAAAACAACTATCTCATACTTGAGGACACTTTGTATCGTTGAGGTGTAGATTGCATCCTTCATCGATGTCTCACTCATGAAGAAGTGGAAATTGTACTTAAAGATTGGCACACTGGAGCATGTGGCGGTCATTTTTCTGGGTTGGAAACAACCCAAAATATTCTACAAGCCAGTTAATTTTAGCTGAAATTAATCAAAGATTGTGTTGAATCGGTCAAGAAGTGCCACCTGTGTAAAATATTCTCTTGGAAAATGAGGGCACACCCCTCTCCCATGTTTCCCATCATCACAGTTGGTCCCTTATGTTGGCAATGGAAGTCACCCCTGGATTGTAGCAGGAGTAGAGCCCGACGCCCATCAGTTTATGTCACAATTTGTTTAATGGGGTGATCAGATGGAGGTTAACTCAAAATGATGTGGTTCTAACTCCGAAAATAGGCCAGGCATGCATGGGCGAGTGAGGTCTTAGAGAACTTTAGATAGTGAGTTGTAGTAAGGGTGAGTAAGGGAAAGACTTGTATAGGAGAACTGCAAAGGTCTGCCACAACATCAAGTTTCAAACAGACTGTAGGAGAAGGCGTCTAAACGCAAGATCTTCTTGCATGCAAACGCTAAAGACCAGAGAATACAATAATGCAACAAGAAATCCTTTATCATAGAATAATTGCAACAATTCTCACGAATCAATCGTTCACGAACTCTCTCAGCATGAGATGAAAATTAGATGCAGTAAGAAAGAATGCCTGTCATAAAACAAGAAATCTCACACACAAATGCATAACCAGAAAGCTAGAATGTCTATTAAAACTTTACAATCGGTAGCTTCTCTCTACCATCGATAGATTACAAAATACAAAAATTGATTCTATATACTCAGAAAATTCACCTAACAGCGGTGTGCTTAGTCATCCAAGGCTTGGTGTCCTTTCAGCCAAATTCAGACAGATATCCTTCATCAGACGCCATATTAACTGCGTATGGCTCCTGTAAGGGGAGTAGCTGAGCCATTAAGAGCCAAGTTAGCGTGTGCAGACCTCCTCTGGCTAGTCGAGGACTGGGCATGGCCTCTTTGGAAGGATTGGTACACATGACCCTCTCGAGCAGACCACTAGAAAGGCTCTCTATACCTTGCACTTAATGCATGAAGAGAGGTTTCAACCACTCTTTCTCACCTTCATTTACTTCAAGTGAAAACTAGGCTTGAGGTCATATCAAAAGGCACCCGAAGAACGTGTTGAACCTTTCAACGACTAGACCCGATGCCTTTGGCCCTCTTTTGCATAGATCCCTTTATCCTAGGTGACCACGGACTATGATCCTACGTTTATTCTCTAAGGAGATTTCGACGTTCGTGAACGGGAAGGAGATTATCCTAGATTATCATAGTTGAGATGAGAAAAATGTTGAGATGGCTTAATTGGGTGCCACGCGTCCTTCTTAGATCTGATGGTTCTGAGCTCATTCGATGATCCTGTCGACCTGGGTCCCGGATGCTTTCATCACTTCGCGCATCGGGGATATGAAGGAGCCTCTCCTTGCACTTCGAAATCGTGATGGGTGAGACAACGATGAGCCTAATCGCGCACGCCAGGTGTCCCCTTTGGATGGAGGGATAAGACTGCTTCTCGATACTGTGGGCCTGACTTTGAGCACTTTCGGTGCTTTTGGGGTTCGGGGTTTCGAGATGCAGAATGACATGAAACTCTCACCCTTCAAATTACTGAATGCCGAAGCGCCAACATGACTAGATCTCGCACCACACGTCCTCTAGATGGACGACTGCTATCTTTCCCTACACATAATATGGGTGCTATCCATTGTGCTAACCTCGATGCAACTTCATTAACCATGATTTCCTACCAACCGTTGATATCTTCCTTCGAGTGAATCCTGACGTCTTGAAATCGGACCGCTCGCTCGCTTGATTTAAGCCCGAAATGGATTTCTTCTATGAGTTGCGCTTGGTGCTCATCACACCACTTGGAGACCTGATAGCTCTTGTGCTTTGGACAAGAAATGTTACTAACATTAGGCTCCATGGGGGATAGAGTCGTCCCTGTGATTCTCTAAGGATGCATTTTGCAGTTCCAGTGCCTTGTTGTTGGGCTATGGAGTCATTTACTAAGCTGAAACAAAAAAAACAAAAAACTAAAAAGGATAATATTTACAAAACAGAGGAGCCTCGGAAGGCTCAGACAAAACATTTTTTAAGAAAATGCCCATTTATTGGGTTGCTGAAAACTTCTTCACCCTCCAAATCTTGCAACCTGTACATGTTATTTGAGAAAACCTTAGAGACTTTGAAAGGCCCAATCCACAGGGCTTCATATTTTCTGTGTTTTCCCTTATCTTGCTTAGGAGCATCCCACTTCAGCACCAGGTCTCCCAGCTGGAACCCCTCCTTCTTGGCCTTCTTATCGAATGCCTGCTTGGTCATTTGCTGGTGGTCCTGAATTCTGATCATTACTTGTTCTCTGGCCTGCTAGACTTCTACAAGTTGATGAATCCTTCTGATCATGTCATTGGGCTCTTCTTGATAATCCTGGAAGAATTTATCTACGGGAAAAGCCATCTGAGAAGATAGGACAACTTCTGCTCCGTAAACTAATTGGAAAGGGGAGATGCCTATAGATCTCTTTGTGGTCACCCGATCGACCCATAGAGAGAATTTCATATTCGAGTTCCAAGCCCTTTTGTTGTCCTCCAATAATATTTTGATGACCCTTATCAGGCTTTTGTTGGAGGATTCTTCTAAACCATAACCCTGGGGATAGTATGGGGTGGAGTGAATCAGCTTGATCCCAAATTGTTCACAGAACTTGACTAACAACTCAGCCTTGAAAGAGGTTGCGTTATCAGTAACAATCTTTCTTGGGCAACCGAACCTTACGATGAGGTCTTCCAGGAATCCAATGATTACTTTGTGGGAAGTACTCTTGGTAGGGATAGCTTCAATCCAATTAGTAAATAAATCGGTGGCAGTCAGGATCCATCTGTGTTGCCCGCTGGAAGCAGGGTGGATTTCTCCAATAAAATCTAGGCCCCATTGCTGGAAAGGCCCTGAAATGACTACAGGATTCAAAGGAAAATACTTGAGTTTTTGCTTTCCTGGAAATCTTTGGCATGGGATACAAGCTCTAACTCCTCTATGGACATATGCGAACATGTTGGCCCAGTAGTACTCATCTCTGAGAATTTTGTGGGCTGTGGTCTTCCAGGAATGGTGCCCTCCACATAGGCCACTGTGAAATTCGACCATGATCCTGTCAGCCTCTTGTGGATCCATGCATTTTAAAATCACTCCCAAGGGGTCTTTCCAGTATAAAATTTGATCGAAAAGGTAGTACTTGACTGCCTTGAGCTTCAGAGCTCTTTCTTTGTTTCTTTGCAGGCCATCTGGGGGACGCTACTCCTACAGAAAATATATGACATCCTTATACCAAGGACATCGAGCCAACAAGGGTTCCATTCGAGGGCCTACGTCAGAAAACTGATTCTGCTGATTTTTTGATTGTTTATTGACGAAATCCACCCCTAAAGCTTTGCGATTAGCTTCAGCCAACAGCATGGATAAGCCTTGACGCTTGATCAATCTGGTAGGCATTATTTCTAACTCAAATTCCAAGATCTTGGCTATCCATTTACTCCTCTTGCCATCAATGTCGGGCTGTACAAGGATGTCCTTCACAAAGGTTGAAGGAACGTATGCGGTCACCTTTGAATGTAATACATAGAATCTGAAATCTTTGAGAGCTTTCACTAAGGCATAGGCATGTTTCTCCATGATTTCATACCTGACCTATGCATCTCTTAATGCCTTGCTGAAGAAGGTAATGAGTTGCTCTCTCCCTTCCTTGTTTTTCTGTAGCAAGACCACTGCTATTGTATCAAAAGAAGTGAAAGAGAAGATTAGGAAATCTTTGGAATAGTCAGGACTGATCAGCACAGGTGCTTCAGTCAATGCCCTTTTTATTTGGACAAAATATTCTCTAGATTCAGTAGTCCATTTCACTTCATTTCCCTTCTTGATCATAGATGTGATGTGTTTCACCAGCTCAGCAAAATTCGAGACGAATCTCCTTAGAAAATTAATCTTTCCCAGAAAGGCCTGAACTTCCTTCATAGATCTGGAAAGTGACAGGGTCTGAATTGCCTCGATTCTGCTAGGATCAATCCTCACTCCTTCTGTTGATACTATAGAAAACAAATATTTCTTGGGATTTAGGGAAAGTCCAAACCTCCAGCACTTCGAAAAAACCTTTCTCAGGTGATAGCAGTGCTCTTTGTCAGTCCTGGAGAAAACTGTTTGTTGGTTGTGGAGCCTGATTATCTTCCTGATTCAGAGGTCCTTGCTTTCAGCCGTGTTTATACCCCATGAAGTATTTACACCCCAAAAGTATATACACTCTTCCATGTGGGGTCCAGGGGGGCTATCCCCTCGGCTGGAGGGTCTGGGGGCAAGCGGGCCCCCAGTGGGGTTTCGGGGGCGAAGCCCCCGAAGAAAAACTTGCCTTGTAAAAGTATATTCTAATTTCATTGTAAATCTGAACCATTCATTATAAGGTCGCAAATCTAATGGTAGAGATTATGTTAGGGTTTTTTTCCCTAGAAGGAAACCCTATTTTATGAGGGAAATGTATTGCAGCTATGGATGATGGTGAATATTGTATTCTGAGAGAGGAGACTGTGAGAGAAAGAAGAGGAAGTTACAACGGGTTTTTCTATAGGTTGTATCCGTTCATTTGCTGGATAATAATAAAGGAAGGACCTGGAAATTTCACTGGTGGACGTAGCCCACACTGGGTGAACCACGTAAATCTGTGTCTCTCTTGTATTGTGTGTCTTATGTGTTTTGTTTCAGCATTTGTTTTATTTTATTTCTCCACGGTCCTGTTTTTCTAACAACTAGTATCAAAGCGTAAGGTAACTCGTAGGAAAAGAGGGTTCCTGGTTCGAGTGGGAGAAATGTCGGAAGATGGAAAGTTTAGGTTCGAGAAGTTTAACGGCCAAAACTACCAGTTATGGAAGATGTAGATGGAAGAATATTTATATTAGAAGGATCTATTCCTACCATTGAGTGGAGTAGCAAAGAAGAAGGTGGCCATGAAGGACGAAGAATGGGAGATTCTTGATAGAAAGGCTCTAGGAACGATACGGTTGAGCCTGGCAGCGTCGGTGGATTTCAATATTTTGAAAGAAAATACAACGAAGGGTTTGATGGATGCATTGGCCAAATTGTATGAAAAACCCTCATCGTCGAATAAGGTATTTCTAATGAAGAGATTATTTAATATGAAGATGTCAGAAGGTGGGTCTGTTGCAAATCATTTAAATGAATTCAATATGGTTACTAATCAACTAAGTTCTATAAAAGTGGACTTTGATGATGAGGTTGGGGCTCTTCTAATCTTGTGCTCATTGCCAGAAAGTTGGAATGGCTTGGTCATGGCTGTAAGTAACTCTGTCTCTGGTTCAAATACTTTAAAATTTAATTATGTTGTTGGTGTTATCCTTAGTGAGGAAATACGACGGAAAAGAATAGGTGAGACATCAGGAAATGTGTTGAACATGGAGAACAGGGAAAGACAAAAGGATAGAGGAAAGGGCTCAGGAAACCAAAAAAATTCTAGGAAGGGCAGATCCAAATCCAGACTTGGAAAGATAGAGTGATGGAATTGTGGGCAGAAAGGACATCTGAAGAAAGAATGCAGAGCTCCAAAGAAACAAAGAGATGTACAATAGGAGAGAAATCAGGAAGCAAATGTAACAGGTGATGTGTTACAAGATGTTTTGATTCTTTCTATAGATAATATTTCTGAGTCTTGGGTAGTATATTCAAGAGCTTCATTTCATGCCACACCCCATAGGAAACATTTTCTAGATTATGTTCAAGGTGATTTTGGATAGGTCCATTTGGGTGATGATAAACCATGCAAAATTGTTGGAATGGGAAAGGTAAAAATAAAGAAACAAAATGGAAACCAATGGTTGTTGAAATAGGTAAAACATGTTCCGGATTTAAGAAAAAATCTGATTTCAACAGGGCATTTGGCAAGTGAAGGTTGCATATCCATATTTACAGATAAGACGTGGAAGGTCATCAAAGGATCATTGGTGATAGCGAAAGGAGAGAAGATAGGTACATTGTATCTATGTACTGGTAATACTGACTCTTCTATAT
>JZKD02S2278408.1:582774-595526 GCA_000966675.3 Picea glauca | reverse complement strand
TCAGGGTGAGTACACAGAGAAGGTGTTGGAGAGGTTTAGAATGCAGAATGAAAAACCAGTTAGTACACCTTTGGCCAGCCATTTCAAATTAACTAAGGAAATGTGTCCCAAGATATAGGAGGAGATAGAATGCATGTCTAGGGTCCCATATTCATCAACAGTTGGCAGCTTGATGTATGCAATGGTTTTCACAAGACCAGATATTGCACATGCAGTGGGAGTTGTGAGCAGGTATTTGAACAATCCAGGTAAAGAACATTGGGAGGCATTAAAGTGGATTCTTAGGTATTTGAGAGGTACTACTACACATGCATTGTGTTTTGGAGGTTCAAACACTTTTCTACAAGGATATGTTTATTCAGATATGGCAGGTGATAAAGACAGTATGAGGAGCACCACAGGGTATGTTTTTACTATAGGTGGAACAATAGTAAGTTGGATTTCGAAACTGCAAAAGTTTGTTGCACTTTCAACAACAGAGGAAGAGTATGTTGCTGCTACAGAGGCTAGTAAAGAGATGATTTGGTTACAAAGGTTTATGGAGGAATTGGGAAAGAAGCAGGAGAATAGTAGGTTGTACTGTGACAGTCAGAGTGCCATTCACCTTGCAAATAACTCAGCCTTCCATTCAAAGACTAAGAATATAAAGTTGAGGTACCACTTCATATGATCCACCTTGGAAGGTGGACAATTGAAGCTGGAAAAGATACACACTAGCCAGAATCCTGCAGACATGTTAACAAAGGGAGTAACTAGGGAGAAATTGAGTTCTTGCTCAGTTTCAGTTGGTCTTCAAGAGTGAAGATGAAGATGAGAAATTTTCCAGGTCCAAGAAGGTTCAAAGTCCAACATATACAACAGCGATGGAGTTGTTGAGATCAGTCTCCAAGTGGGAGATTGTTAGTTTTGGAGCCTAATTATCTTCCTGATTCAGAGGTCCTTTCTTTCAGTCGTGTTTATACCCCATGAGGTATTTACACCGCAGAATTATGTACACTCTTCCACGCGGGGGAGTGAAGAGGGGGGGTACCCCCTCTGCGGGGTTTGGGGGGGATATTCCCCCAGCTGGGGGCTCTGGGGGCAAGCAAGCCCCCAGCGGGGGTTCGGGGGCGAAGCCTCCGAAGCAAAAATTGCCTTGTAAAAGTATATTGTAATTTCATTGTAAATCTGGACCGTTCATTATAAGGTCACAGATCTAACAGTAAAGATTATGTTAGGGTTTTTTTCCCTAGAAGGCAACCCTCTTTTATGAGGGTAATGTATTGCGGCTATGGATGATGGTGAATATTGTATTCTGAGAGAGGAGACTGTGAGAGAAAGAAGAGGAAGTTACAACGGGTTTTTTTGTAGGTTGTATCCCTTCATTTGTTGGATAATAATAAAGGAAGGACCTGGCAATTTCTATGGTGGACGTAGCCCACAATAGGTGAAGCACATAAATCTGTGTCTCTCCTGTATTGTGTGTCTTCTGTGTTTTGTTTTTGCATTTGTTTTATTTTATTGCTCTGTGGTCCTATTTTTCTATCACTGTTATGTCATCCAGATAGATCACCACAAACCTATCTTTCTCCCTGATGAAGGCTATGCCCATGGCTCGCTAAAATGTCTCTCATGCGTTCATCAGTCCAAATGGCATTTTGGCATACATGAAGGTGCCCCAAGGAGTGGTGAAGGCTATTTTTTCTCTATCTTCAGGCATGACCGATATCTGATTATAACCAAAAAAACCGTCGATCATGGAAATCCTAGATGCACTGGTTACCCTCTGCAATATGTGTTCCATGTTGGGCAGGGGATAATTGTCTTTATTTGAGATCCTATTCAGGTTCCTGAAATTGACACAAAGCCTAATTTCTCCACTTTTCTTCCTTACCGGAACTAAATTGGCCACCCATTCGGAATATCTCAAGGGGATGATGATCTGGGCCTCTAACAACTTCTTCACTTCTTTCTCCATGATAGGCAACAACATGGGATTTATCTGCCTTAGCTTCTGCCTGAATGGATTTGCCCCTTCCTTTAGTGGGATCTTGTGTTCAATGATGGATGTGACATACATCTTGAGATCTTCGTAGGTCCATGCAAACACATCAGCAAATTCTCTCAGCAACTCAACATATTCGACCCTCTGTTCTATGGTCAAACTCCTTGATATCTTTACAAACTTAGGCTCCTCTGGTGTGCCAAAGCTGCACTTGGCTGTGTCGAAATCTTCATCTGAAACCCTACCCTTTACTGCCACATCATTCCTATCAAACAATATTTCTAAAGGAATTAGTCCCCTTGGAATGTGATTGCTAGGTAGCTGAATAATCTGGTGGTTGGCAATTTTATTTTAAAACACCTCAGGGTGAGGGTCACCTTCTGTATCAGGATCCTGATCAATGTGCAATGCAGAAAATTCATCAACAGATTGGAAAAAAATTTTGATTTCCAGATCATCTTCGAATACCTTCCAATGCTTGACATTGTCTGGTATAGAGGGCTTATATTTTATTTCAACATTAGATTTGACCATAGGCAGCAGAGGAACTTCGAGAAAAATAGATGAGACAACTAAAGAATAAGATGAAGTATTTTCCCCCCTTGGAATGAAAGAAATGTTGAAAGCCAATAAGAAACTATCAATCAGGTCCCATACCTCATTTCTGTAATTTCTGAGCCGGGGATTATTAGCACGGTAGGCACTTCTGACTTGTTGAATAATCAACTCAACATCTCCAAATATTTCTATCTCTTTAATTCCCATTTATTTTGCATCCCTCATACCCAGAACAAGAGCTTCATACTCTGCCACATTGTTGGTGGTTTCAAATTCTAGTCTATATGACAGGGAAATGGTTTCCTAAGAAGGTGACACAAAAAACACCCCAACGCCAGCGCCTTCCCAAGAACAGGCTCCATCAAAAAACATTTTCTAGATGGGGGTGAGGGAGAGAGGAAATTCATGAGTGGTGGGTTTCTTTCTGAGTTTAAGAAGAGGCTCGGGAGCATGAGTGATTTGCAACAAACTAGAACATAAATTAGTGTCCAAGGAAAAAATGGGATGGTTGGTAGGATTGGCTTCATCACTGATTATATAGGCCAATTGGGCTTCCCTGTATAGCCTCCTATGTTCTCCCCCAAACATTGGGATAGTAGCATAGGTTACATCCATTTGCAAAGTTCCCCCTAGTCTTTTTATCCAAGATCTTGATTATAACATACCGAACTTGGGGGGGACGTCAACCACTACAATATCCATGACCACATTTTTCATGGTCAACTGAAACAAGGTCACGACCAGGTCTTTGATAACACCAAGACATTGAACTTTCCTAGAGTCAAAGGAATAGAGGTCATGATAGGCTCGGGTGACTTCTATCCCTAACTCTTCCATGACAATTTTTGGCATGAGGTTATGAGAAGCCCCTGAATACATCAAGCAGTTGTGCAGTACCTCGTCATGTATGTTCAAGGAAGTGTAGAACGGGGGGGGATGAGTCATTCCTGTCTTCTACCATAGGAACTAGAATAACTGTAGGATTTTCATCTTGCAAATTAATGGAGTCTATGGGAAGGCATGAGGTTTCAGACTATAAAATCTCAGAGAAGCGTTTCTTGAACCCTTCATGTTTAATTAATTCAGTTAGGGGCACATGGATCCTGATCTTTTGGATTTCATGCTCGAAATTAAAAGAAGATGTAATCTTATAGATTTCTCTTATTTCAGGAACATGACTCTGAACTATGGGAGAGAGGGGTCGGGTCTTCTTACCTCTATGACTTTCTGCTACTTCATTAGTAGGTTTCTCTGTTCTAGTGGTTTTCTCAGGAACATCAGGTGCTATAGTATTTTTCTTGGACCTCAGATCATACCTGCCTTGGTCGCCACTAGCCTTGTCTCCCTTTCTCAGTTCATTTAGCTGATTGTCCATGAGATACTCCTTGTATGCATATTGAATCAGATGAGGAAAAGGAGGAGTGCCTCTGAAGCAATAGATTTCAGGATCAAGCTCTCTTGTTTCCCCTTCTTCTTCCTCGGCCATAAAATTGTTTTGGAAAGGGGCCTAAACTTTCTGGTCTTCTCTATCTCTTCCCTTCTCTCTATGCATAGTCGGGGAATTAATATTGTTGGGACTCCTGAAACCTCCTTGTTTTTTGGTGTTTTGGGGGCCCTTGTATGCTTTCCTCCCCTCCACCTTCATTCTTTCCATCTCTGCAGACAGAGACTTCACCATCTTGGTCAGTTCATCCACTTGAGGGTGGGACATCAATGGTCCATAAGTTGAGGTTTCTGATCTTCCCTTTCTTCTGTCTGTGTCGGCCTTATTCCTCAGTCTATCAACTACTAATACATTGGATTACACCTCTATGGACACATATTGAATTTGAGCTAAGGAGGTGGCTCTTCTTTCTTTCAATAAAAGATAGAAATCGGGGCCAAATGCACCAGCATAAGAAATCTTGGCTGAGGCCTCTGAGGGTTTGATTTCAGCAGGAATTTTATTATACATCTTATTGAATCTCTTGGAGAAGTCAGAGACATATTCTCCATCCATCTTCTTCAAAGACCCAAACTCTGTCATGTAATACATGAAATCCTTCCTATCTCCCCACTGCCTCAAGAAAGCACCATCCAGTGCTTCGATCCCAGCAATAGATCCAGGGGCCAGTACTCTAAACCATTTTCTCACCTCACCATCCAGGCTCTGGATGAAGACTCTCATCTAGACATATTCATTTTCATTGTTCAGGTTGTCTACATAACTATATAAATAAGCCAAGTCCTCTTCCGTAGTTATGTCTCCTTCCCCAGTGAACTTGGGCATATCTTTCAAGTAGTCTCTAGTAGGGAGGGGATTCATAGGATGGGGTAGGATTAAGGGATCATACTTGGCAGAAACTATGGCATCCATTCTATTTACAGGGGGATTAGCACTAGCCATAGGAATGTTAGGTGGAGGATAACTTGGAGGAGAAGGATTTCGTGAAGGGGCTACTTGGAATGAGTTCCGAAGTGGAACATGAAACAAAAGGGGATTTAAGGAGAAGGCTAACGAACTCAAGTCAAAAGATGTTCCTTTTTGTACAGGAGTGGGGAAATCTTCAGCGGTCCTGGGTCTACGCCAAAGTACAACTTCAAAGAAGAGGGGAGTGACAAGGGTTTCTTCCTCCAATCCTATACCAGGAGGGGAAAACTCAGCAAGAACACTCTCAAAATTTAGGAAATGAGAAACCTCGGAACGAGGTCTATTAAGAAACTGAGGAGGAGAAAATGGAGTTCCTACAGAAGGAGATGGAAGATTACCTGGTTTGGCAGTGGAAGCTTCTTCTTCAGAGGCCTTTCCTTTTCTGAGAACCACCTCTGGATCAGTTTCAGGTGTAGCTAGTGGTAGCTGTGGATGAGACCGCGTGTGTCTGCCTCTGAAAGACACAATTAATCAGAAGGTTTGCCACAATGGAATCGTCACAATGGAGTTTCTAGGTTCACAGTAGCAATATTCAAATCTCTGATACTTGATGCACCTTCAGAATTAGAAGCTCAATGTCGTTCAATCCCAGGAAAACTTTTCAACTTCGTCCCCGACAATGGTGCCAGAAATGTTGGCGACATAAGTCACCCCTGGATTGCAGCAGGATCAGAGCCCGATGCCCATCATTTTATGTCACGATTTGTTTAATGGGGTGATCAGATGGAGGTTAACTCAAAATGATGTGGTTCTAACTCTGAAACTAGGCCAGGCATGCATGGGCGAGTGAGGTCTTAGAGAACTTCATATAGTGAGTTGTAGTAAGGGTGATTAAGAGGAAGACTTGTATAGGAGAACTGCAAAGGTTTGCTGCAACATCAGGTTTCAAATAGACTATAGGAGAAGGTGTCTAAATGCAAGATCTTCTTGCATTCAAACGCTAAAGACCAGAGAATACAATAATGCAACAATAAATACTTTATCATAGCATAATTTCAACACTTAGCATGAATCAATCGTTCATGAAATCTCTCAGCATGAGATGAAAATTAGATGGAGTAAGAAAGATTGCCTGTCATAAAACAATAAATCTCACACACAGATGCATAACCAGAAATCTAGAATGTCTATTAAAACTTTATAGTTGGGAGCTTCTCTCTACCATAAATAGATTACAAAATACAAAAACTAAGTCTATATACTCAGAAAATTCACCTAACAATGACGTTCTTAGTCATCCAAGGCTTGGTGTCCTTTCAGCAAAATTCGGATAGATATCCTTCATCAAAAGCCATCTTAACTGCGTATGGCTTCTGTAAGGGGAGTAGCTGAGCCATTAAGAGACAAGTTATCATGTGAATACCTCCTCTAGCTATTTGAGGACTGGGCATGGCCTCTTTGGAAGGATTGGTACATAGGACCCTCTCGAGCAGACCGTTGGATAGGCTCTCCATACCTTACACTTAATGCATGAAGAGAGGTTTCAACCACTCTTTCTCACCTTCATTTACTTCAAGCGAAAACTAGTCTTGAGATCGGATCAAAAGGCACCTGGAGAACGCGATGAACCTTTCGATGACTAGACCCGACACCTTTGGCCCACTTTTGCACAACTCCCTTTATCCCAAGTTACCACAGACTGTAACCCTGCGTTTATTCTCTAAGGATATTTCGACATTCGTGAACGGGAAGGAGTTGATCCTAGCTTATCATAGTTGCGATGAGTGAAATGCTGAGATGGCTTAATTGGGCACCACGCGTACTTCTTAGATCTGATGGTCCTAAACTCATTCGGTGATCCTGTGGGCCTGGGTCCCGGATTCTTTTGTCACTTCACACATCAGGGATATGAAGGAGCCACTCCTTGCACATCGAAATCGCAATGGGTGAAATGGTGAGGAGCCTAATCGCACACGCCAGATGTCCCCTTTGGATGGATGGCTGAGATTGCTTCTCGATACTGCGAGCCCGACTTTGAGCGCTTTCAGTTCTTTCAGGGTTCTGGGTTTCGATATGTAGAATGGCATGAAACTCTCACCCTTCGAATTCCCAAATGCTAAAACACCGACGCGACTAGATCTCACGCCACACCTCCTATGGATGGATGTTTTCTATCTTTCCCTGCACATAATATGGGCGTTATCCATTGTGTTAACCTCGACGCAACTTCATTAACCATGATTTCCCACCAACCGTTGATCTGTTCCTTCGAGTGAATCCTGACCACTTGAAATCGGACTGCTCGCTCGCTTGATTTAAGCTCGAAATGGATTTCTTCTGTGAGTTGCGCTTGGCGCTCGTTGTGCCACTTGCATACCTGATAGCTCTTGTGCTTTGGACAAGAAATGTTACTAACACCTTCACCAAGTGAGGGATTGATTACACTACATGCAACCCCCCTTCAGTAAGGGGGAACCGTTATATCATCGTAGAAATAGACTACTTCACAAAGTGGGTCGAAGCTATGCCAACATTAAAATATCATGGTGATACAACAACTCTCCTATTGTTTAACGAGATAATAGCAAGGTTCGACATCCCTAAAGAGATTTTCACTGACCATGGCAGTCACTTTCAGAATAAAATGATGTCCGTGTTAATGTCAAAGCTTGGGTTGAAGCAAGAAAATCCATCACTCTACTACCCACAAGAGAATGGTTAAGTGGAAGCCATGAATAAGTCCCTTAAGACTATTCTATAGTGAACGATCAATTCAACCAAGTCAAATTGGCATTTGATGTTGTACTTGACATTATGGGCTTACCAAGTGTCTGTTAAAACTACAAGCGGTTTCTCACCTTTTCAACATGTTTACCAGCTGGAAGCAGTCTTGCCTATAGAGTATAATATCCCATCTGTAAAGTTGATAGTATAGTTATTTCCAGACACTTCACCTCTTGAAGAGCATTCATTATATCTTTAGTAGCTCGATGAGTAGCATCGGGATGCATCCTTGGCCAACGAGTCTCACAAACAAAAAAACAAGTGTCAGTATGATCGATCCATTCACCCTCGGATTTTCTCTAAAGGCGACATTGTCCTGGTCTATGACCAAGATAAGGATCCCTTGGGGGCAGGAAAATTCAAACCCATGTGGTTCAGACCTTTCATCATGAAGGAAGTTCTAAAGAAGGGCTCTTATCATCTTGTGGACTTTGAGGGAAATACTTTAGAAGAGCATAGAAATGGGCTCTACCTCAAGAAGTATTACTCATAAGTGGGTCACCTTGGGTGACTTCTTGTACATATGTATAGTTCTTATACATTTTCTTTTTAGTTTTTCTCTTTTTGATTTTATGGACGTGTCATTGTTTATGTCATGTTTTTCATTCTGGTAGATGTCAAGTGAATCAGAGGTGTTCATTGGGTTTGTGGATGGTTCTAGTCGGCACACTCATAGGTTTGCTTCCACATCTTGGGTGATTTTCACAACTCAGGGCCAGTTTCTATCTTCAAAGGTATATGTTTAGGTGATGTCACAAACAACGTAGTTTTAGAGTTGCATCATGATACTTTGTCGCATGGTATCTATGACCTCCGAGTCTACTTAGATGCTCAATTGGTTGTGTCTCAGTTAAATAGGGTTTACCACGTCTACAATCCTAATATACAACGACAGTTCCTTAGGGTACGTCTCTTAGAACAAATCTTTGATTACATTACGTATATCCATGTTCCTAGGAGATTGAATCAAATCACAGATATTCTAGCTAATCATGTATTAGATTGGCATATTGTAGACATCTAAGAAAAATCGCACACACACACATGTAAATACATTTGTAAATAAGTGTAATCCATAAGACATAAAATGATGTAAATACACATATATATATCGAAAGTATCAGAGTACATAGGTGGGCGCAAGCGCCTCTAAAATATATGTCCAGTAAGAGTCACGGGGCTTATGCCCTAAAAAATATACAAAAGTGACCTCGACACACAAGTAGTCCAACCTAGAAAAGGACAAGGCTTGTTGGCCCTGTCGTAGTGAATGTTGGCCCTTGGCCAAGTTTTGAAGAATACTTGGTCATATTTGATTATTTTTGGGACTTTGACAGCTTGCCAAAGATGGGGCACAACGTGAAGCAAAAATTAGGGAAACTAGACCAATTTTTGGGTCCCTTTAGGGTTTTGGGTTAATGTAACGAGAAAGGGATGTAGACCCATGGGTTCACCCACGTTTAAGCCCATTTTTTTAATCTATAAATATATATTTAGGCAATGTAAGAAGAAAAAGAGGGGAGAGTTGTACATCTATGGCTTAGTGCGAGGACGGGATCTGTGTGATCGGATGTATCTTGTAAATTCTCTGTGCATGATTGTGAGAAGCTCACAAGTTGTTTTGTGCAGAAATGCAAAGAAGAAGGATCTACCGAGCTGCATAGATCTTCTGTCCTGTGCAAAGAAACGATTGTTGAAGCTCTATGTTGTAACCGCTTGACTGAGATAATAAAGAATAAGATCTTATGGACATAGCCCTAGGATGGGGGTGAACCACTGTAACTTTATGTATTGTGCTCTGTATGTGTTTATCTCCTTCTTGGCTAAGTGATTGATGTGATTAAATAGATTTATTTATGCTTTGTGCTTCTAATATAAGAATGAATGTTAGATATGATATGTAATATGCTTAGTGTTTGATTTGATGAACCCAATCTATCTTGTTCTGGCTAAGTGCCGAATTATCTTAGATCTAAGTACTCACTGCGATGCTCTGTGTTATTTGTGAAGTGTTGTAAGGGTTGAATATTAATGGATAAACCATGCTAGATGATTTCTAAGTGTTATAATCACAGATCTATGTCCCAGCTAAGGTTGCAGACATATGATTCATGTCTGCAATCACCCCTACCTCTACCTTGGGTGAGACTTCATATGCTTTGCAGGTGTTGCCAAAAGGGCTGATATTTAGGGTTTTGTTGGTGTGCTCTTGAGCATTGAACCCTGGGTGTACCCATGTGCCAACAAATGTTTCTGTTGTTGGGACCTAAAACTTTGATTGCTTGGAACTAAAGAATAAAAAGATTTGTGCGAAATAATCTATGTGCATAGATATGTTTCCCTAGTGCGAAATATTCTACTTGACTTGTGAATCTTTGTGTCAAGAAAGAAATGTCAGATCTAAAGGAAAGAGGTCAGATCTGCAAGAAAAGAGGTTGATATTGAAGAAAATAAGTGAGATCTAAACAATTTGTGCTCTAAGAAAGGTAAAAGTAGAAATTTCTATAGAAAAGAGGTAAGATCTGTAAGATCTAACCTCTAGTAAAGTTAAGAATAGTTCAAGTTTTATATCTAAAAGATTTGTGCCCCGTGGAAGAAAATAAGTGAAATTTTTTACTTCTAGCATATGGATTTATGTATTCTTGATAAAAAAATTCCCAGCTTAAAAACAATAGCATTGTTAGATAAAAGAAAGTTTGATATGAATAGGTCTGATAGGAATAGTGAGAGATATGTTATACCTATGCATAGAAAGAGTTTTTGGACTAACCAATGGATGCAGGACCCTAGAAAAAAATTTTTGCAGGCTAGCCCTTATAATCCTAGCACGCAGTACAAAAAGAGTTGGGGATCATTGAAGAGAAAGATAGGATTAACTCTTTGCTACAATTTCAGAAGACCAAGACATCTTGCAAAGGAATGCCCTAGGAGAAACCCTAGCTAGATCTACTGTAAAGCTATGGATCATGAAGTATTGGATTTCCCTAGAATGATTTCTAGACTTGAAAGGATGAATATGGAACAAGAAAACTCTGAAGGGATTAAGAGACTAAAATTATAATAGAAGCCTTGATCCGGATTATTTTCGGCACAAAATGAGAGTGGAGATATAAAAAAGAAATGCAGAAAGATATCCTGTATATCCAATAATATAACAAAAGTATATTAGATATGCAACCATAAACATAGAGATACAGTAATACACAATTTCTATTAATGGAAGAAATGTACAAAGACTGTAAAAATATAGAGTGAAAGACTCGCTAGAATGGTGGCATCTTATCTCTGAGAAGAGATGTGACGGATACTCACATTCACAAGAAGATGATTACAATGAGGCTCTGTAGGCCTTTTTACAATAAATTGGAATGTCAAAAACCCTAGAAATCCAAAAACCTAACCCTAGGAGATGAACCACCAAAAGTCATGTGGGCCCCATTTGAGTAAGTTAGTGCATCAACTTCCTGGGGTTGTAACTTTTGCATGCGATCTTCGTTTTAGGCATATGATAGCTCGTTGGAAAGGTATCTTTGAGGAGATTAATTTTTTGGGACCTATCATTCCTTAGGCTATATTTAGGAACCTCTTGTTTGAAAAACATTCATTTAGGACCTTAAAATGGCCCCAGAAGTTAAACCTACTAAAAATAGTAAATTGCCAGAAAATTGTTTTGAGCTAGTCGAAAAAGGTGGTTGGCCACCAATACCCACTTGGATCAATCCTCCCTCCTCATGAATAAAAGGTCTCCATTACGTTGAGTTCCCTGGGGAGAGGGAAAATTGTTTGTTGGATCTACATCTTGGTGATATGCTTGTATTGTTGGAGACATCGTGCTACTCAGTTTGTGGAAGTATGTCAAGAACCTGTTGAGGCTGAGGTTGTTCAACAAGTCAAGATACATGAGAGGATGTTGTGTAGAAGGAATATTTGTGCCTTGCTGCAACCTTGTCTACCTGCTTTTGTTGGATAGAAGGTTCTTAGGGAGAGGCTGTAGTGGTTGCACTGTCCTTCTATTCTCCTTTTGAATAGATTGTGAAGAAGATAAATTTTGCAGTATGAGATACTAACTTGCGACACTTTTTAGGTGGAACAATAGTTGGAACTACCTCTGGTATTCTGTAGATATGACCTCCCAAATTAACAATGACACTACGGGTGCAAGACTCATAAACAACATGGCACTTCCACATATATGGCTTCCCCAAGAGAACATCACAGACATCTAGTGGGGCAACATCGCATAATACCTCATCCTTGAAGGGTTGGATGTCATCAATCGACATTGCAGGATGACATGAAGATCTCATCCTTGGCAAAGCCACTTGATGTTGTATGGCTGCGGGTGTGGTGTTGTCAACAATCCTGACTGTTTGACGAACTCTGCTAAGATGAGGTTCTTCTGGCTTCCGCTATCAACAATAAAATGCAACGGGGTCCCCTTCACCCACATCTGTGAATGAAAAAGGTGCTCCCCCTCTTCGGGATCTGTTGGTTCTTTTGGTTGAATTGTTTTGATTGCGACAATAGCAGTGGGGTCTACGTCAATGATCTATCCTTTACCATTTTTTTCAAAATTGGATTCTGAATCAAGGTTCAACTCCTTTTCTTTGATCTCATCCACCAATGACTGTTTTGAGCGACACTCATCGATGTTGTTCCAGGGTATTTTATGGAAATCGCACCAATTTTCGATGTCCTTATTTGTCTTCCCATGATACTTCTTTTCCTGTGTCTTGGATGGGTTTTCAGGAGACTGTTTGTTAGGGATGTCTTTGTCATACTTTAGTATTTGGGGATTTATACATCCAAAATATGGTTTTCTCTGGTGTTTAAATTTCTACTCAATTTTAACAACATATCAATAAGAAACACCGAGTGATGAGATTTCTAGAAAATTCATTTCAATCTGGATGTATCTGTGTAGAGCCCCACGTTATTTCAAAACCAAATGTTGCTCGGAATCTTTGATACCCAGCTTGGTGTGCAAGGTATGGAAGGTATTGGTGAAATCCAGAACTTCTTGGCCCCTCTCTTTCCGCAGTGTGGTCCATCTCATGTACTGGTCCTCATAGTTGC
>JZKD02S2278408.1:543227-582724 GCA_000966675.3 Picea glauca | reverse complement strand
TAGTTCATTTACCACATCCACACAAAAATCCCAAGTGGGATCAGCCCCATATATTCCAGACTCCTCTATGGAACTTTGCTGCCAGTAAGTTTCCCACTAATGTTTTACATGAGGGAGAGCCTTGAGGAGTGCCAAGGTGATCTTTTCTTTGTCGAAAAAATTGTGAATAGAGAAATAACCTTCTAGCAGAGTTAACCATTTTTCTAGGGCTTCTACATCTGTCTGTCCTTCAAATACAGGAATATCAAAATTAATTGATACCTTGAAAGGAAAGGTGCCTCCAAAGTGGCTTCCTAATGAAGATGTTCCTTATGCTATCGACAAGCGTTGAAGGATGTGGGAAAATTTTTCTATCATTTCTTCCCTCTGTCGCATGAAATCTTGCTCAAGCAATAGATTTATAGGATCATCCGCTCCGTCATTTTTCTTTTCTTCCACCATTGATGGTTTCTTGGGTGTGCGAGAGAGATTTTATTCAAGAGAGACAAGCTCGAGAACCAAATTTCTATACTTGGACCTCGTTGGGTACATGCACTGAAAAAATGATCAAGAGTAGCCTGCTCTGATACCACTGATCGAGATTATTTTCAGCATGAAATGAGGGGAGATATAGTAAATAAATGCACATAGATATCGTGTATATCAAATAATATAACATAAATATATCAAAGAAGAAACCATAAACACAGAAATATAGTAATACACAATATCTATTAATGGAAGAAATCTATAGACACTGTAAAAATACAAAGTGAAAGACTTGCTAGAATGGTGGAAGCTTATCTCTGAGAAGAGATTTGACGGCTACTCGCATTCATAAGAAGATGATTACAATGAGGCTCTGTAGGAATTTTTACAATAAACAGGAATGCCAAAATCCCTAGACATCCAAAAACCAAACCCTAGGAGTTGAAGGGCCAAAATTCATGTGGACCCTATTTGGGTAAGTTAGTACATCAACTTCCTAGTGTCGTAACTTTAGCATACGATCTTCATTTTAGGCATATGATAGATCGTTGGAAAGGTATCATCGAGGAGATTAATTGTGGGGTCTCAAGCATTCCTTTGAATATCATTGGGAAGCTCTATCTTTAAAAACCTTCATTTAGGCCCTCAAAATGGCCCTGGACGTTAAAACCTGATAAAAATAGTAAATTACCAGAAAACTATTTTGAGCAAGTTGAAAAAGGTGAGTGGCCACTGATATCCACCTGGATCAATCCTCCCTCCTTTGGAAGAAAAGGTTTCCATTGCGTTGAGTTCCTTGGGGAGAGGGAGAATAATTTTTTTCATCTGCATCTTGGTGAGCTGCTTGTATTGCTGGAGATATCGCGATGCTCAGTTTGTGGAAGTATGTCAAGAACTTGTTGAGGCTGAGGTTGTTCAAAAATTTGAGATACATGAGAGGATAGTGTGAAGAAGGAATGTTTGTGCTCTGTTGCAGCCTTGTTGACCTACTTTTGTTGGATAGAAAGTTCTTGGGGTGAGGTTGTAGTGGTTGCAGTGTCCTTATGTTCTCCTTTTGAACAGATTGTGAAGAAGCTAAATTTTGCAGTAGAAGATACTACCTTGCGACACTTTTTAGGTGGAACAATAGTCAGAACTAACTCTGGCATTTTGTAGAGATGACCTCCCAAAGTAACAATGACACTATGGGGTTGAGACTCATAAATAACATGGTGCTTCCACATATATGGCTAGCCCAAGAGAACATCATAGAGATCCAGTGGGGCAACATCACATAATACCTCATCCTTGAAGGGTTGGATAACGTATGACAATTGACATTGCTCGCTAACATGGATATGTCATCCATGGAGAAGCCACCCGATGTTGTATGGTTGCGGGTGTGGTGTTGTCAATAATCCCAACTGTTTGACGACCTCTGCTGTGATGAGGTTCTTTTGGCTTATGCTATCAACAATAAAATGTACCGGGGTCCCCTTCACCCACATCTGTGAATGAAAAAGGTGCTCCCCCTCTTTGAGATCTATTGGTTCTTCTGGTTGAATTGTTGTGGTTGCGACAATAACAATGGGGTCTACCTCAATGATTTGTCCTTTACCAGTATTTTTAGAATCAGATTCAAAATCAGGTCTGGCTATTGGTCTTTGATCTCAGCCACCAATGACTGTTTTGAGAAACATTCATCGGTGTTGTGCCAGGGGCTTTTGTGGAAATTGCACCATTTTCCGGTGTCCTTCTTTTTCTTCCCGTGACCCTTCTTTTCCTACGTCTTGGACTGGTTTTGGGGAGACTGTTTGTTAGGGTTTTTTTTGTCATACTTTGGTTGTTGCATATTTACAGATCTGAAATCCCATTTTTTCTAGTGTTTAATTTTTTGCTGAATTTTAACAACATATCGATAAGCAGCACCGAGTGATGAGATGTCCAGAAAGTCCATTTTAGTCTGGATGTATCTGTGTAGAGCCCCATGGTATTTCAGAACCAAATGAAGCTCAGAGTATTTGATACCCATCTTGCTGCACAAGGTATGGAAGGTATTGTTGAACTCTGGAATTGCTTAGCACCTCTCTTGCCGCAGTGGGGTCCATCTCATGTATTGGTCCTTATAGTTGCCAACAGGGTAATATTGTTCCTTTACCGCATCCACAAAAAAATCCCAAGTGGGACCAGCCCCATATATTCCAGAATCCTCTGTGGAACTTTTCTCCTAGTCAGTTTCCCACCAATGTTTGACATGAGGCAGATTTTTAAGGAGTGCGAAGGTGATCATTTCTTTGTCAAAAAAATTGTGAAGAGAGAAATAACCTTCTAGTAGAGTTAACAATTTTTCTAGGGCTTCTGCATGTATTTGTCCTTCCAATACAAGAATATCAAAATTACCTTGTATCTGGAAAGGTGAGGTGCCTCCAATGTGGTCTCTTGATGAAGATGCACCTAATTCTATCGGTAGGCATTGAAGGCTGGGGACAAAATTCTCCACCATTTCATCCCTCTCTCACGTGAGAAATTTCTCAAGCAACAGATTGATAGGATCGTCTACTCCATCGTTTTTGTTTTCTTCCTCCATTGAGGGTTTCTTGGGTGTGCGAGAGAGATTGTCTTCAAGAGAGACAAGATCAAGACCCAAATTTTTATACTCGGACCTCATTGGGGACATGCACTGGAAAAACGATCAAGAGAAGCCTACTCTGATACCATTGATCCAAATTATTTTCGGCACGAAATCATAGCGGAGATATAATAAATAAATGCATAGAAATATCTCGTATATCCAATAATATAACCGAAATATACCAGATATGAAACCATAAACATAGAGATACAGTAATACACAATTTCTATTAATGGAAGAAATGTACAGAGACTGTAAAAATGCAGAGTGGTAGACTCGCTAGAATTGTGGCAGCTTATCTCTGAGAAGAGATGTGACAGATACTCGCATTCACAAGAAGATGATTACAATGAGGCTTTGTAGGCATTTTTACAATAAACAAGAATGCCAAAAACCCTGGATATCCAAAAACCTAACCCTAGGAGATGAAGCGCCAAAAGTCATGTGGGACCCGTTTAGGTAAGTTAGTACATCAACTTCCTGGGGTCGTAACTTTTGCATACGATCTTCATTTTAGGTGCATGATAGATCACTGGAAAGGTATCATCGAGGAGATTCATTTTTGGGGCTCAATCATGCCTTCATCTATAATTGAGAACCTCTATCTCAAAAAACCTTAATTTAAGCCCTCAAAATGGCCCTGGAAGTTAAAATTTGCTAAAAATAGTAAATTGCCAGAAAACTATTTTGAGCCAGTTGGAAAAGGTGGGTGGCCACCAATATCCACCTGGATCAATCCTCCCTTATTAGGAATCAAGGGTCTCCATTGCATTAAGTTCCCTGGGGAGAGGGAAAAACGTTTGTTGGATCTACATCTTCATAAGCTGCTTGTATTGTTGGAGACATTGTGTTGCTCAGTTTGTCGAAGTATGTCAAGAACCTATTGAGGTTGAGGCTATTCAACAAGTTGAGATACATGAGAGGACAATGTGCAGAAGGAATCTTTGCGCTTTCTACAACCTTGTCAACCTTATTTTGTTGGATAGAAGGTGCTTGGGGCGAGGCTGTAGTGCTTGCAGTGTCCTTCTGTTCTCCTTTTGAATAGATTGTGAAGAAGCTATATTTTGCAGTATGAGATACTACCTTGCTACACTTTTTATGTGGAACAATAGTCATAACTACCTCCAGTGTTCTATAGATATGACCTCCCAAAGTAACAATGATACTACAGGGTTGAGACTCATAAACAACATGGCGCTTTCACATATATGACTGTCCCAAGAGAACATCATAGACATCCAGTGGGGCAACATCACATAATACCTCATCCTTGAAGGGTTGTATGTCGTATGACAATTGACATTGTTGGCTGACATGGAGATATCGTCCTTGGTGAAGCCACCCGATGTTGTATGGTTGCGGGTGTGGTGTTGTCTACAATCCCAATTGTTTGATGACTTATGTTGAGATGAGGTTCTTTTAGCTTTCGCTATCAACAATAAAATGCAGCAGGGACCCCTTCACCCACATATGTGAATGAAAAAGGCACTCCACCTCTTCGGGACCTGTTGGTTCTTTTAGTTGAATTGTTGTGGTTGCAACAATAGCAGTGGGGTCTGCTTCAATGATCTGTCCTTTACCAGTATTTTTTAGAATCGGATTTTGAATCACGGTTCATCTCCTTGTCTTTGATCTCAGCCACCAATGCCTATTTTGAGTGACATTCATCGGTGTTGTGCCAGGGGATTTTGTGAAAATCACACCATTTTCTAGTGTCCTTATTTGTCTTCCTGTGACCCTTCTTTTCTTGTGTCTTGGACTGGTTTTTGGGAGACTATTTGTTAGGGTTTTCTTTTTCATACTTTGGTTGTTGTGGATTTATAGATCCAAAGTCCCATTTGTTCTAGTGTTTAAATTTTTTCTCAATTTTAACAACATATCGATAAGCATCGCCGAGTGATGAGATGTCAAGAAAATCCATTTCAGTCTGGATATATTTGTGTAGATCCCCACAGTATTTCAGAACCAAATATCGCTCGGAGTATTTGATACCTAGCTTGGTGCACAAGGTATGGAAGGTATTGGTCAACTCCAGAACTACTTGGCCCCTCTTTTTTCACAGTGGGGTCCATCTCATGTACTAGTCCTCATAGTTGCCAACAGGGTAATACAGTTCTTTTACTGCATCCACAAAGAAATCCCAAGTGAGATCAGCCCCATATATTCCAGAATCCTTTGTGGAACTTTGCTCCGAGTAATTTTCCCACCAATGTTTGACATGAGGGAGATTTTTAAGGAGTGCGAAGGTGATCATTTCTTTGTCGAAAAAATTGTGAACAGAGAAATAACCTTCTAGTAGAGTTAACCATTTTTCTAGGGCTTCTGCATCTATCTGTCCTTCAAATACAGGAATATAAAAATTAAAATGTACCTTGAAAGGCGAGGTGCCTCCAAAGTGGCCTCTTGATGAATATGCGCCTGATGCTATCGGCAGGCATTGAAATATGTGGACAAAATTCTCCATCATTTCGACCCTCTCTTACGTGAGAGCTTGCTCAAGCAACAGATTGATAGGATCGTCATCTCCTTTATTTTTCTTTTCTTCCTCCATTGAGGGTTTCTTGGGTGTGTGAGAGAGATTGTCTTCAAGAGAGACAAGCTCGAGACCCAAATTTATATACATGGACCTTGTCGGGGACATGCACTGGAAAAACGATCAAGAGTAGCCTATTATGATACCACTGATTCGGATTATTTTCAGCATGAAATGAGAGCCGAGATATAATAAAGAAATGCACAGAAATATCACATATATCCAATAATATAACAGAAATATATCAAATATGCAACCATAAACAAACAGATACAGTAATACATGATTTCTATTAATGGAAGAAATGTATAGAGACTGTAAAAATACAAAGTGAAATACTCGCTAGAATGGTGGCATCTTATCTCTGAGAAGAGATGTGACGGCTACTCGCATTCGTAAGAAGATGATTAAAATGAGGCCCTGTAGGAATTTTTACAATAAACAGGAATGCCAAAAACCCTAGACATCCAAAAACCTAACCCTAGGATATGAAGCACCAAAATTCATGTGGGCCCTGTTTGGGTAAGTTATTACATCAACTTCCCGTGGTTGTAACTTTTGCATACGATCTTCGTTTTAGGCATATAATAGCTCGTTGGAAAGGTATCATAAAGGAGATTAATTTTGGGGGCTCAATCATGCCTTCAACTATCATTTAGAACCTTTATCTAAAAAAACCTTCATTTAAGCCCTTAAAATGGCCCCGGAAGTTAAAAGCTGCTAAAAATAGTAAATTGCCAGAAAACAGTTTTGAGCTAGTTGAAAAATGTGGGTGGCCACCGATAACCACCTAGATCAATCCTCCCTCCTTAGGAAGAAGGGGTCTCCATTGTGTTGATTTCCTTGGGGAGAGGGGAAAGCATTTGCTAGATCTGTATCTTCATAAGCTACTTGTATTGTTGGAGACATCATGTTTCTCAGTTTGTGGAAGTATGTCGAGAACCTGTTGAGGCTAAAGCTGTTCAAAAAGTTGAGATACATGAGAGGACAGTGTGCATAAGGAATCTTTACACTTTGTTGCGGCCTTTTCGACCTTCTTTTATTGGATAGAAGGTTCTTGGGGCGAGGCTGTAGTGGTTGCAGTGTCCTTTTGTTCTCCTTTTGAACATATTGTGAAGAAGCTAAATTTTGCAGTATGAGATACTACCTTGCTGCACTTTTTAGGTGGAACAATAGTCGGAACTACCTCTGGTATTCTGTAGAGATGACCTCCCAAAGTAACAATGACACTATGGGGTTGAGACTCATAAACAACATGACACTTCCACATATATGGCTCTCCCAAGAGAACATCATAGACATCCAGTGGGGCAACATCACATAATACCTCGTCCTTGAAGGGTTGTATGCCATATGATAATCGACATTGTTGGATGACATGGAGATCTCATCCTTGGCGAAGCCAGCTGATGTTGTATGGCTATGGGTGTGGTGTTGTCAACAATCCCAACTATTGGATGACCTCTTCTGAGATGAGGTTCTTCTGGTTTCCACTATCAACAATAAAATGCAGTGGGGACCCCTTCACCCAACTCTATGAATGAAAAAGGCACTCCCCCTCTTCAGAACCTGTTGGTTCTTCTGGTTGAATTGTTGCAGTTGTGACAATAGAAGTGGGGTATGTGTCAATTATATGTCCTTTACCAGTATTTTTAGAATCGGATTCTGAATCAGGGTGTGGCTCCTTGTCTTTGATCTCGGCCACCAATGACTGTTTTGAGCGACATTCATCGGTGTTGTGGCAGGGTATTTTGTGGAAATCACACCATTTTCCGGTGTCCTTCTTTGTCTTCCCATCACCCTTCTTTTCCTGTGTCTTGGACTGGTTTTTAGGAGACTATTTGTTAGGGCTGTCTTTGTCATACTTTGTTTGTTGCGGATTTACAGATCTGAAATCCCATTTGTTCTGGTGTTTAAATTTTTTCTCAATTTTAATATCATATTGATAAGAAGCATTCAGTGATGAGATGTCCCAAAAATCCATTTCATTTTGGGTGTATCTATGTAGAGCCCCATGGTATTTCAAAACCAAATGTCGCTCAGAGTATTTGATACCCATCTTGGTGTGCAAGGTATGGAAGGTATTCGTGAACTTTGGAACTTTTTGGCCCCTCTCTTGCCGTAGTGTGGTCCATCTCATGTATTGTTCCTCATAGTTGCCAACAGGATAATATTGTTCCTTTACCGCATCCAGAAAGAAATCCCAAGTGACATCAACCCCATATATTCCAGGCTCCTAGTAATTTTCCCACCAATTTTTGACATGAGGTAGAGCTTTAAGGACTGCGAAGGTGATCTTTTCTTTGTTGGAAAAATTGTGAACAGAGAAATAACCTTCTAGAAGAGTTAACCATTTTTCTAGGGCTTCTGCATCTATCTGTCCTTCAAATATAGGAATATCAAAATTAACTTGTAGCCTGAAAGGAGAGGTGCCTCCAAAGTGGCCACTTGATGAACATGTGCATGATTCTATCAATAGGGTTTGAAGGATGTGGGAAAAATTCTCTATCATTTTGTCCCTCTGTCGCGTGAGAGCTTGCTCAAGCAACATATTGATAGGATTGTCTACTCCATAATTTTTATTTTCTTCTACCATTGAGGGTTTCTTGGGTGTGTGAGAGCGATTGTCTTCAAGAGAGACAATCTCAAGACCCAAATTGTTATACTCGAACCTTGTCAGGGACATGCACTAAAAAAATGATCAAGATCAGCCTGCTCTGATACCACTGATCCAAATTAATTTCAGCATGAAATGAGAGTGGAGATATAATAAATAAATGAACAAAGATATCATGTATATCCAATAATATAACATAAATATATTATAGATGCAACCATAAACATAGAGATAGAGTAATACACAATTTCTATTAATGGAAGAAATGTACAGAGACTGTAAAAATACAGAGTGAAAGACTCGCTAGAATGGTGGCATCATATCTTTGAGAAGAGATCTGACAGCTACTCGCATTCGCAACATGATTACAATGAGGCTCTATAGGCCTTTTTAAAATAAACAGAAATTTCCAAAACCCTAAACATCCAAAAACCTAACCCTAGTCAATGAAGGACCAAAAGTCATGTGGGCCCCGTTTGGGTAAGTTAGTACATCAACTTCTTGGGATCATAACTTTTGCATGCGATCTCCGTTTTAGGTGTATGATAGCTCATTGGAAAAGTATCGTCGATGACATTCATTTTGGTATCTCAATAATGCCTTCAAATATCATTGAGAACCTCTATCTCAAAAAATCTTCATTTAGTCCCTCAAAATGGCCCCCAAAGTTAAAACCTGCTAAAAATAGTAAATTGCCAAGATTATTAGAAAATTGTTTTGAGCCAGTCGGAAATGGTGGGTGGCCACCAATATCGACCTAGATCAATCCTCCCTCCTTATAAAGAAAAGGTATCCATTGCATTGAGTTCCCTGGGGAGAGGGAAAAACGTTTGTTGGAACTGCATCTTGATGAGCTACTTGTATTGTTGGAGACATCGCACTGCTTAGTTTGTGGAAGTATGTCAAGAACCTGTTGAGGCTAAGGCTGCCCAACAAGTTGAGATACATGAGAGGACGGTGTGAACAAGGAATCTTTTCACTTTGCAGCAGCCTTGCGACCTTCTTTTGTTGGATAGAAGGTGCTTGGGGTGAGGATGTAGTGGTTGCAGTGTCCTTCTATTCTCCTTTTGAACAAATTATGAAGACACTAAATTTTGCAGTATGAGATACTACCTTGCGACACTTTTTAGGTGGAACAATAATTGAAACTACCTCTAGTATTCTGTAGAGATGACCTCCCAAAGTAATAATGACACTATGGGGTCAAGACTCATAAACAACATGGCACTTCCACATATATGGATGGCCCAAGAGAACATCACAGACATCCAGTGGGGCAACATCACATAATACCTTGTCCTTGAAGGGTAGGATGTCATATGACAATCGACATTGTTGGCTGACATGGAGATCTCGTCCTTGGTGAAACCACCTGATGTTGTATGGCTGCGGGTGTGGTGTTGTCGACAATCCCAACTGTTTGATGACCTCTACTGACATGAGGTTCTTATGGCTTTTGATATCAACAATAAAATGCAGCGGGGTCCCCTTCACCCACATATGTGAATGCAAAAGGTTCTTCCCCTCTTCGGGGTCTGTTGGTTCTTTTGGTTGAATTGTTGCAGTTGCAACAATAACAGTGCAGTCTGCGTCAATGATCTGTCCTTTACCAGTATTTTCAGAATCAGATTCTGAATCAGGTTTCGTCTCCTTGTCTTTGATCTCAGCCACCAATGACTATTTTGAGAGACATTCATCGATTTTGTGCCAGGGGGTTTTGTTGAAATTTCACCATTTTCCCATGTCCTTATTTTTCTTCCCGTGACCCTTCTTTTCCTGTGTCTTGGAATGGTTTTCGGGAGATTGTTTGTTAGGGTTGTCTTTGTCATACTTTGGCTATTGTGGATTTATAGATCTAAAATATCATTTGTTCTAGTGTTTAAATTTCTTCTCAATTTTAACAGCATATTCATAAGCAGCACCGAGTGATGAGATGTCCAAAAAATCCATTTCAGTCTGGATGTATCTGTGTAGAGCCCGATGGTATTTTAGAACCAAATGTCTCTCAGAGTCTTTGATGCCTATATTGGTGCACAAGGTATGGAAAGTATTGGAGAAATTTGAAACTTCTTGGCCTCTCTCTTGCCGCAGTGTGGTCCATCTCATGTACTAGTCCTCATAGTTGCCAACAGGGTAATATTGTTCCTTTACCACATCCACAAAAAAATACCAAGCGGGATCGGCCCCATATATTCCAGGCTCCTCTATGGAACTTTGATCCCAGTAAGTTTCCCACCAATGTTTAACATGAGCGAGAGATTTAAGGAGTGCGAAGGTGATCTTTTCTTTGTCGAAAAAATTGTGAACAGAGAAATAAACTTATAGCAATGTTAACCATTTTCTAGTGCTTCTGCATCTATTTGTCCTTCAAATATAGGAATATCAAAATTAACTTGTCCCTTGAAAGGCGAGGTGCCTCCAATGTGGCCTCTTGATGAAGATGCACCTGATGCTATCGGGAGGCATTGAAGGATGTGGGAAAAATTCTCCATCATTTCGTCCCTCTATTGCGTGAGAGGTTTCTCAAGCAATACATTGATAGGATTGTCTGCTCCATCGTTTTTCTTTTCTTCCTCAATTTATGGTTTATTTGGAGTGTGTGAGAGATTTTCTTCAAGAGATACAAGCTCAAGACCCAACTTGCTATACCCAAACCTCGTCGGGGACATGCACTGAAAAAACGATCAAGAGCAGCCTGCTTTGATACTACTGATCCAGATTATTTTTGGCACGAAATGAGAGTGGATATATAATAAGGAAATGAACACAGATATCGTGTATATCTAATAATATAACATATATATATCAGATATGCACCCATAAACATAGATATATAGTAGTACACGATTTCTATTAATGGAAGAAATGTATAGAGACTGTAAAAACACAGAGTGAAAGACTTGCTAGAATGGTGGCAACTTATCTCTGAGAAGAGATGTGATGGCTACTCGCATTCGCAAGAAGAAGATTACAATGAGGATCTATAGGCCTTTTTACAATAAAAAGAAATTCCAAAAACCTTAGACATCCAGAAACCTAACCCTAGGAGATGAAGTGCCAAAAGTCATGTGGGCCCCGTTTGGGTAATTTAGTACATCAACTTTCCTGGGTCGTGACTTTTGCGTACAATCTTCGTTTTAGGCGTATGATAGCTCGTTGGAAAGGTATATTCAAGGATATTCATTTTGGGTTCTCAATCATGCCTTAGTATATCATTGAGAACCTCTATCTTGAAAAAAATTCATTTAGGTCCTCAAAATGGCCCTGGAAGTTAAAGCCTGTAGAAAATAGTAAATTGCCAAAATTGCCAGAAAACTATTTTGAGCCAGTCGAAAAAGGTGGGTGGCTATCGATATCCACCTGCATCAATCCTCCCTCCTTAGGAAGAAAATGTCTCCATTGCATTGAGTTCCCTGGGGAGAGGGAAAATCCTTGTTGGATCTGCATCTTGGTGAGATACTTGTATTGTTGGAGACATCGCGTTGCTCAGTTTCTGGAAGTATGTCAAGAACCTGTTGAGGCTGAGGTCATTCAACAAGTCAATATACATGAGAGGATGGTGTGAAGAAGGAATCCTTATGATTTGTTGTAGCCTTGTATAACTTGTTTTATTGTATAGAAGGTGCTTGGGGCGAGGCTGTAGTGGTTGCAGTGTCCTTATGTTCTCCTTTTGAACAGATTGTGAAGAAGCTAACTTTTGCAGTATGAGATACTACCTTGTGGCACATTTTAGGTTGAAAAATAGTCGGAACTACCTCTTGTATTCTACAGAGATGACCTCCTAAAGTAACAATGACACTATGAGGTCGAGACTCATAAATAGCATGGCGCTTCCACATATATGGTTGGCCGAAGAGAACATCACAAACATACAGTGGGGAAACATAACATAATACCTCGTCCTTGAAGGGTTGGATGTCATATGACAATCGACATTGTTGGCTGACACAGAGATATCATCCTTGGCGAAGCCACCTGATGTTGTATGGCTGCAGGTGTAGTGTTGTCGACAATCCCAACTGTTTGATGACCTTTTCTAAGATGAGGTTCTTCTATCTTCGGCTATCAATAATAAAATGCAGCGGGGTCCCCTTCACCCGCATCTGTGAATGAAAAATGTACTCCCCCTCTTTGGGATCTGTTGGCTCTTCTGGTTGAATTGTTGCGATTGCGAGAATAGCAGTGGGGTATGTGTCAAGGATTTGTCCTTACCAGTATTTTTAGAATCAGATTCTGAATCAAGGTTCATCTCCTTGTCTTTGATCTCGGCCACCAATGACTATTTTGAGCGACATTCATCAGTGTTGTGCCAGGGGATTTTGTGGAAATCGCACCATTTTCTGGTGTCCCCCTTTGTCTTCCCATGACCCTTCTTTTCCTATGTCTTGGAATAGTTTTCGAGACACTGTTTGTTATGGATGTCTTTGTCATACTTTGCTTGTTGTGGATTTAAAGATCTGAAATCCTGTTTATTCTGGTGTTTAAATTTTTGCTCAATTTTAACAGCATATCGATAAGAAACACTGAGTGATGAGATTTCCAGAAAATCCATTTCAGTCTGGATGTATCTGTGTAGAGTCCCATGGTATTTCGGAACTAAATGTCACTTAGACTATCTAATACCTAGGTTGGTGTCCAAGTTATGGAAGGTATTGGTGAAATCTGGAACTACTTGGCCCCTCTCTTGTCGTACTTTTATCCATCTCATGTAATAGTGTTGATAGTTTCCAATAGGGTAATATTGTTCCTTTACCACATCCACAAAAAAATCCCAAGTGGGATCGACCCTATATATTCCAGACTCCTCTGTGGAACTTTTCTCTCAGTAAGTTTCCCACCAATGTTTGACATGAGGGAGAGCTTTAAGAAGTGTGAAGGTGATCTTTTCTTTGTCAGAAAAATTGTGAACATAGAAATAACCTTCTAGCAGAGTTAACCATTTTTCTGGGGCTTTTGCATCTGTCTGTCCTTCAAATACAGGACTATCAAAATTAAATTGTACCTTGAAAGGTGAGGTGATTGAAAAGTGGTCACTTGATGAATATTCGCTTGATGCTATCGACAGGCGTCGAAGGATGTGGGAAAAATTCTCAATCATTTCGTCCCTCTGTCACGTCAGAGCTTGCTCAAGTAACAGATTGATAGGATCATCTACTCCATCGTTTTTCTTTTCTTCTTTCATTGATGGCTTTTTGGGTGTGCGAGAGCAATTTTATTCAATAGAGACAAGCTCGAGACCCAACTTTCCATACTCAGACCTTGTCAAGGACATGCACTGAAAAAATGATCAAGAGCAGCCTGCTCTAATACCACGGATCAAGATTATTTTTGGCACGAAATGAGAGTGGAGATATAATAAAGAAATGCACAGAGATATCATGTATATCCAATAATATAAAACAAATATATCATATATGCAAACATAAACACAGATATATAATAATACACAATTTCTATTAATTGAAGAAATGTACAGAGACTGTAAAAATACAGAGTGAAAGACTCAATAGAATGGTGGAATCTTATCTTTGAGAAGAGATGTGACGACCACTCGCATTCACAAAAAGATGATTACAATGAGGCTTTGTAGGCATTTTTACAATAAAAAGGAATGCCAAAAACCCTATACATCTAAAAACCTAACCCTAGGAGATGAAGCAACAAAAGTCATGTGGGCCCCGTTTGGGTAAGTTAGTACATCAACTTCCCAAGCTCGTAATCTTTGCATATGTTCTATGTTTTAGGCGTATGATAGCTTGTTGGAAAGGTATCATAGAGGAGATTCATTTTGGGGACTCAATCATGAGATATGATATCATTGAGAACCCCTATCTCAAAAAACCTTCATTTAGGCCCTCAAAATGGCCCTGGAAGTTAAAGCCTAATAAAAATAGTAAATTGCCATAATTTCCAGAAAACTATTTTGAGCTAGTCGAAAAAGGTGGGTGGCCACCAATATCCACCTAGATCAATCCTCCCTCCTTAGGAAACAAAGGTCTCCATTGCATTAATTTACCTGGGTAGAGGGAAAAGAGTTTGTTGGATATGCATCTTGGTGAACTGCTTGTATTGCTGGAGACATCGCGCTGCTCAATTTGTGAAATTTTGTCAAGAACTTGTTGAGCCTTACGTTGTTCAACAAGTAGAGATACATGAGAGGAAGATGTGTAGAAGGAATATTTGCACTTTTTTGTAGCCTTGTTGACCTACTTTTGTTGGATAGAACGTGCTTGGGGTGAGCCTGTAGTGGTTGCAGTGTCCTTCTATTCTCCTTTTGAACAGATTATGAAGAAGCTAAATTATGTAGTATGCGATACTACCTTCTAGCACATTTTAGGTGGGACAATAGTTGAAACTACCTCTAGTATTTTGTAGAGATGTCCTCCAAAAGTAACAATGACACTACGGGGTCGAGACTCATAAACAACATGGCGCTTGCACATATATGGCTGGCCCATGAGAACATCACAGATATCAAGTGGGGAAACATCACATAATACCTCGTCCTTGAAGGACTGGATGTTGTATGAAAATCGACATTGTTGGCTGACACATAGATGTTGTCCATGGAGAAGCCACCCAATGTTGTTTGGCTGCAGGTGTGGTGTTGTCGACAATCCAAACTGTTTGAGGACCTCTGCTGAGATGAGATTCTTCTGGCTTCCACTATCAACAATAAAATGCAGTGGGTTCCCCTTCACCCACGTCTTTGAATGAAAAAGGTGCTCCCCCTCTTCAGGATCTGTTGGTTCTTCTGGTTGAATTGTTGTAGTTGTGACAATAACAGTGGGGTATGCGTCAATGATCTATCCTTTACCAGTATTTTTAGAATCGCATTATGAATCAAGGTTTGGCTCCTTGTCTTTGATATCGGCCACCAATGACTGTTTTGAGTGACATTCATCGGTGTCGTTCCAGCGGATGTTGTGGAAACCACACCATTTTGAGATGTCATTCTTTGTCTTCCCGTGACCCTTCTTTTCCCATGTCTTGGACTAGTTTTTAGGACATTGTTTGTTAGGGTTGTCTTTGTCATACTTTGTTTGTTGCGGATTTATAGATCTGAAATACCATTTGTTCTGGTGTTTAAATTTCTTCTCAATTTTAACAACATATCGGTAAGCAACACCGAGTGATGAGATGTCCAGAAAGTCCATTTCAGTCTGGATGTATCTGTGTAGAGCCCCACAGTATTTCATAACCAAATGTTACTCAGAGTCTTTGATAAATATATTGGTGAACAAGGTACATAAGGTATTGGTGAACTATGGAACTGCTTGGCCCCTCTCTTGCTGCAGTGTGGTCCATCTCATGTATTGGTCCTCATAGTTTCCAACAGGGTAATACTATTCCTTTACAACATCCACAAAAAAACCCCAAGTGGGATCAACCCCATATATTTCAGACTCCTCTATGGAACTTTTCTCCCACTAAGTTTCCCACCAATTTTTGACATGAGGGAGAGCTTTAAGGAGTCTGAAGGTGATCTTTTCTTTGTCGAAAAAATTGTGAACAGAGAAATAACCTTCTAGCACAGTTAACCATTTTTCTAGGGCTTCTGCATCTATTTGTCCTTCAAATACTGGAAATCCACCTGGATCAATCCTCCCTCCTTATGAAGAAAAGGTCTCCATTGCATTGAGTTCCCTGGGGAGATGGAAAAGAGTTTGTTGGATCTGCATCTTGGTGAACTGCTTGTGTTTTTGGAGACATCGCACTACTCAGTTTGTGGAAGTATGTCAAGAACCTGTTGAGGATGAGGATGTTCAAAAAGTTGATATACATGAGAGGACGATGTGCATAAGGAATATTTTCACTTTGTTGCACCCTTTTTGACCTGCTTTTGTTATATAGAAGGTGCTTGGGACGAGGCTGTAGTGGCTGCAGTGTCCTTATGTTCTCCTTTTGAAGAGATTGTGAAGAATCTAAATTTTTCAATATGAGATACTACCTTGTGACACTTTTTATGTGGAGCAATAGTCGGAACTACCTATGGTATTCTATATAGATGACCTCCCAAAGTAACAATGACACTACGGGGTCGAGACTCATAAACAACATGGCACTTCCACATATATGGCTTCCCCAAGAGAACATCACAGACATCTAGTGGGGCAACATCACATAATACCTCTTCCTTGAAGGCATGGATGTCGTATGACAATCGACATTATTGTCTGACACAAAGATCTCGTCCTTGGTGAAGCCACCTGATGTTGTATGGCTGGGGGTGTGGTGTTGTCGACAATCCAAACTATTTGATGACCTCTGCTAAGATGAGGTTCTTTTGGCTTCCACTATAAAAAATAAAATGCAGTGGGGTCCCCTTCACCCACATCTGTGAATGAAAAAGGTGCTACCCCTCTTCGAGATCTATTGGTTATTCTAGTTGAATTGTTGTGGTTGTGACAATAGAAATGGGGTCTACGTTAATGATCTGTCCTTTACCAGTATTTTCAGAATTGGATTATGAATCAGGGTTTGGCTCCTTGTCTTTGATATTGGCCACCAATAACTATTTTGAGTGACATTCAGCAGTGTCGTGCTAGGGGATTTTGTGGAAATCTCAACATTTTACGGTGTCCTTATTTGTCTTCCCATGACCCTTATTTTCCTGTGTCTTGGACTAGTTTTCGGGAGACTTTTTGTTAGGGTTGTCTTTGTCATACTTTGGTTGTTGCGGATTTACAGATCCAAAATCTCATTTGTTCTAGTGTTTAAATTTCTGCTCAATTTTAACAACATATCGATAAGAAGCACTGAGTGATAAGATGTCCAAAAAATCCATTTTAGTCTGGATGTATCTGTGTAGAGCCCCATGGTATTTCAGAACCAAATTTCGCTTGGAGTCTTTGATACCCAACTTGCTGCGCAAGGTATGGAAGGTATTGGTGACCTCTGAAACTGATTGGTCCCTCTCTTGCTGCAGTGTGGTCCATCTCATATACTGGTCCTCATAGTTGCCTATAGGGTAATACTGTTTCTTTACTGCATCCACAAAAAAATCCCAAGTGGGATCGACCCCATATATTCCAGAATCCTGTGTGTAACTTTCCTTCCAGTAATTTTCCCACCAATTTTTGACATGAGGGAGAGCTTTAAGGAGTGTGAAGGTGATCTTTTCTTTGTCGAAAAAATTTTGAACAGAGAAATAACTTTCTAAGAGAGTTAACCGTTTTTCTAGGGCTTCTGCATCTATCTGTCCTTCAAATACAGGAATATCGAAATTAAATTGTACCTCAAAATGTGAGGTGCCTCCAAAGTGGCTACTTGATGAAGATGCGCCTGATCCTATCGGCAAGCATTGAAGGATGTGGGAAAAATTCTTCATCATTTCATCCCTCTGTCGCATGAGAGCTTGCTCAAGCAATAGATTGATAGGCTCCTTTGCTCCGTCATTTTTATTTTATTCCATAATTGAGGGTTTGTTGGGTGTGAAAGAGTGATTTTGTTCAAGAGAGACAAGCTTGATACCCAAATTTCTATACTTGGACCTCTTTGGGGACATGCACTGAAAAAATGATCAAGAGAAGCCTGCTCTGATACCACTAATTCGGATTATTTTCGACATGAAATGAGGGCAGAGATATAATAAAGAAATGCACAGAGATATCATGTATATCCAATAATATAATAGAAATATATCAGAGATGCAACCATAAACACAGAGATACAGTAATATACAATTTCTATTAATGGAAGAAATGTACAGAGACTGTAAAAATATAGAGTGAAAGACTTGCTAGAATGGTGGTAGCTTATCTCTGAGAAGAGATGTGACAGCTACTCGCATTCATAAGAAGATTATTACAATGAGCCTTTGTAGGCATTTTTACAATAAATAGGAATGAAAAAAACCCTAGACATCCAAAAACCTAACCCTAGGAGATGAAGTGCCAAAAGTCATGTGGGCCCCATTTGGGTAAGTTATTACATCAACTTCCCGGGGTCATAATTTTCGCATACGATCTCCGTTTTAGTCGTATGATAGCTCATTGGAAAGGTATCATCAAGGAGATTCATTTTGGTGGCTCAATAATGCAGTCAAATATCATTGAAAACCTCTATCTGGAAAAACCTTCATTTAGGCCCTCAAAATTGCCCCAGAAGTTTAAACCTACTAAAAATAGTAAACTGCCAAAAAATTATTTTGAGCTAGTCAGAAAAGGTGGGTGGCCACCGATATCCACTTGGATCAATCCTCCCTCCTTATGAGGAAACGGTATCCATTGCATTGAGTTCCCTGGGGAGAGGGAAAAGAGTTTGTTGGATCTTCATCTTGGTGAGCTGCTTGTATTGTTGGAGACATCGCGTTGCTCAGTTTGTGGAAGTATGTCAAGAACCTGTTGAGGCTGAGTTTGTTCAACAAGTCAAGATACATGAGAGGACAGTGTGAATAAGTAATATTTGCACTTTGTTGCAGCCTTGTCAACCTGCTTTTGTTATAAAGAAGGTGCTTGGGGTGAGGCTATAGTGGTTGCAGTTTTCTTATGTTCTCCTTTTGAACAAAATGTGAAGAAACTAAATTTTGCAATATGAGATACTACCTTGTGGCACTTTTTAGGTGGAACAATAGTCGGAACTACATCTGGTATTCTGTATAGATGACCTCTCAAAGTAACAATGACACTACAGGGTCGAGACTCATAAACAACATGGAACTTCGACATATATGGCTGGCCCAAGAGAACATCATAGGCATCCAGTGGGGCAACATCACATAATACCTCTTCCTTGAAGGGCTTGATGTCATATCACAATCGACATTGCTGGATAACATGGAGATCTCATCCTTGGTGAAGCCACCCAATGTTGTATGGCTGGGGGTGTGGTGTTGTCGAAAATCCAAACTGTTTGACAACCTCTACTAAGATGAGGTTCTTCTGGCTTCTGCTATCAATAATAAAATGCAGTGGGGTCCCTTTCACGCACATCTATGTATGAGAAAGGTGCTACACCTCTTCGGGATCTATTGGTTCTTCTAGTTGAATTGTTTCGGTTGCGACAATAACAGTGGGGTTTGCATCAATGATTTGTCCTTTACCAGTATTTTTCAGAATTGGATTCTGAATCAGGGTTCGGCTCCTTGTCTTTGATATCATCCACCAATGACTATTTTGAGTGACATTCAGTGGTGTCGTGTCATGCTAGGGGCTTTTGTGGAAGTCTCAACATTTTACGGTGTCCTTCTTTGTCTTCTCATGACCCTTATTTTCCTGTGTCTTGGACTGGTTTTCGGGAGACTTTTTGTTAGGGTTGTCTTTGTCATACTTTGGTTCTTGCATATTTACAGATCCAAAATCCCATTTTTTCTAGTGTTTAAATTTCTACTCAATTTTAACAACATATCGGTAAGAAGCACCGAGTGATGAGATGTCCAAAAAATCCATTTCAGTATGAATGTATCTATGTAGAGCCCCATGGTATTTCAGAATCAAATGTTGCTTGGAGTCTTTGATACCCAGTTTGGTGCACAAGCTATGGAAGGTACTGGTGAACTCTGGAACTTCTTGGCCCCTCTCTTGTTGCAGTGTGTTCCATCTCATATATTGCTCCTCATAGTTTCCTATAGGGTAATACTGTTCATTTACCACATCCACAAAAAAATCCCAAGTGGGATCGACCCCATATATTCCATATTCCTCTGTGGAACTTTTCTCCAAGTAAGTTTCTCACCAAAGTTTTACATGAGGGAGATATTTAAGGAGTGCAAAGGTGATATTTTCATTGTTGGAAAATTTGTGAATAGAGAAATAACCTTCTAGCAGAGTTAACTATTTTTCTAGGGATTTTGCATCTATCTGTCCTTCAAATATAGGAATATCAAAATTAATTTGTACCTTGAAAGGCGAGGTGCCTAAAAATTGGCATATTGATGAGGATGTGCATGATCCTATCGGCATGCCTTGAGGGATGCAGAAAAAATTCTCCATCACTTCGTCCCTCTATTACGTGAGAGCTTTCTCAAGCAACAGATTAATAGGATCGTCTGCTCCATTGTTTTTCTTTTCTTCTTCCATTTTGGGTTTCTTGGGTGTGAAAGAGTGATTTTATTCAAGAGAGACAAGCTTGAGACCCAACTTTCTATACTCGGACCTTGTCAAGGACATGCACTGAAAAAACTATCAAGAGAAGCCTACTCTGATACCAAGTATCCAGATTCTTTTCAGCACAAAATGAGAGCGGAGATATAATAAAGAAATGCACAAAGATATCATGTATATCCAATAATATAACATAAATATATCAGAGATAAAACCATAAAAATAGAGATACAGTAATACACGATTTCTAATAATGAAATAAATGTATAGAGACTATAAAAATACAGAGTGAAAGACTCGCTGGAATGGTGGGAGCTTATCACTGAGAACAGATTTGAGGGCGACTCTCATTCACAAGAAGATGATTACAATAAGTCTATGTAGTCATTTTTACAATAAACAAGAATTCCAAAAACCCTTGACATCCAAAAACCTAACCCTAGGAGATGAAGTGTCAAAAGTCATGTGGGCCTCATTTGGGTAAGTTAGTACATCAACTTCCCAGGGTCGTAACTTTTGCATACGATCTTTGTTTTAGGCGTATGATAGCTTGTTTGAAGGGTATCATAGAGGATATTCATTTTGGGGGATTAATTATTCATTTGAATATCATTAAGAACCTCTATCTCAAAAAATATTCATTTATGCCCTTAAAATAGCCCCAGAAGTTAAAACCTGCCAAAAATAGTAAATTGCCAGAAAATTGTTTTGAGCTTGTCAAAAAAGGTGGGTGGCCACCGATATCCACCTAGTTCAATAATCCCTCCTTAGGAAGAAAAGGTCTCCAATGCATTGAGTTCCAAGGGGAGGGGTAAAAGCGTTTATTGGATCTGTATCTTACTGAGCTGCTTATATTGCCAGAGACATCGTGTTGCTCAATTTGTGGAAGTATGTCAAGAACCTGTTGAGGTTGAGGCTATTCAAGAAGTCGAGATACATGAGAGGACATTGTGCGGAAGGATTCTTTGCACTTTTTTTCAGCCTTGTCGACTTGTTTTGGTTGGATAGAAGGTGCTTGGGGCGTGGCTGTAGTGGTTGCAATATCCTTATGTTCTCTTGTTGAACATATTGTGAAGAAGCTAAATTTTGCAATATGAGATACTACCTTGCGACACGTTTTAGGTGGAACAATAGTCAGAACTACCTCTGGTATTCTGTAGAGATGACCTCCCAAAGTAACAAGGACACTACAGGGTTGAGACTCATAAATAGCATGGCGCTTCCACATATATGGATGGCCAAAGAGAATATCAAAGACATCCAGTGTGGCAACATCACATAATACCTCGTCCTTGAAGGGCTAGATGTCATATGACAATTGACATTGTTGGATGACATGGAGATCTCATCCTTGGTGAAGCCACCCGATGTTGTATGGTTGTAGGTGTGGTGTTGTCGACAATCCCAATTGTTTGATGACCTCTGTTGAGATGAGGTTCTTTTGGTTTCTGCTATCAATAGTAAAATACAGTGGGGTCCACTTCACCGACATCTATGAATAAAAAAGGCGACCCCCCTCTTCAGGATCTATTGGTTCTTCGGGTTGAATTATTGTGGCTGCGACAATAGTAGTGGGGTCTACATCAATGATCTATCCTTTACCAATATTTTCATAATCAGATTCTTAATCAGGGTTCAGTTCCTTGTCTTTGATATTGAACACCAATGATTGTTTTGAGTGACATTCATCGATGTTGTGACAGGGGATTTTGTGGAAATCACAACATTTTTCAATGTCCTACTTTATGTTCCTGTGACCCTTCTTTTCCTGTGTCTTGGAATGGCTTTTGGGAGACTTTTTGTTAGGGTTGTCTTTGTCATACTTTGGTTGTTCCAGATTTACAGATCCAAAATTACAGTTGTTCTGGTGTTTAAATCTCTGCTCAATTTTAACAACATATCGAGAAGCAGCACCGAGTGATGAGATGTCCAAAAAATCCATTTCAGTCTGGATGTATCTATGTAGAGCCCCACGGTATTTCAGAACCAAATGTCGCTTAGAGTCTTTGATACCTATCTTGGTGCGCAAGGTATGGAAGGTATTGGTGAACTCTGGAACTTCTTGGCCCCTCTCTTGCCACAGTGTGGTCCATCTCATATACTGGTCCTCATAGTTGCCAACAGGGTAATACAATTCCTTTATATCATCCACAAAAAAATCCCAAGTGGGATCAACCCCATATATTCCACATTCCTCTATGGAACTTTTCTCCCAGTAAGTTTCCCACCAATGTTTGACAAGAGTGAGATCTTTAAGGAGTGCAAAGGTGATATTTTTTTTGTTGGAAAAATTGTGAATAGAGAAATAACCTTCTAGCAGAGTTAACCATTTTTCTAGGGCTTATGCATCTATCTGTCCTTCAAATACAGGAATATCAAAATTAACTTTTACCTTGAAAGGAAAGGTTTCTCCAAAGTGGTTGCTTGATGAAGATGCACTTGATGCTATCGACATGCCTTGAGGGATGCAGACAAAATTCTCCATCTCTTCATCCCTCTGTCGCGTGAGAGCTTTCTCAAGCAACAGATTGATAGGATCGTCTGCTCCATCATTTTTCTTTTCTTCTGCCATTTCAGGTTTCTTGGGTGTGCAAGAGTGATTTTCTTCAAGAGAGACAATCTTGAGACCCAACTTTATATACTCGGACCTTCTTGAGGACATGCACTGAAAAAATGATCAAGAGAAACATGCTCTGATACCACTGATCCAGATTATTTTCGGCATGAATGAGAGTGGAGATATAATAAATAAATGCACAGAGATATCATGTATATCCAATAATATAACATAAATATATCATATATGCAACCATAAACACAAAGATTCAATAATACACGATTTCTATTAATGAAATAAATGTACAGAGACTGTAAAAATACAAAGTGAAAGACTCACTAGAATGGTGGCAGCTTATCTCTGAGAAGAGATGTGACGGCTACTCACATTCGCAAGAAGATGATTACAATGAGGCTCTATAGGCCATTTTACAATAAAAAGGAATGCCAAAAACCCTAAACATCCAAAAGCCTAACCTTAGGAAAAGAAGCGCCAAAAGTCACGTGGGCCTCGTTTATGTAAGTTAGTACATCAACTTCCTGGGGTCATAACTTTTGCATACGATCTTCATTTTAGGCATATGATAGCTCGTTGGAAAGGTATCGTTGAATAGATTCATTTTGGGGGCTCAATCATGCCTCGAGCTATCATTGAGAACCTCTCTCTCGAAAAACCTTCATTTAGGCCCCCAAAATGGCCCTGGATGTTAAAACCTACTAAAAATAGTAAATTACCCAAATTTCCATAAAACTATTTTGAGCCAGTCGAAAAGGGTCGGTGGCCATAGATATCCACCTAGATCAATCCTCCCCTCTTAGGAAGAAAATGTCTCCATTGCGTTAAGATCCCTAGGGAGAGGGAAAAGTGTTTTTTGGATCTAGATCTTGGTGAGTCACTTGTATTGTTGGAGACATCGTGTTGCTCAGTTTGTGGAAGTATGTCAAGAACTTGTTGAAGCAAAGGATTTTCAACAATTCAAGATACATCAGAGGATGGTGTGCAGAAGGAATCTTTACACTTTGCTACAGCCTTGTCGACCTGCTTTTGTTGGATAGAAGGTGCTTAGGGAGAGGCTATAATGGTTGCAATGTCCTTCTGTTCTCCTTTTGAACAGATTGTTAAGAAGCTAAATTTTGCAGTATGAGATACTACCTTGCGACACTTTTTAGGTGGAACAATTGTTGAAAATACCTCTGGTATTCTATCGAGATGACCTCCCAAAGTAGAAATGACACTACAGGGTCGAGACTCATAAATAACATGGCACTTCCACATATATGGCTGGCCCAAGAGAACATCATAGACATCCAGTGGGGAAACATCACATAATACCTCATCCTTGAAGGTTTGGATGTCGTATGACAATCGACATTGCTGGCTGACACAGAGATATCATCGTCAATGAAGCCACCCGATGTTCTATGGGTGCGGGTGTGGTGTTGTCAACAATCCCAATGCTTTGATGACCTCTGCTGAGATGAGGTTCTTCTAGCTTCCGTTATCGTCAATAAAATGTAGTGGTGTCCCATTCACCCACATATGTGAATGAAAAAGGTGCTCCCCCTCTTCGAGATCCGTTAGTTCTTCTAGTTGAATTGTTGTGGTTGCGACAATAGCAGTGGGGTCTGTGTCAATGATCTGTCCTTTACCAGTATTTTCATAATTGGATTTTGAATCAGGGTTTGACTCCTTGTCTTTGACCTCAGCCACCAATGATTTTTTTGAGTGACATTCATCAGTGTTGTGCCAGGGGATTTTATGGAAATCGCACAATTTTCCAGTGTCCATCTTTGTCTTCCCATGACCCTTCTTTCCCTGTGTCTTGGATTGGTTTTCAGAAGACTGTTTGCTAGGGATTTCTTTGTCATACTTTGGTTGTTGCCAATTTACAAATCCGAAATCCCATTTGTTCTAGTGTTTAAATTTCTGCTCAATTTTAACATCATATCGATAAGCACCACTAAGTGATGAGATGTCCAGAAAATCAATTTCAGTCTGGATGTATCTATGTAGAGCCCCACGGTATTTTAGAACCAAATGTCACTTAGAGTATTTGATGCCCAGCTTGGTGCGTAAGGTATGGAATGTATTGGTGAACTCTAGAACTTCTTGGAACCTCTCTTGTCAAAGTGTGGTCCATATCATATATTGGTCCTCATAGTTGCCAACAGGGTAATACTGTTCCTTTACAGCATCCACAAAAAATTCCCAAGTGGGATCGGCCCCATATATTATAGAACCCTCTATGGAATTTTTCTCCCAATAAGTTTCCCACCAATGTTTGACATGAGGGAGAGCTTTAAGGAGTGCGAAGGTGATCTTTTGTTTGTCGAAAAAATTGTGAACAGAGAAATAACCTTCTAGCAGAGTTAACCATTTTTCCCAGGCTTTTGCATCTATCTATCCTTCAAATACAGGAATATCAAAATTAACTTGTCTCTTGAAAGACAAGGTGCCTCCAAAGTGTCCAGTTGATGAAGATGCACTTGATGCTATCGGTAGGCATCGAAGGATGTGGGAAAAAATCTCCATCATTTCGTCCATTTGTCACGTGAGAGATTTCTCAACCAACAGATTGAAAGGATCATTTGCTCCATTTTTTTTCTTTTCTTTCGCCATTGAGGGTTTCTTGGGTGTGCAAGAGCGATTTTATTCAAGAGATACAATATGGAGACCCAACTTGCTATACTCGGACCTTGTTGAGGTTATGCACTAAAAAACTGATCAAAAGAAGCCTGCTCTGATACCACTTATCTGGATTATTTTTGGCACGAAATGAGAGCGGAGATATAATAACGAAATGGACATAGATATCGTGTATATCCAATAATATAAAAGAAATATATCAAAGATGCAACCATAAACACAGAGTTACAGTAATACATGATTTCTATTAATGGAAGAAATGTACAGATACTATAAAAATACAGAGTGAAAGAATCACTAGAATGGTGGAAGCTTATCTCTGAGAAGAGAGGTGACATCTAATTGCATTCGTAAGAAGATGATTACAATGAGGCTCTATAAGCCTTTTTACAATAAACAGGAATTCCAAAAACCCTAGAGATTGATCTGAATTTTATGAGCAGAACAAAATGAATATAGATTATTAGCAGATGATTAACACAAAATAACAGAGATACAGTAAAATTGGTTTTCTATTCAATAACAAAATAAGCTGAAACTGTAAAATGCAGCAGAAACAAGCTTGTTGGAATGGTGGTGGCTTATCTCTAAGAAGAGATGTGACGGTAGTGCACATTTGCAAGAAGAAGGTTACAATGAGGCTCTAAAGTCCTTTCTAAAATAATAAAGAATGCCAAAAACCCTAGACATCCAAAAACCTAACCCTAGGAGATGAAATGCCAAAAGTCATGTGGGCCCCGTTTGGGTAAGCTAGTACATCAACTTCTCGGGGTCATAACTTTTGCATACGATCTCCGTTTTAGGCGTGTGATAGCCCCTTGGAAAGGTATCATTGAGGAGATTAATTTTGGGGGCTCAATCATGTATTTGGATATCATTGAGGAGCTCTATACTGAAAAACCTTCATTTAGGCCCTCAAAATGGCCCCAGAAGTAAAAACTGCTAAAAATACTAAATTGCCAAAAATGTCAGAAAACTGTTTTGAGCCAGCTGGAAAAGGTGGGTGGCCACCGATATCCATTTGGATCAATCCTACCTCCTTAGGAAGAAATGGTCTCCATTGCATTGAGGTCCCCCATTAGATGAGGAATTTCTGTTGAATTTGGCCCTGGGTGAGCCACTTGCCTTGGTGCAGAAGCTGCCCTACTTTGACGACTCAATAAAGATGGATACTTTGTTGTCAAGTGCCCTTGATCTGTCTGTCCATAATCTGATCAACATTCAGGGTTGAGCTCTATTTGTGTCAATTTTCTGCTACTTCTGAGGTGTCCAATAATGGTGGGAAATAAGGGCAAAGGAGATCCACGTTGAACATTGGGTGCAAGCCAAGGAAAGGAGGAATTTTGAGATCAAAACCATTATCCCCCATGGCCCTGGTGATAGTGTATTGTCCATAACAGAGTGGGAGAAGATTTCGATGGGGTCCTGTAAGGTGTTCTTTCTGCAAGTGCAACAAAACTTTGTCACCCACCTGAAACTTATGTGGCACCCGATGTTGCTCATGACAATGTTTGTACTTGTCATTAGACTTTTTTAGGATATCCTGAACCTGTTGGTGGATGTGATGGATCTGCTCAATGTACTGGGTGTCTTTGTCAACTTCAATTGGAGCAGGAGATGAGTCAGTCGAGGAGACCGCAAGGGGATATGCAACATCTATGGGACCCAATGGCTAGAATCCCAACCCCACTTGAAAGGGGCTATGGCTGGTTGAGCTATGCAAGGCTCGATTGTAGCTATGTTGGACATAAGGAAGGATCTCATCCTATGTGCGAGGGTTCTTTGAATTATACATGCGAAGGATATGCACAATCATTCGATTTACAACCTCGGTTTGGCCATCTGTCTGGGGGTGGAAGGCCATGGATTTGGTGAGCTTGGTGTCCAGTAGTGACTAGAGGCTCAACCAGAATGTGCTAAGAAATTGACTATCCCAATCTGAGACAATGGTTTGTGGGATTCCAAAATGTACCCAGACTCGTTCAAAGAAGATCTTAGCAGTGTCCTCTGTTGTGATTCTCTTCTTGTAGGCAACCAAAATTGTCATCTTAGAAAAGTGATCAACAACCACAAAAACACAGTCATTTCCCCACTTGGTGGATGGGAGGCCCGACATGTAGTCCATTGAGATGGATTCCCATGGCCTGTCAGGAGTAGTAAGAGCGGTGTACAAGCCTTGTTTCTTATTGGTCGGTTTGGCAATAACACAGGCAGTGCAGGATCTGATATACTTGTCAACCTCCTGTCAAAGTTTCAGCCAGTAGAAATGTTTCTGTAGCATTGCCACTGTCTTTTTGACATCGAAGTGTCCTGCCACCCGACTGTAGTGGGATTCCCAGATTAGCTTCGCTTGCTCGCTTGATGGAACACATATATGGCCTAGATGACACAACAACCCATCCTGAAGATGGAAATTATCGACAACTGCATTTGCACCCAACATTTGGTAGATGGTGGCGAAGTCAGGGTCTGTCTCATAGAGTTGGGGCCATCTAGGTGTCTCATGGCTGCAAGATTCTAGCACCATGGTGAGTTCTGTGACTGGGGGTCTGCTGAGGCAATCGATGACATGATTGGTGCTTCCTGTTTTATACTTGATGTTGAGGTGGAATTGCTGCAAGTATGTGGACCACTTTTGATGGCGATTATTTTGCAGTTTTCCCTGTGTCTACATGAACTGCAGTAGCTTATGATTAGTGTGAATGACTGTCTCCTTCACAAGAATTTTATTTCTCCACTGGCGACATGCTTGCAAAATGGAGTACATTTCTTTTCCATAAGTAGGGTACTTATGGACAATATATGATAGTTTCTCACTATGATAGGCCACAGGGTGGTCGTGTTGAGTGAGAACAGTGCCCACGACATAGTCTGAATCCTTTGTCTCGATCTCAAAGGGATGTTGCAGGTCTGGTAGTGAAATTACTGGGGATGAGCACAAGTGCTACTTCAAATCATCAAACACTTGTTGTTGGGACCGGCCCCTTGCAAATTTCGCCTTACCACCACCCCTGTTTATTTGGCTGAGGTCCCATGCAATATGGGAGAAACCGAACACGAACCTGCTGTAGAAATTAGCAAGTCCCAAGAAGCTCTGAAGCTCAATGAATGTTGTTGGGGCTGGCCAGTCACAGATGACTTGGATCTTGGTTGGATCCACATCTATGCCATGCTGATCAATGATGTAGCATAGGTAATGGACCCTGTCAATGCCGAAGGATCATTTCTCTAGGTTGGCATATAGATTGTGTTGTCGCAGGGTGTGCAAAACCTGCTGAATATGATGCAAGTGTTCATCCCAAGTCTTGTTGTAAATTAGAATTTCATCCAGATACACCACTACAAAAGTATTGGTGAATGGTCACAGGATATAATCCATCATCCTCATGAAAGTGGTTGGAGCATTTGTCAAACCAAAGGGCATGACCAACCATTCAGAAATTCCTTCCTTTGACTTGAAGGTAGTCTTCCATACATCTGTCTATTCTATCAGGACCTGGTGGTAGCCAGACTTCAGATCAATCTTACTGAAGTATTTGGCAGCCATGAGTTGATCAAGGAGGTCATTGATTTGGCGAATCGGGTACCATTTTCTGACAGTGATTTTATTAAGAGCCTGGTAATCAATACAAAGTTGCCAGGTTCCATATTTCTTCTGTACCTACATGATTGGGCTCCCGCAAGGTGATGAACTAGGGCATATGTGCCCCTTTTGGAGCAGTTCTTGGATCTATCTCTTGATCTCCTCATTCTCTAACAAAGAGCAATGATAGACTGGCCCATTGGGCAGTGGTGTTCCAGGGGTCAGATTGATGGGGTGCTTGACCTAATAGTGTAGAGGTACCCTTATATGTGAGGAGAAGATATCTGAGTATTATTCCACGACCTTATCTACTTTCTTCTGTTGTGTGGAGAGGTCGATCATAGAGACCCTAGATGTGGCTGTGATCTTTCGCTTATTCTGAGAGTGAATCATGAAGAAGAAAAACTTCCCCATCTGAGAGATGACCTTCCTGCATTTCTTAGCAGAGATCAAGGAAATAACACTAAGTGGGACTGCCTCGGGTATCCTGTACAATTTCCTGTTCAAAGTAATAATAACACTACGAGGCATAGACTCATCTATAGCATGACATTTCCATAAATAAGGTTGGCCCAAAATAACATCACAAACTTCAATAGGAGCAACATCACACAATACCTTGTCTTTGAAGGGCTTTATGCCATACGACAGTCGACACTATTGGCCGACACAGAGATCGCTTCCTTGGCGGAGCCATCCAATGGTGTAGGGTTGTGGGTGCGGCATTGTTGGCAAGGCCAACTTATTGATGACCTCTGCTGAGATGAGGTTGTTCTGGCTACCGCTGTCAATGATGAAGTGTAGCGGGGTGCCTTTTACCCACATCTGTGAATGGAAGAGGCACTCTCCTTATTCTAGCTCATCTGGTTCACCAGGCTGGATCTTGGTGGTAGCAACGGTGGAACTAGGTTCCACGTCAATGATCCATATTCCCCTTTCTAGTTCTGTCTCGGTATTAGAATCTGCATCTGATTCAGAGGCTTTCACTTCAGCCACCAGCGACTACTTTGAGTGACAGTCAACAGTGTTATGCCAAGGGATCTTATGGAAGTCGCACCACTTTCCAGTATCTTTCTTTGTCTTTCCAATGTCCCTCTTTACTTGCAGGTTGTACTGGTTGTATTGATACTATCCATATTTTCTTTGTCCTTTATTCAGTGGGTTGGGGCCACCCTTTCCTGGCTTTTTTTGTGAGGGGTTCCCACGACCAAATTGCCGTGTCTTTTGTTTGAGCTTCTACTCGATTTTGACGGCATATCAGTAGGCCACGCCCAAGGATGATATGTCTAGAAATTCCATTTCAGTCTTGATGTATCTATGCAGAGCACCATGATACTTGAGCACCAGATGTCGCTCTGAATCTTTGATACCCAACTTGGTGCACAAGGTATGGAAGATATTTGTGAAATCTAGCACTGCTTGGTCTCTTTCTTGCGGCAGTGTGGTCCATTTGGTATACAAGTCGTCATAACTTCCGACAGGGTAGTATTGTTCCTTAATAGTATCTCTGAAGGATTCCCAGGTGGTCATGACTAAAAATAATGAGGTTTCCTCTGTTTCCTTTTTCTCACAGAAAGTTTCCCACCAATCTTTGACATGGGGAACGTCTTTGAGGAGCGCAAAAGTAATCTTTTCTCTATTCAAAAATTTATGAACAGAAAAATACCCGTATAGTAGATTCAACCATTTGTCTACAACATCTGTGTCTATAGGAATATCAAAGTTCATTTGTACCTTGAAGGGGGCAGCGCCTCCGTTCGAAGAAGATGCATCGCCTGTTGGTAGTCGCCGAAGGATTTGCGCGAAACTATCCATCATCTCGTTCCTCTGTTGCGTGAGGGTTTCCTCAATCAACAGTTTGAAAGTGTCTCCTATCCCATCACCTTTATTTTCTCCTTCCATGGGAGGTTGCTTGGGCGTGCGAGAGCTTCTGTCCTCAAGAGAAACAAGCTCGAGATCCAACTCTTTGTACTCCGACCTTGTTGGGGACATGCATTAAGACAACAAGGAGCATATCACTCTCATACCACCGATCTAGATTTTATGAGAAGAATGAAATGAATACAGATTATTAATAGGTTCTTAACACAACATAATAGAGATACAGTAAAACCGGTTTTCTATTCAATAACGAAATAAGCTGAAACTGTAAAATGCAGTGGAAACAAGCTTGCTGGAATGGTGGCGGCTTATCTCTGAGAAGAGATGTTACGACAGCGTGCATTCGCAAGAAGAAGGTTACAATTAGGCTCTAAAGTCATTTTTACAATAATAAAGAATACCAAAAACCCTATACATCTAAAAACCTAACCCTAGGAGATGAAACGCCAAAAGTCATGTGGGCCCCGTTTGGGTAAGCTAGTACATCAACTTCCCAGGGTCGTAACTTTTGCATACAATTTCCATTTTAGGTGTGTGATAGCCCATTGGAAACGTATCATCGAGGATATTAATTTTGGGGGCTCAATAATGCCTTTATCTATCATTGAGGAGCTCGATACCGAAAAACCTTCATTTAGGCCCTCAAAATGGCCCCAGAAGTAAAAACTGCTAAAAATAGTAAATTGCCAAAAATGTCAGAAAATTGTTTTGAGCCAGTTGGAAAAGGTGGGTGGACACCGATATCCATCTGGATCAGACATCCAAAAACCTAACCCTAGGATATGAAGCACCAAAATTCATGTGGGCCTCGTTTGGGTAAGTTAGTACAACAACTTCATGGGGTCGTAACTTTTGCACATGATCTTCATTTTAGTCATATGATAGCCTGTTGGAAAGGTATTGTCGAGGAGATTAATTTTGGGGGATCAATAATTCCTTCATATATCATTTATAACCTCTATCTCAAAAAACCTTCATTTAGGCCCTCAAAATGGCCCCGAAAGTTAAAACCTGCTAAAAATAGTAAATTGCCAAAATTGCCAGAAAACTATTTTGAGCCAGTTGGAAAAGGTGGGTGGCCATCAATATCCACATGGATCAACCCCAAAAATAATTATATATCATGTTACTGAAAAAAAATAAACTGTAGATGACCATAAGGATGTTAGTTTGCCATAGATCTTCAAAGAAAAGTTTAAAATTGAAGTAAGAATAGGAGACTTCGACATTGATTGTGCTTTGGATGAGGAAACACCGATGAAAATTATGACAAAAGGAACTTGGGAAACCCTAGGAAGGCCTTCTCTGGTCCCTTCACTAGGAACCATTGGATTGTTTAAAGGAAAAATGGTAACCCTATGTGGCAGAATTACCCAGATAGCTATGAGTACCCATGGAAGTTCGACAGAGGAAGAATTTGAAGTTATTAAATTTATTGAGGACCACGCCCCATTTCCATATTTTTTAGGAAATATATAGATTGAAAAATACCATATTTGGAGAACAGAATAAAAGGACGCTCTAGAATAGAAGAAGCAAGAACTCATGGAATTTATGTCTAGAAGGATCTCCTACGTGATGAAAGAACAAGAGGACATACCTAAGCCACTGAAAACTAGGGACTTGGGTATTGAATTTATAAGAGAATTATAGGAACCAAATAATATTGAAATACACAATCCATATGATGAAGGAGTATTACCTTTGGATCTGAAGAATGAACCTAAGCAGCGTGAAGTGACTATGTCAAGAAAATATAAGAATCAGAATGGCAAAAGGATGAATGAGAAAAAGATTACTGGGAAAAAGGATAGGAAGATAATTAAGAAGAGGGCCAAAATTGAAAATTTATAGATGACTCTAGAGGAAACTTCACAGAAGGAAAAATCACAGGAATCGAGCTTTGCCGGGATATCAGGACAACAACCTATGGCACTTCTCCATGGTACAAAAATATAGTCGTTGGAAGCCAATATAACCGTTTGAATTCCACTCAAAATGGGTCAAAACACCTTTATAGATCACCCCTAGACCATTAGACCATGCTATATGGATAGAACATCAGTTAATGCAGCCTCTTATCCATTGCAACCCAACCATTGCTAATTTTCCTTACTTAGTTCGTCGCACCATGCATCGAAAATACACTTGCTAAAGGAGAATTTGTGTCCAAAAATTGAGATTACTTCACCCTATGATCATTGCCTTGTTCCCATAATGTTCATCATAGCCTCTTAATTCATTTTCACACCTAAGCTAGTGGACCCAAGCTCGTATGTCAGATGATCTCAACGTTGTTGAGAAAGTAGTTGAAGAAGTTTTGATTGACTTAATGGCTGAGAGAGTCATGTTAGAAAGAAGGATGTCTGTAGGTGTGCAAGAATCATCAACAAGAGGATTCCAAGCTTCTCCCTCCACTGCTCATGGAGAAGGACCTTCCAGAACCACGATCAAGACAAGAAAAAAGCATAGAGATAATATTGCAAACGCCAAACTAATCCCAAACATTTTGCCGGTTTACATACCACCTTTGAGCGGCAAGATTAACCATGATAGTTATTATCGGACAAATCGGTAGGTGTAGACACTAACTTATCTCCCTATATCCACCTAGATCTAGAACAAAACACACCAGAATATGACACTTTCCATAAGTTTTAAATATTAAATTTACTAACTAAAGAGGGATGGGTGACATACCATTTAAATGTCGCTTCCTCTCACCATCGCCATCCTAGCTCCATTCCAATGCTCATACAATGATGAACCTACAAAAGAGCATAACCATCCAAAGTGATAGCAATAGCAAAAACTCAATATAAACCTATGTATGTGATCAAGGAATCATACAATAAAACACAACAAGCTTTATAGAAAAGAATCATATTACTGTATCATATTAAATATGAAAGAGGGAATACAACCATGGCCTTGATGCCATAAGGTCCCTTCCAACTATCTTTCATTCCCCACACACTTCTTGCTCCAAGGATTCTGAGACCATGGATCTGATAGCTACTCACAATCTATCTTGACAAAGAAAATCTCAAAGCCACTCTAACCAAGCTAACAATCCCAAGCCAAAAACAACTTAGCCAATCCCCAAAAGCTAACTTTCTCCATGAGAGCTCCTCTCCTTTTATAAGTTGAAGAGGATAAGGTGAGGAGGTTAGGATTATCCCACTAAATCATGAAATTGAGTAAGATCCAAACCATTAAAATGCCACCTCACCCTCGAAGTTTCTCCTTCTAGAAGATTCGAGAAAACGCTCGTTTTTCCCACGTATATGCATTCTCGCACCTTGCCTATGGAGAAACCTGCGAACCTCTCGCAACCCAACTGTGGTGCAACCTATGAGAATCAGGCATTCTCACACTCTGCCTATATAGCAACCTACGAAATTTCTTTTTATAGCATTTTTACAAAGGAAAATGCAACTTTTTTTCTCAGGAAAAGTTCTTCTCCCTTCTCTCTTTAGGAACTCAGGCCATTGACCCCTCTGAAGGAAATAGATAGGTTTACATAATTAACCGTCATAGGGATGACGAAAATAATGTGTAACAAAGAGGCCCCCAAAGTATGACGTTAGAACAGAGTGATAGCTGAAATACTTTGTCGAGTATGTGTAGGAAACAAGGAACAGTCGGTTGGAAACCTGCCAACAAACAAGGAAATATAGTACAATAATATATCATCACTGAGGTAGGCATTCCCATACTCAGAATACAAATGAATCAAAGAGTAAATGCCGACATGCGAAGATCCATGTCAAGTAAGATAGGTCATGGCCACCAAACATACACTATGGATCCATGCCAATATGACTTCAAATCTGAACATAGCCACCAAAAATACATTGTGGATCTATGTGTTAAGGACTCAAATTTTAACATAGCCATGAGACATACAATGTGGATCTATGCAGTAGTACAAACTGAATATACTCCAACACAACCTGAATTTGTCAGAAAAGATCCAGGGTCTTCATCTCCACCACTCTATAGTACAAATCTAACCATGCGAATACATGTACTGAAGTTGAACATGGTAGAAACCACTTGATTACCGGTCATTAGTGTATACCGTTAACAAGTTCGAGGGAAATCACCATTAATGTCAATGACTCCCAAGGTACTCTGGTATAATCCAATGAATCTGAATCAATGATTTGAGGTCGAACACTCGACAAAATCTCTTGATCATGAGTCGATAATGAAAATCCATTGTCGAAATTGAGGAAACCTACCATTGAGGCATGCAAGTTACAAGGTACTAATTGGTTTCTAAGTCTAATTCCTGGATAACGAGTTGAAGTCGACAGGAAAAAGACTCGTCACAAGAGGGCCTTAATGTATCCCACATCAATGACACGAAACAAGTAACAAGATTTGATGTAGGTCAGAGTAACAAGTTATTTAGGACTAACTCAGGGATAGTTGACGCAATAGAAGGCTTAAAGATTGCAAAAATGGCCGATGCAACAGAAGGTTTTCTGGGTTGAACTTCATTTTGAACATATTGACGACATGACAATTGTCTTGGAAACACTGACTCAACAACAAGGATCACATACCAATTTGTAATCTTATAAAGGAGTATGATCAAGAGATGAGCGAGTTTTCCAACCTAGACACAAAGAGATTGAAAGGGTGTCATGTTCAAAGGTGACTCTTCCATGGAATACAGGTTTAGATACAATTCTTTCCCAATTTTTTCCCCCACCATTTCTGGCGAGTACCTCTTTATTTTTATGCAATCTTGAGGAGGATAACATATGCTTGTCAATTTAAGCTCATCCTTCGAATGAGTCCCTCAGAGTATGTTTAACGAACCCTAAGAAGGATTTCTTCGGTCCCACATGGGCCTTTCAATGCTTTTTTTATGAGTCCAAAGAAAGAAAAACTCAAGGGTTTTTCATGTTTTGAGAGTCTGAAAAACACTTAAAGAGAACTCTCCTTGTTCCTTTTTCATAAATTAGTTCGACAAGACCGAAAAAGTGATAAACTATTGCACATTGACCATTTTCTTCAAATACTTTTATGAGCATGAAAAGAACAAGAACGCTCGACAATCTTTTCATGTTTAGAGAGTCTGAAAAGAGCTTAAAGGGAACTCTAGGGGGTTCCTTTTTTGTATAACCTTTACGAGTCCGAAAAAGTGATAAAATTATACTCAGTTACATTCTCATTGATTTACGAGAACGAGAAATAACAAAGACTAAGCTCGGTAACTCATTGTCATGTATTTACAAGCATGAGAAAGAATAAAGACTAAGCTTGGGATTTTTTTCATTTTTATGCAAGCTTTAAAACAAAACAAAACTATGCTTGGGATAGATTTTAGTTTTACACAAGCTTACAAACTAAACAAAGCTATGCTTGGACCTGGTTTCATTTTTACACAAGCTTGAACCAGAGGAAACTATGCTTGAGGTAAGTGGTTTCATTTTCACATGAGCTTGAACCATATAAAACTATGCTTGGACTTCCAAACACATAACACATGGATGGTTGGTACTTATCCCCCAGCTTAAGAAACTAGCGGCTCTACTTCAGTATGAAGTCCATAGGCTGAAAGTATTGCCCCCCAAACTTTGTTTCATCCAACGACAAAGGCGGAGGAAATGAAGCTTCAAATACTAGACGAAGGACTTGACTCAAACAGAGAGGGGGAAAAATATTTCATTTTTTAACGAGCTTGACATAGAAACAATAACTATGCTCATAACCTATGTTTCATTTTTTAATGAGGTTTCCACAGAGATGAAAAAACTATCCTCATAAGTGGTTTCATTTTTTAACGAGCTTGAAATTAGAAAACCATGCTCAAATACCTTTGTTTCATTTTTTAATGAGGTTGCCTCAGAGACGCAAAAACTATCCTCGGAAGTGGTCTTGATCATGGATTCCAAGAGGACAATGCTTTGGGAGTAGACCATGTCAAGGGACAAAACTCATTCATGGCTTCCAAGATGTCTTCGTTGGAAGGAAGAAACACACTCTGGAAGGACACCATGTCGAGGGTCATAACGAGAGTAAAGACATCAGGCTCTAACAACCCTATCGAAGAAATCACCATGTCAACTACTGGATATAAGTCATGAGAAGTTGAATCCATGGGCAATAACGCCACATAATTGACCTGTGGCGGGGGCGATACCATCTGCATATAAGAACCATTCAGGGAGGCAATCCAAGTGGGGTCAATGAATGAAAGTTGATCAAAAGTCACAGCCCATCCATCGTGATGGAAATATATCACATGAAAAAGAGTAGACACAATAGCTTCCATGGCATAGACATAATCTCGCCCAAGGAGTAATGAAAAATCCAAGGGGTTTTGGACTACCATGATGTCAATAAAGACAGGTTTCCCTCCCAAAGTTACAAAAAATTGAGGAAGGGTCCCTAAAGGTTGACTAGTTCTTATGTTAAAAGATATTAGATTTTGTGTAACCGACACAAGTGAAGGACAACCCAAATATTTCCAAGCAATATAGGACAAAATACTAATAGACGAACCTTCATCCATCAGCGTTTGGGGAACGTCCCAACCACAAACCTGTACTGTAATCTGGAAAGGAATGTAAGAGGGAAGATGAGGTCCAGTTAGCACACCCCGATCAAAACGAATGGCCTCATTACTTCGAGGGGGTCCTACAAGAGAAGGAGGAATACCCCTCGACATGGGGGATTCTATATCAACGAGAAAAATGTGGGCAATATCGGGTTTACTCTCTAGTGGGAGAGTAGGATCGACGGATGGAGAGATCAGATCCACCACTTGAGTTTCGTTCTCTAAGGAGAGAATGAGGTCGACAGATGGAAATGAATTGACCACTTGGGTGAAACTCTCTAACGGGAGAGTGGGATCGACCGAGGATGGGATCGGATTGACAAATTTAGTTTCACTCTCTGAGGGGAGAGTGGGATTGACCAAGGATGGTATCAGATCAACTACTTTGTCAACTAGTTCAACTAAGGACGTGACCACATTGACAACATGAACAACCAAATTGACCGGTGAAGGGACCAGAGTGATCATTCCATCAACTATTGGAGGGTTGAGAGAAAGCTTACGGTAAGCAGCTGGAAGTCGAGACCGTGAAATGGTCATGTCTTCTAGTAATTTCGAGGCTTCATCCATACAAGAGCAAAGGTGAGTGATATGACTCCCTTTGCATAACATACACGGGAACTTGACTCTACTTTTTTTTTTCCCAACTGTATCATGACTGGTTGATGGGGGTCATCAACATGTTGTTCAGAGGATGACGAAATGGACTGGAAAGGAGATGTAGACCATGCTTCTATAACCTTGGATAGACCAGGGAAATCATTAAGAATATGTCTACCCTTACAAATATTGGAAGGGTACTTGGGATTACAAGTTGTTTGGGCGATCTTGACATCATCAACACTCCCAACACGATTAATAGTAACTGGTTGTTTTCTGTAAGGTAGTTAGAGAGGTAGTGGGAGGGCCCAGAGGGCCCATAGTGATAATAGTGGAGGTCATTCAATTTAAGGTGGACTAGGCCCACTATATTATTAAATAAGGCCCACTATGGTAGTGATATATAATAAATGTAAGAGGACTTCTTAGAAGGTTCTACTTCTAGAAGATTCCTCCTCTAGAATGTTCTGAGGTGATGGTAGCACTATATAAAGGGGTTCAAGCAATGTAATGAGACATGAAAAAAAATATTGTATTTGGAGCTGAAGCTCATTAGGAGGAAGCCCCCTCGAAGAGGCAAGTGAATAGGAGATGATCCCTTCCATAATAGGATCCATTGTATGGTGTTTCCCTACCTCAAGGGTTTGATATAATAAAGTGGTGGTTTTCTATATGGTTTCATATACCTTGTGTGGTGATTGTATTCAGGTATTTGGTACTTAACTATCATTGAGGCCTCACACATGGCCTCAATGATAGTTTTCGTAATATTCAAGATTCATTGAATAACATGCAGGAGATATTTCTTATGGAGGGCCTCAGGGATGAATATAATCAAGAAATATATGCTTGGTATGATTTTGAGGCCGATTGTGCTGATTGGTATATGGATAGTTGTCATTTCTGGGATGACTACCACTTTCATATTTTATTTGATGACTCTAATCCACCTTTTGTAGAGAGCATCAATGTGACAAATCGAGAGCCAATGATTATTACCAGTGTCCATCCTGCATATTCTAAAATGGTATTATTCCTTCCAAATTCTGCTACGACCATTTTCCACTATGTGGATGGATATTCTTATTTGGATCCACATGATAGGTGTCAGTATTTGGAGCATCATTTTGAGTTGGTTATTGGGTTCCAAAATATTCCACAGGGAGTTCACATGAGCACTTGGACATGGGACGCTGGCTTACATTGGTGGTCGGACTACATCAACATGGTGGCTTTCCTTTCTACATGGGACCTTGGTTCTCCGATCTTCTTCAGCATTATGGTCCATAATTATCCATGGGACCCTGGTATATGGTTGTACATCAAGCGTTGAGGACAACGCTTTCATAAGGGGGATGGAATGTAAGGTAGCTAGAGAGG
>JZKD02S2278408.1:524119-534468 GCA_000966675.3 Picea glauca | reverse complement strand
CCCATCATAAAATAATCATAAGTATTATCCTCTATAAGCCAACACCCTGCATTCTTGCAAAGTTCAGCTATTCTCCGCAGAAGAGGATTATTGTTGCATTTATAGTTGAATTTTTTGCTCATTTGTGGCTTTGGAAGCACTTCATGGTTTCTGTATATAATGGAACATATATGTGTAACAGAGTATGAATAGCACCGAAAGAATTACATTTGCTTAACAAAAGTCTTTAGGAGAGTAAACAATATCTTCAAGAACCAACAAGAAAATGTTATAAATCCGGAGCCCAACAAGAACCTAGAGAGATATCCCACTAAGGTTACCAATTACTATAGTGATGCCTGGGTAAATAGTCGATAGTCCGATCCACGTGCAAGGGTAGGGTATCTAGCCCAAAATCAACTTGAAAGGCTTCCACTCATCATTGTGGGTATACCTCTCAAGCGACCCCCATAATACACATAATCTCTACACCAAGACCAACAAAGCAAGGTGAGTAACTCTGTCGGTCTCAATGCGACCTCATGATTGAACCTTGTGTTAGAAGGGATTCCCAGGACAAAATGTAGTAAGTGGATTTAACTCTCCCTATCACAAAACACTATGTTTGTTTGCAGCTTTGGAAAGTTATCTTTCACACCTATTCCAAAGACCTATGACTAATCTAATGTAGGTTTGCTACCCGAAAATATAAAAATGTCTAATCAATTTTTATAAGTGCTTTATTTTTAAGGATGTTGTTACTCAATAGGAAAATGGTGTGAACAATATGGTGCTTTGACCGACTCGAAATTTATGCAAAGAGATGAAGATGCAATCTTTTCATTTTGATGAAAGCTATGCTATGAGAAGGAGAACAAAATTATCATTCCAAGATGCACAATGTCCAAAAATCTTAAAACTCATCAATATCAATATTCTCAAGAAATGAGAAAAAGGTATTGTACACCAATGCACGATTCATGACAAGAATCATGCAATTTCTCTACTTCAAATTCAAGGATGCCCCCAATCTAATATAAAGCAAGAAATCAAATATTTTTGTTTCAAAACTTTCACTAAAAGCAATAATGAACTTTGTTAAAACAAAGAAACCCAAACTAAAAGTTTTCTTTTAAAGCGAACTGTTCAGAAGAAATCCAATCTTTCCCTACACAATCCTAAAGAAAACACACGCTTTGTAATTGAAAGACACTCAAAGCAAGAGACTAATCCTTCAAAACCAAACAAAGCAAAGATGGACAAAATCAACTCAAAGAATGTCAAGCAGACTATAAACAGATCAATATAGGCTCCAAAAGTTCAATCCAGCTGATCAAAGAAAAACTGGGTCATCAAAAGATGACAAGACCCAATCCAAAAAAGTCTACAAACAAGTTTACAGTCTAGCAGTAGTGTACAGTGTGAGAATTAGGTATTTTAACAGGCTAGACACTGGTAGGGTGCGAGAATTAGGTATTCTGGTGGGCTAGACACTGGTAGGGTGCGAGAATTAGGTATTCTCACAGTCTAGACACTGGTAAGGTGCGAGAGGTTCGCATTGAACTGAATAGTAGGGTGTGAAAATCAATGATTCTTGCATGCCACAGAGAGGTACAGTGCGAGAATGTATGTAATCAAAGAAAACTCTGAAAAAGGACAGGGAATCTAAGTGAACTTCTAGATCCAGAGAGTCTGGATGGATGTCCCACAGACTCATAAACCAGAAAACAAGCAATCAAAGGAAGGGAAACTAGACTAACTAGGAAACAATCTGTTCCCCAGTGGAGTCACCAATTTTGTTATCAGACAAATCGGTAGGTTCAGACACTAATTGATCTCCCTAGATCCACCTAGATCTAGAACAAAACACACCAGAATATGACACTTTCCTTAAGTTTTAAATATTAAATATACTAACTAAAGAGGGATGGGTGACATACCATTTAAATGTCGCTTCCTCTCACCATCGCCATCCTATCTCTATTCCAATGCTAATACAATGATGAACCTGCAAAAGAACATAACCATCCATAGCGATAGAAATAGCATAAACTCAATAGAAACCTATGTATGTGATCAAGGAATCATACAATAAAACAAAACAAGCTTTAAAGGAAAGAATCATATTACTATATCATATTAAATATGAAAGAGAGATTACAACTATGGCCTTGATGTCGTAAGGTCCCTTCCAACTTTCCTTTGTTCCCCACAGACTTCATGCTCCAAGGATTATGAGACCATGGATCTGATAACTACTCACAATCTATCTTGACAAAGCAAATCTCAAAGCCACTCTAACCAAGCTAACAATCCCAAGCCAAAAACAACTTCGTCAATCCCCAAAAGATAACTTTCTCCATGAGAGCTCCTCTCCTTTTATAAGTTGAATAGGATAAGGTGAGGAGGTTAGGATGATCCCACTAAATCATGAAAGTGAGTAAGATCCAAACCATTCAAATGCCACCTCACCCTGGAAGTTTCTCCTTCTAGAAGATTCGAGAAAACGCTCGTTTTCCCCACGTATAAGCATTCTTGCACCCTGCCTATAGAGAAACCTGCGAACCTCTCATAACCCAGCTATGGTGCAACCTACGAGAATCAGGGATTCTCACACCCTACCTATATAGCAACCCGTGAACTTCCTTTTTATAGGGTTTTTACAAAGGAAAATGAAACTTCTTTTCTCAGGAAAAGTTCTTTTCCCTTCTCTCTTTAGGAACTTAGGCCACTAACCCCTCTGAAGGCAACAGATAGGTTTACATCATTAATGGTCATAGGGATGACGAAAATAATGTGTAACAATAGTGTAACCAAAGACTTTGAGTACACCTTGATCATCGTGTATCTTCCAAAAGGGGTGCGCGCAATATGTGCTGACCAAGATAAGCTCGTAGCATTAAAATTTAATGATTTTAACCTTAGAGACCACAAAACCTACAACATGTTAGCTCCGCATAAGTACTTAACCAATACCAAAAGAAGAAATACTAAGATTTTCCCACAGTCCTGGACCCAGAACCTTTTGCAGTCCACACTGCTCAATGTGATGAAGATCCCTCACTTCGATAGACACCAGGAAGTCAACACATGCATCAAGTTGTTGCTGCCTTTATACCACGGTGGATAATTATGGTTAGACTTTCGCATCACTGTGGATCCGACTCTGATAAATCAGATCACAGAACTCATCATGCAAGGCCCTGACCCATAGAACTTTTACCCAGGAAAGACCTCAGACTGAGAACTAGCATAGTGGATAAAATAAACTTATGGTGATGTAGAAGGGTATGCAAGGCTACAAGGTAGATTCTATCTAGAGTGTTGCAGTGCACCTTTCCTATCAGTTGATTGTGGGAAAGTTAGTTCATAAGAACATACCAAAATAGGTGGCTGACTTCATAGTTGACCTCGCAGGGAAGTGTGCCGAGGGACTACAGATGAATTGGGCACAATATCTTGTAAACAAGTTAGATATGGATTGCAGAGGAGCACAATACCAAGGGTATGAGTTCCACTTTAGTTGGTTGCTCATACTCATCACTTTCATCACTTGGGAACTGCCTGAGGGAGACACTTTTCTAGAGATCTAACCTTTCGAACCACTAGCTACGAATTTTTTTACGTTGTGGTAATCCAACAACATGAATAAGCAGTGGCAGTCCAATTCTATCTTCCACACCTATTTCAACCAACTAAAGAATGCAATTCATTCTACACTACAAATCACCACAAACGTACTTCATAGGTTTATACCTTTGATGAAATTTAGTGTGGACCACCACTTCACCTATATTACAGGGCATGGTGATGAGCATAAACAACAGCTCCAATCCTACTACAAGATGACAGAAGATGACTTGGAGAATATTACCAAGGAATGGTCGGTGGACCTCCTTGTTGTAGCAGACCCCACAAACATGTCTGACAAGGAAATGCCTGAACCTATGGTGGATACACCTGGGCCAAGCAAGACTAAGAAGGATGTTAAAGTTGAATATGTCCCTAGCATGTTCATGAAGACTACATCGATCTCACCTACATAGGGAGGTGATGGTGATGAACTAGGTGGCACATAAGTTGAGGAAAACAGAGGCGAGGTTACTCCACCTAGAGAGAAGGAGGATCCCTCCATGAAAAGAAAGATTACACCACCAAAACCGTCCTCCCAAAAGAAAGATAAGGCCACCCGAACCACGCATAAAACTACCCTTACCTCGAATGAATTTGAGTTCTTAATTGTTGCGCTGAATGATGTTTGACTAGAGCTTGCAGAAAAGCAAGCAGAAAAGGAGGAGGAGATATTCAACCGAATCAAGGGCAAACTCCAAGAAGTGCAGCAGGAACTCTAGTCCACTCGAGTAGTTTCTACAGTGCCCTTGATAAGTAGAACATCAGGAACAGGGGATCAATCCACTCAATTACACCAGATCATTGATCAAGTCGAATGTCTCCTTCGACGATCTCAAGAAGACACAACACAAGCCACTCAAGATTTGATGCAAGCACATGAAGCACTTCTAGAAAAATAGAGTGAGGCAGAATGGAAAAATAATTCCCTGAAAGCAAAGTGGGATGAGGAAAAGGTACAGTTGCTAGCAGATCAACTTGAAGTACAGGAAAGGGTTCACAAAGAACTTCACTCTATAACGGTTATATAAGTGAAGATGGAAGAAGGTGACCCAACTGGAAGAAGTAATCCAACAACTCCAACAATGCATCAAAGATATGGAGCTCTTCACCATGACGGAGACCCCCGAAGAAATAAGATATCTAAGAGAGGCCATTGCTTGAAGCATAGTTGGCTGATTAAAAACCTTTGCCTTGGAATGGAAGCAAATGAGCACTAGAATCACCTGGACTTATGAAACCCTCAAAGAGAATCTAGAATTGCAGACATTGGAGGCACAACTCCAAGAAGAAAAGAAGCATGCAGAAACTCTACAGTCGTAGATAAATACTTTGACCCCGGTCGAAATAATGAAGAGGTTCACAGAAAAATGCACAACCCAACAACAAGTACATACACTGCAAAGTAAAGTGATGGAAATATCCAAACAACTTCAGCCAATCTAATAAAAGGAATGCCAACTATTTGATGAACTTTAAAGCCAAGGAGATGAACTCGAACAAGTTTTCATCACTACAAAACAATGCCTAGAAGAATTGTTCAATGACACAGTGCTCTAGGAATTCACTGAGCAAGAGGTTGTCGCACTACAGCAGGTCGAAGCATCTCAATCCAAGATCGATGCATTCGAGGTGGAGTTTATCAGACCAGAGTGACTTGGGATGAGTCATAGGTGAGTGTTGGGGGCCTGTTGGCCCTTGACCAAGTTTTGAAGAATACTTGGTCATATTTGACCATTTTTGGGACTTTGACAGCTTGCCAAAGATGGAGCACAACGCGAAGAGGAAATTAGGAAAACTAGACCTATTTTTGGGTCCCTTTTGGGTTTTGGGTTAATGTAACAGGAAAAGGATGTCAGCCCATGGGTTCACCCACATTTAAGCCCATTTTTGTAATCTATAAATATATATTTAGGTAATGTAAGAAGAAAAAGAGGGGAGCATAGTACATCAATGGCTTAGTGCGAGGACCAGATCTGTGTGATCAGATGTATCTTGTAAATGCTCTGTGTATGATTTTGAGAAGCTTGCAAGTTGTTTTGTGCTGAAGTGCAACAAAGAAGGATCAAGTGAGCTGCACAGATATTCTATCCTGTGCGAAGTAAGGATTTTTGAAGCTCTGTGTTGTAACCTCTTGACTGAGATAATAAAGAATAAGATATCGTGGACGTAGCCCCAAGGTGGGGGTGAACCATGGTAACTTTGTGTATTGTGATCTGTATGTGTTTATATCCTTCTTGGTTAAGTGGTTGATGTGATTAAATAGATTTAGTTATGTTTTATGCTTCTGAGATAGGAATGAATTTTAGATATGATATGTAAGATACTTATTGATTGATCTGATGAACTTGATCTATCTTGTTGTCGATAAGTGTTGAATTATATTGGATCTAAGTACTCACTGTGATACTCTGTGCTATCTACGAAGTGTTGTAAGGGTTGAATATTAATGGATAAACCATGCTAGATGATTTCTAAGTGATATAATCACAGATCTGTGTCCCAAGTAAGGTTGCAGACATCTGAGTCCTACAACCACCCCTAACTCTACCTCTAGTGAGACTTTTTCTTCTTCGTAGGTGTTGCCAAAAGGGTCGGTAGTTAGGGTTTTATTGGTGTGCTCTTGAGAATTGAACCCTGGGTCTGCCCATGTGACAACAGTGAACAAAAGAGTTTTCCAAATGCTAGAAAAGTTAGACCTAGGTCTGTGGCACCCTAACTACATGAGGTTGCATTAATGGTGGCATATCTTCGATCTCTTCCATAGGGACTATGCGAGTGAGTGCAATGAGGTTCCTCTCCACCTGTCTCAAAACTCTCTCAGCCTCTTCGGATGGAGGTCCCCCTGCTGCTATTTCATTAGCCGTAGTTTTTCTTGCCTCTGTTTGACGAAGTTGCCTAGTCCTTGAGAAGTTTGTTGGATGCACTAGTCCCACATCTGTACATAACAGATACATAGTTGTCATATACTTTGATACACATAAAAATTATATATATAAAAAGAAATAAAAATTAAATAACTTTGAAAAATAAACATACCTATCTCTCCTTGTTCTACCCCGAGAGGTACGGGCATATCAGGATCCTTGGAGAAGTTGATCCTGGCATAGGGGTAGTCCTTTATAGCTGGAATCTGTCGAGACCACTAGTCAAAAAAATTATCATCGAAGGCATTAATAGTCCTCCCTCCCCCCTGTCGCGGAAACAACATCGCCCATCTGTACACTGCTGGGTGAGAGTCCACGTGCCCTCGTATTGTCTCTTGCACACTAAGACTGGGTACCCTCTCAAAGAAAAAGGAACATAGAATAGTCCCAAACCTGAAGTTTGTGTTTCTCCGCACATGACACTCTGTTAACTATCTCTTCATGCAATCAAGGATGGTTGTGCTCCAGTTGAAAACTTATGCATTTAAGAACTCAAATGCACAATGCATGTGTGCCCTAGAGGCTTAATGTAAGGCTGTAGATCCATGATCCACCAAATAAGTGAAACTATCACTTTTAGAGATAGGTTTGAAATCTTGTAGATCGACACCTGAGAACCCAGTTTATCTATGCCAGCTTCACAATGGAGTCCAATCAAATCCTCAATATTGTGAGTCCCATGAGGAAAAACACGAAGGTTGACTAGTTCCCCTCTCCTTGAGAGGCCAGTCAGAAAATAAATATTCTTAGTTGTTGGAGTCAACGACTGTCCTTCAAGCATAAATTCTTCCACGTCAGGGTGTCAGTAATTTATCAAGGCGTTCAACAGCCTGGGTTGTGCCTGCATGAATGGACAATGGAAGAATTTCAACAAACCACATTGTACTAATGTGACAAGAATAACAAGGTCTTCTGCGACCAAATAGTCAATGTCTTCATGCTCCCTTTCTCTGCAATGAACATACATACTGCAAAATGACAGTTTCAAAGGGGCGTTAACTCTTCATTTTAAAAATTTTCCATATGTTTAGGGGTGTACACGAGCTATATTGAGCACAGTCGCATGTGCACATAGGCAGGTTGTTTTCTTCCCACTGAAATATGCTTGTTGTCCTTGGAAAACCCACATACACATAGGGCCGCACCTTTTTAAAGAGTGTGCACTCCCCCAAAAAACTAAAATGAACTAAAAGAGAAGTATTGAATTGAAAGAGAGGTTGTTTTATACTTACTTGGTCTAAGAAGAAGTTCATTTCATCCATTGAAGCTCCTAGAATCAAATCTTTTAGCAAAGGGGTGTTTTTGAATTTTTGGTCAATTCTCAATTTACAATAGTGATAATGAGCTCCCAACTTCTATTTATAGATTGTTTGGCCCCTTTTGTCATTTTTTGGACCCTTTTGTCATTTTTTCTAGCTTAAAAATCGTTTAGTATGGTTCTTGAGTTTCTTATGGGATGTTATGATACGTGTTACTTTTGGTATTGGGAAAATTTTTGAGAGTTGGGTCATTTTTAAAGGTCCTTTGGTAAAAATTTGTTTTTCCAACTTTTTGCATCTAAGTTAGGTTTTCACCTCCACTTTCTGCATCTCATTGTCTTTTTCTCTTTTCCATAGGATCGACCCCATTGAGTTGCAACAGGAACCATCATTATTTCTTTAGACATGTCATAATTTAGTGGTAGAGCCTACCTTTACATGAATTCCCTAGTTAGATCCTCATTGCTTTTGGCATCCATGTCGTCGTTAATGACTATAGGCTCGGGAGTCCTTACTAGTTTTTTATTGATTATGAGTTTTGAGCCTTATTCGCATGATTCATTATCACTCTTGACCTCACCCCAGAGAATCCAAAACAAATATGAGTCTTCTTTAATCCCTTTTCAGACTCTTTAAGCATGAAAACATTGATGAGCGATCGTGTCTCCCTTCACGCTCTCTAAACTAAAATTTGAAGGCACGCTTGTTCGATGATATTTTACCCCTTTTTCGGTCTGGATGGTCAGTTGTACGAACAAAGGTATACTCTAGGAGCTTCGGTTCTCTAGAAGAGTATTCTCATGTATAATTTTAACCCTTTTTTTAGGCCCGAGGGACTAAATTTATGAAAAAAGGAACCCCCCACGGTGTCCATAGTTAAGCTCTTTTCATACTCCTTAAAAGTGAAAAGATCGTCGAGTGACCTTGTTCTTTCACACTCATTAATTTGTTCAGAAAAAAAGCTACTGGCATGAGTTTACCCCTTTTTCCAGCTGTAGATTAGGGGGGGAAATGGTACACCTTGGGAGATTCATCTCGCTGGGAGAGTTCTTCTTAGTAAATTTCACTTTTTCAGGCTGGGGAGACTAAATCTAGAAAATGACAGTGAGTCCATAGTTAAGCTCTTTTCAGACTCCTTAAATATGAAAATATTGTTGAGTGATCTTGTATTTATCACACTCATTAAAATGGTTTTGAATAAATGTCTTTTCGGTGCTAGTTTATCCCTTTTTTGAACCGACTAGATTACCTTCGAAAAAGGTTCTATAGTGGAGTCTCCTTTTACACTTTTTCAGACTCTCTAAATATGAAAAAACGTTGATCTTACCTTCTCTGGGCCTGTTAAAATCACATCGAAGTATGTTATCATTGTGTCTTATTAATCACATTTTCCTTCGTATGTCTTTGTCCTAATGTTGGCTCCATGTTGCTCTCAACTGAACCATCTGAAGCATGATTTATACACAAGCCTTGTAGATCTGCCTCTGCGTATTTACACCTTGACCCATGGAGGATTTTTCCCAAGTGTCCTTTTCCTCCATACGTCTCCTTTATCTGAGCATCTGTGTGTTCCTTGCACTTGGAACTAGTATGTCTATGACACTCATTCCTCCTTTGTAACGTAGAATTCTTTTATTCTTTTTCAAGCTTTCCAAAATTATTGAAAAAGAAAAAAAAATCAAATATACCCTAAAAAGAGGAAGGGAAAAGTATTTTCGTTTTGTTGGCAGCACAATGAATGTCCCTTGGACAAAGCACATCCTTCCATTTGTTCATCAAGCTCTGGGATTTAATATGACATTAGGAAGATTTTCTTTCTACATAGAGTTGTGTCCTCCCCCATTTGGTTATCCTTCCAAACATATGTAGAGTTTGTGTTGCCTCCTGCATAGTGAACTTATGTCAATTCCTTGTTGCCTGAGTCTCATCATTTGTCGTGATTTTTTCCAAGGGAATTTTTACTAAACTTGAGTCGTCCCTTCTGTAGTTTGTCTCTTGTCCTCATGCTCGACCATCCTGAAAGACCAATGTTTGCACCCAATTCGTCACTAGGTGAGAAAATTAAGAGTGCTTACATGCCCAGTTGGGCTCTGCTAGGCATGACAGCTGTGAAAGGAAAGGTTAGAAAGAAAAATAACAAAGATATTAACAAGAATTAAACTAAAACTAATAAAAACTATGAGCATATAAAACAAATGAAAAATAGAGACAAATGGACCAATATCACCAATGTATAAGCTGATCTATTGATGAAATCCAAAGGCACAATGAAGAAAGGGGACTTGGGTCCCTTCTTTCTTCAATGGAAGGCTCTTGAGGGCCTCAAAGCTTGCTCTCCTTACAATGAAAAGATGAAAATGTGGGTGAAAGAACTCCAAGATTATTCACTCAAGAGACGGGTGAATAGATCTATGAAATGCAGCTTGTGATGTGTATTGCCAAAGAATGAGCCCTTAGCAATCTCAGCAGCATAACAATACAAAGAATTCCTTGAGAAAGTGATGGTTATTCATGGATTTTTATAGCCTAGCATGGGGTGTTTATGTGACCTCTT
>JZKD02S2278408.1:490066-509886 GCA_000966675.3 Picea glauca | reverse complement strand
CCCCTTTATAAGTTGAGGGGTCTAAGTGGTGCAGTATTTAGAGCATGCATATCATCATTCTTAAGAAGGAAAATGATTTTTCCCCACATCCAAGAGCTTACAATGCAAATTTTAGTGTGGATGCGCGGCCCCCCAGTGTGGACAGAGGCGCATATGGCGCCTGCGCGCTGACAGAACTGAAAAACAAAGTGCATGCGTGCACGACGTGCACCTGTGGGGTGGAATACCTATGTGCCTGTGTCAAAAAGTCTGAGAAGAAAAATCCGGATGGATTTCTCTCCAATTTCTTGTGAATTGACTGGTTAGTAGGTCGACAGAGGCTGGTTTGTGAACCTGCAAGTTAATGAAATCAAAAGGAAAGTAAAATGAACCCAAATGAGGGAGGAATTGATACCTTCTCCCTAGTATGGTCGCCAATCTGTTTGCACCCAATTCGTCACTAGGTGAGCAAATTAAGAGTGCTTACATGCCCAGTTGGGATCTGCTAGGCATGACAGTTGTGAAAAGAAAGGTTAGAAAGAAAAATAACAAAGCTATTAACAAGAATTAAACTAAAACTAATAAAAACTATGAGCATATAAAAAAAATGAAAAATAGAGACAAATGGACCAATATCACCAATGTATAAGCTGATCTATTGATGAAATCCAAAGGAACAATGAAGAAAGGGGACTTGCGTCCCCTCTTTCTCCAATGGAAGGCTCTTGAGGCCCTCAAAGCTTGCTCTCCTTACAATGAAAAGATAAAAATGTGGGTGAAAGAACTCCAAGCTTATTCACTCAAGAGAGGGGTGAATAGCTCTATGAAATGCAACTTGTGATGTGTATTGCCAAAGAATGATCCCTTAGCAATCTCAACAGCATAACAATACAAAGAATTCCTTGAGAAAGTGATGGTTATTCATGGCTTTGTATAGCCTAGCATGGGTTGTTTATGTGACCTCTTTGGAGTGTGAAAAGGGGCACTTTAGGGCTCAATTAGGTCTTTGACCAGCCCCTCATGCAGATTGAGCTCGGATTTGGTGTCAAATCGACTTGGGAGCTGAACCATTAGTGGTTGGGAGGCCAACCGATTTCAATAAATGCGTCGTTTAGCAGGTGCATGGGTTTTTCTCCCAACAACTGCACATCGTGCACGCATGCACGCATTGTACGTTGTTGTTACGCGCATATGGGCGTGCACACCGGTTCTGTAAAGCGCCCTTCAATTTTGTTCATTTTGTATAGTTTTTTGACCCTTTTTCCATGTTGTGGATTAATCCTGTGCCATGAATGACTTTAGTCTTGTGTTGACGATGCAGAGTTCTTGTCGCCGTGTGCAGACGAAATTTTAGTGATAACAACCAATCAAGTCCTTGTTCAGAATCAATGAAGTTCTCTTCCTAATCACCGAGATCCTCTTGTCTGTTCCTCATGATCCATCGAAGACCTCTGGGTAGTGAAGTTGTACACTAATTTTACTCGAGTTTTGAAGATCTTGAGGTTGTTTCCCGAGCTCTGAAGGATTCATCTCCAACTATTAGGGGTAATTAGCTTCTTGTAGATGGATACTATACATGTATATCTTTTGACTTTGAGATGTACATCCATTGTGTATTGCTCGCGACTACACTTTATATAGTTATATGACATGGATATGTAGTGTATTTGATTGGAAACTATGATTTTATTTCATCCTGAGTATGGGTATGCTTGCCTCGGTGAGACAAATTATTCTTTTACAGATGGCACCTCCTGAACTCTAGTCTCTGGGATCACTCGCTACATAAGTTGGTGAATATTTGTAATGTATTTTGTCCATCAAATTCTCTTCTGATCTCAAACATTAGGGGGCACCTGTTATAACCCTAAATTGCACCATGCATGCATACCTGACATCAAGCCATCTTACTTCCTTTTTTTTCCAAGCCATCATTTGACCATCTCTTCTAAAAAACCATATTTTTGAACATGTACGTGCCTTTCACAACTAATTATTGTGTACACACATTTGATGCACCTCTACATCTCATGTGAATACGCTATCTACACCATTACAACCCGCGTATACTCACAAAAGTGCAAAAAATAAAAAAAGTTGCAAAGGGATACGGGTTTTTGGGTAGTTACCTAACCATTTGACCACCCATAGTCAGTCACCCAAATGAATAACTATATTTTTGGCCTATAAAATAAGGTGTTGGTGTATGATTCCCACAAGAATCATGAGAGTAAAGAAACTCTTCCCATTTCGGTATTCCCCCTTTGCCCCAATATTTTGCAGCCACATTGTGAGTTTGAGCCATAATTCCTTTTTCAGCCCCCTTTTCCTCCATTGGAAGCCCTTGTCCTTTCCCTAGAGAGAAATGAAGAGGAGAAGAATATGTGGAAGTAGTTGGTGCATAGTGAAGAGGATCTCAGGAATGAGTTCGAGGAGCATTTGTCGGTCTCATATTGTAAGAAACTTTGTGAGAATAATATAAAGAAATATTTTTTTTGTCCCTCCAAATGATGTCTTCAATCTTCATGACTTATTTTTATTTTTGTTATGATATCTAACCCACTAATCCATATATAGAATGCATGCTTGTAGTTTCTTATTTGTCTTTTGGTGAATGCAGGTTGGCCTTGGGAGGAGATCTGAAGCTGATAAACAACTAAGCACAAAGGGATTGACACCGAACACAAAGTCTAAAGGTAATCTTACTGGATCCCTATACATTGTTTCTTTTTATGTATGATTGTGGGGTAATGTCGGGATAGTTTTTAAAAGTACGATAATTTATATGGTTAGATATGCCTGCACTTTAGAACCCTATTGTAGTCTGTAGAGGTTTTTCCCGCTATAGTAATGCCTTTCCTTTTAGTTAATACATTGCAATTCTTCCTTATCCATGAGAGGAATAATTCTGCAATTGGAAATATTTCCTCATGCCAAGAAGCCATGTCTCGAAATATTCCTCATTCTTGTGCTCTCCATCAAATGTAGGAGGCTTAATATTGTTCATTTTTCCCTTCAATTCATCCACTCCAAATCTCCTATGATTTCTGGTAGGAGATGGGCTTGAGCTACTATGTGCCCTACTCTTGGAGCATCCTTGGGAGTGATGATGGTGTCTACCAACACTCCTTGATTTTATCTTCTGATCAGGGGACCTATGTCTCCCTGATTTACTAGATTCACACTCCTTATCCAATTTCCTTTCTATCCTTTCCACACTTTGTATCAACTTTAGGTTGAATTTTCCCTGTTGATACGTGGATTTCCTGAGCTTCCTGTTATATTCTCGGTGAGTTTGGACATCTCTCCGCAATATTTCAATGATTTTCATCATGTTTTATTCCTTATCTACTTATTCTCCATGCCCATTGGAGTTTGAACCTTCAAATCCCAAATGGACACCCATTCCTCTATCTTCATTCTCTGAACTTGAAACATTTTGTGCCTCCTCCATTTCTCCGCACTAAGCGACAATTCGGTTCAGTTTTGATAATTGTTCATTCTGCAAACACAATGTGCAATCAACCAAATTTTGTCAGGCCAACAGTCCTTAACAAATTCCATAGTATTCATAAACCAATCTGATTCAAGAAAACTTTCAAATTCCATTCTCTGTGATTCTCGATCAATCAAGAATCCCTGCAGATATTTTCTTTCGGAGTTCTTCTCTATTCTACAACCATTTTTAGGCACTATCCCCTCTCTCTTAGCTCCCAACCCATGTGACCATGAATATTTCCAAGCACTATATAGATAGGCTCTTACTCAGGAATTGAGGCCTCCAACCTCAAAAGTTTTCAAGGCACATCAGAACAAATCTCTCGGATTTCTAGATTAACAAAATCATGAAGCAGGGTGGATCAACTATCCATGAATACCCAACATCCAATGACTAACACCCCTTGTGTAACTTCAGGCATTTGAGCTCTGGAACTTTAGAGATTTGGAGCTTTGGGACTTTGGGCTTCAGAATTTTGTGCATTAGCACACCCTACTTCTTTCAAACCGTTAATATCATAACACTTCCATGCCACCTTTGGTGATGATATTTCGTCTCTTCACCTTTTTGTTATGAACTTTTGAAATTTCTTCCTTTCATTCCCTTTCGAGCCATTCTCCTAGAGTGTTAAGTCTCTGGACTTCACGACTATCTCAATGCATCCACATGGACCCACGGTTTTCATACTTGAACTAAGATATTGAATAGTCACATCATTTAATGCCTTTCAAATTGTAGGGGCATGCAACGAAAGTTTGGATTAAATCACCTTTCATCCCACAACTATTCTTACACTGACATGTAACCCCCTGGTAAAATCGTGGTTTGGATTGCAAAATTGTCTTAAGGAATTAACTCCCGTGCAACTTGGGTTCCCGCAATGCCGCAAAGCCATCGATATTGATGTATTGTGACGAATGTCAGTGTGGGTCCACCAAAATTTAACAATGTTAGGAAATCTTAGGGCCAGATAGTGCAACTGTAAAAATTCGAAGTGGGGCATATGGCAATTGTAGTGTCCCCAAGGCCAAGCCCCATTGCAAATCATGGTATATGAAATGAATTGTAAACATGTTCTATAGGCTGGTGAGCCAATTTTTGTATAAGATAGTAGGCTTATGTGTTTGTTAGGCTAGGGAGCCTAAGTGTTGAAGGCTAGGAGCCTGTTGTTGTACTTGTTGTATGCAAAATGATTAATAAAATATAAACACTGCCAGGTGCAGACCGACCACGATGAATGAGTGAAGGGGGACTGAGCATCCATAGAATGGGCAAGGGATTAGGGGCTAGAAGGTGGGAAAAAGGGGCTAAGTGTTGAGCCTAGGGGGCTTAAGCCTGGGAATAATATTTTAATATTATTCCCAAAAGACATGTGTATTTTATTTTTATCCTAAGTCCCTGGCAAAGGGAAAACATGCAAAAGGGATGCATGTTGTGGGAATGCATGCAGTTCCTAGGGTGACAAGTGTCAACCCTGGTGCATGCAAATATAATAGCTGAGATGAACCATGTGAGGGGGCGCGTCTCCATTCTACCCGGCCGTCTGAGCGTGAACCCGTCTGATCTCTACAAGAATACCCTGGTACAACACTGAAGGTGGTAAAACGCCTGTGTTGATTTGGGGAGAAAGCCGATACATTCTCAGTATGAGTAGTTGGAACTTGCGCACGGGATCTTAGCACCCCTCATACAATCTCAAAACCAAAACCGTGAGACTATCATGTGATTGTTGAACCCGTTTGGGAAGCGCGTGTCTATTTTTCCCAATTGGTTATTGCGGCCATGCAGTGCTGGACTGCGCATGGCATACTGGCCAGAGTAAGATTTGTGTTGATATTGTGTATGACCTCTCTTCTAGTGAGGGAGGTGACTGTGGTTGGAAGAGGCAGGTTGTCAGGCCTATGAGAAACTCTTCCCAGGTGAAAGACTTTGCTGGGAAGTGGTTTCTTCCAAAGAGTGCCCAGCACCAACTACGGGCTCTGAGACTTCCTGATTCGGCCTATTTCCGAGGCCCAGAGAGGGAGGTTAGCACCGATGGACTGTGCGTGTGTGAAAGTGTATAGTCCCAGGAAGAACATGCATGTGGGGAATTAGAGTCTGGTAGTAGTGGGCATAAGATGGTATCTTTGGGGAAGAATCCTTCCATATATTTCTGTGTTGTTTTCCCTGTAACCTCAGCCTAGACTAGGATTCCTTGCCTTGGGGTGGAGCTCAGTCCCAGCTCGAGGGTGAACCACTATTGAGATGATGAACAATGTGGTCTAAGGCTGGGAGGATCGTGGAGGGCCTGCACTTGGTTGGTGGATTTCACCACTATTACAAGATAAGTATCTAACTATGTTCTTATCACATTTTGCATGACTGTGCTACATAAATTATCATGATTTCTGCTGTGTTTATGAATTACTGTTAAATGTTATGGAATGTTTAATCGTAGCCATAAATTGTACGTTTTACTCTGAGTTAAATGTATTTCTTTACTTGAATGCATGTGATTATATATTGTCTATATCAATTATGTAATAGTGCATGTACAGGATGTTACATAGTGTGTTGTAAGCTCTAGGTAAGAGAAAAGGGTGTGGTATAAATTGGTATCAGAGCCAAGGTTTCGACACTGAGCCTAGATGGGCCAGTGGAGCGGTCTTTGGATCGAGAATGTGAGGGGAAATTAGGTCTGGAAGGCCAATTTCGTACCTTGGTTTGCTCCAAAATGTCAAGGAGTTACTTGACGAGTTTTAAAAGCTCAGGAAGTATAGCGGCGGGTGAAACCCCAGCTGGTGTGGTCTATGGCCATGGGGAGACAGGCCTCTACACTAATGGTGTTAGAACCTTAGGATCTGATCAGGAGGGAAGGAGATCCCTCGTGACCATTGGATCTGGAAAAAAAATGTATGTAAAGGATTAAAATTCCTTTAGAAATGGTATAGGAGTGTGGAAATCGCGATACACGAAATCCCGAATTAGTTAGAAACCGTCTGAGCCATCAGATTTTGACTGGAAAACCCGATAGCCGTTGGATCTATAGAGAGGCATTTGAAGGTTCAAACCTCAGTGATTAAAGGCAAAAGCTCGAAATAGATCTAGACGGTCTGAAAGATGGAGGACACGTGTCGTGAGATTTTCCATTTCGGGGAAATCAGAATCGCAATATCGGGAGTCTTGGTAACAAGGAATCGAGACTTTCCATGATGGAAACCCTAGAACAGTCATGGACCATCCAATTTAATATGGCCATGTGTTGTGAGACTACTCATTTCGAGGATTGGGGATTCAGAAGTTCCGATGACAAGAACTCAGACTTTCTTCATGATAAATCCTGACCATACTGTCGAGACATTAGCATGTGACTAAGTCTCGATGAATGGACGAGATTCTTTCGGGAAATCTCAGGATCTGTAAAGACTGTTCGATGTGAGAAATATCTAACCATTGGATTTATGCGTGGAATTTCATATCGGAGATTGGGTGTTGTAAATCCCGACATCACTACAACAGGAATCGCGAAATCATGAAACGCGATATCCCGATGGACAAAAGAACCATGTGGGGGCCACAAGATCCGAGAGGTGGACAAGTGGCACGCCATTTAGGGTTTTTGCAATGACAAGTTTCGAAAATTTATGCATTTAGGATTCACGATATTGCGAACTCCAAAATGTCGAGGGACCGAGGGACCGTTGAATAGTCAATCACACGAGTGTATCAGAGAAATGACATATCGGGGTTCGGGAGTCGTTAAAGAAAAGTTGTCCGACATCGCGAGTGTCAAAATTGCGATAGGGAAAAACCCCAATAAGGGTAAAAGACTGTGGTCTTATGAGAGGTGGTCACATGGACCTTGACATAACTGGCGGGGGGCTAAGGAAAAAGGCGCATCAAAAAATCGGGGATTGGGAGTTCGTGAGGACAGGAACTTATGTCGACGGGGATCATGAAACCCCGACACCCGAAGCTTCAATCGGGAGCTGTGCCATGTAGACACATGAAGAGTACCACGTGCCAGCGAGTGGGAAGACAAGGCAAGAATGGTGGGACCCTAATGACATCACCGAAGGTGACGAGGATCCTTCGAAAAAGCACCACGTACCACTATGGTAGAGCGCGACAGCTGTGCTGTGGGCTCGGAGGGTAAAGTAAATTGGAATTTTGGAATTCGGAAATTGAAATGACAAAAGGTGGGGAGTCACTGTATAATGAACTCCTGGGTACCGAAAACCCGAAGTCCTGGGTACCGAAGGCCGAAATTTCCGAAATACCGAAAACTAAAGTTTCGAACACCCGAAAAATACAGAGATGAACAGAGCTCAGAAAATTAGTGAAATTGAAACACTTTTATTTTAAATCGATTGTCACGAAAGATGAGGAATTGTCAAGAAAACGAAGGTTCGAAAAAATTCAATTCGTCAACACATTATATTGCAGACCACTGATGAGTGCTAGAACTATTGGGAAATTTCCGCAAAATGCAAAGAAATGGAAGAGATACATAATACCTCTAGTTCAAGAAACTTGTTTAAAACGAAATGTCTTTTATTATGTTCAAACTGGCTTATAAATATTGTGGATTGTTCATGAAGGTTTAATGCACTGAAAAACTTTGAATTGAATTGCACAGTGCGTGTGCAAAGTTCAACGAAGGTTAGGATTCCAGCTAACCAACGTCGAGTATGGAGTGGGGAAGACTGCAGATTAACCCTGAAATAGAAGATGAACAGGAAGGAAAGGATGTTAACCTGGGAGTCGAAGGATCAAACTCCAATGGGCATGGAAAGGAGAAGGATAAGGAAGAACACATAATGAAAATCATTGAAGGATTGCAAAGAGAGGTCAAGGCTCACTGAGATGATAGCCAAAATCTCATGAAAGTCAGGGACCGATAGGTTGCATTAAACTTAAAATTTTTGAAGAGTCTGGAAAGAATAGAGAAGAAACTCGAGAAAGGAAGAGACTCAAGTACGACGGAGAGTCACAGAACCCATGGGAGAAGAAGTAGGTCAAGGAGTGATAACCGACATCTTAGTCTCTCCCATAGACATTCTGATAGGAAGACACACAGTAGTTCAATCCCATCCCCTACCAGAAAACATCGAAAATCTGGAAGGGAGGAATTGAAAGGAGAGATGAACAAGATTAAGCCTCCAACATTCGATGGAGAACATAATAAGGAGGAAGATGTCGAGACATGGTTTCTGGGAATGAAGAAATACTTTCAAATGCAGAATTATTCTGCCCATGCAGAAGGAAGAATTGCAATGTACCAATTGAAAGGAAAAACATCCATGTGGTGGGATCAGTTTGTGCAAGTGCAACACATCAGAGAGAAAGAGGTCACGTGGAAGGAGTTTAAGAGGCATTTCGAGAGGAAATACCTGACCAAAAGATACTATGACAGAAAGATGAAGGAGTTCTTCGAACTCAAGTTGGGCAGTATGACCATTGATGAGTATGAACAAAATTTTCTGGAACTACTGAAGTATGTTCCATTCATCAAGGATGAAGTTGTTAAAATTCAGAGGTATTTGAGTGGCCTGCCACCTTCCATTAGTGACAATATTCAATATGATGATCCTAATACTATGGAAGAAACAATAAGAAGGGAGAAATGTTTATACAAACAACAAGGAGAAAAGCCTACCTTTCGGAAGGCTTGGGATGAACAGAAGAGTTTTAAGAAAGAACAGAGGCAGAAGGGAGACAAGCCTTCCTTTTTTAGAAATAGTCATTAGGGACAGCCATCGTTTAGAGAGCCGAGAAGGAATAAAGAGGGTGCACAAAGATAGAGACTGATGCCCATTCAGTGTTAGGGCTATCAAGGAAACCACAAGTACAAAGATTGTCCCCATAAAAATGGTAAGGCAAGAGCTGTACATACTGTTCAGCAAGCTGAAATAGTGGAGGATTTGGGTGGCAGAATGACGAGGATCTACACAGCCCTGGACAACAAGCAAGCGGAATTTCAATCGCACATGATTGAAGTGGAAGGTATGATCAACAACCGACCACTTGTTATTTTAATTGATTCAGGGGCTAGCCATAGTTATGTAGATCCTAGAGTGGTGGAAAGTTTACATCTAATGAACAAAAAACATGAGAAGTCTTGGTTAGTGCAGTTAGCCACAGGGACCAAGAGGAAGGTCACTGAATTGGTTAAGTCCTATTCAGTGGACATGAAAGGAATGAGCACTAAGGTTAAACTAAACATTTTTCCTTTAGGCTCATATGACTACTTAATTGGGATGGACTGGTTGGACCAGCACCATGCCCTTCTGGATTGCCGTAACAAGAGGTTCACATGTTTGGACGAAGAGGGAAATCAGGTAATAATCCAAGGAATTCCCAGAGCCATGGCTGTGAGGGAAATATCAGCCATGCAACTAAAGAAATGTTACCGGAAAGGCTGTCAATTATTTGCAACTCGGGTGGAAGAAGTATTCCAAGGTGTGGTCTCGAGTTTGGAAAAACACAGGGTACTCAAAGAATTTAAGGACGTATTTCCGGAGGTGCCTGGACTACCTTCGAGGAGGGACATCGATTTTTCTATAAATTTGATGCCTGGAACAGCTCCAGTCTCAAAAGATCCTTACAGAATGAGTACACCAGAGCTGAAAGAGTTGCGATTGCAGCTCGAAGAGCTACTAAAGAAAGGTTATATTCACCACAGTGTATCACTGTGGGGAGCCCCGGTCCTATTCGTGAAGAAGAAAGATGGGACGTTGAAGCTATGCATTGATTTTCGACAGTTGAATAAGGTCACTGTCAAGAACAAGTATCCTCAGCCAAGGATTGATGATCTTTTTGATCAATTGAAGGATGCGAAAATATTCTCAAAAATAGATCTCATATCTGGATATCACCAAGTGAGAATAAGGGATGAGGACATAAGCAATACCACCTTTAGAACAAGGTATGGTCATTATGAGTTTACAGTGGTGCCGTTTGGACTATCCAACGTGCATGCTATTTTCATGTTCTTAATGAATGGAGTGTTTAGAAATTATTTGGACAAGTTTGTCATAGTCTTCCTGGATGACATCTTGGTGTATTCCAAGATAGAGGAAGAGCATGAGAAACACCTGAGAATGGTGCTGCAGGTGTTGAGAGAACACCAGTTGTACGCAAAATTGAGCAAGTGCTCATTTTACCAAAGGTAGATCCATTACTTGGGACATATAATATCTGAAGAAGGGATCACTGTGGATCCTGAAAAGGTACAGGCCATTCGAGAATGGCCAGCACCGAGGAGTGGGGTTGAAGTTAGATCTTTTATGGGTCTGGCAGGCTACTATAGGAGGTTTATAGCCAAATTCTCAAGGATAGACCATCCTATCACTTCCTTACAAAGGAAGGGGAAGAATTTCCAGTGGATGGAAGAATGTGAGAGCAACTTCCAATGATTGAAGCAGCTTCTAACTAGTGCTCCAATCCTGAAGATTGCAGATCCAAACAAGGATTACGTAGTGTGCACAGATGCATGTAAGGATGGGCTGGGAGGAGTTCTCAGCCAAGAGGGATTTGTAATTTGTTATGAGTCTCGAAATTTGAAGGAACATGAGAAGAATTATGCCACTCATGATTTAGAGTTGGTAGCAATTGTCCACACCTTGAGGAAATGGAGACATTACCTCATGGGAAGGAGATTTGAATTAAGAACAGACCACAACGGATTGAAGTATTTATTTGATCAACCGACTTTAAATGCGAGGCAAATCAGATGGCTGGAGTTTCTGTGAGAATATGACTTTGATATCAAGCATATCAAAGGGAAAGAAAATAAGGTGGTTGATGCACTCAGCAAAAAAGTGCACGAATTACATGGTATAGCCATTAGCATGTACCAGATTGAGATGAAAGACATAATTTTGGAGGTGGAAAATGTTGATTTGCAGTACAAAAATCTTGTAGCAAAGCTATAGCAGCGTGAGAGACCACAGACCAAGGAAAGTTACACCTTGGGGACTAATGGTTTACTTCTGTATAAAAAAAGAGTGTATGTACCCAATGTCCGAGAATTGAAGTTGTCCATTCTAAAGAAGATGCATAACGTGGTTTATGCTGGACATCCTGAATATCAGAAGACTGTGGCAGCAGTCAAAACCCATTATTTTTGGCTAGGTTTGAAGAAAGAAATTTCTGAATACATCGCCAGATGTATGGAGTGCCAAAAGGTTAAGGCTGAGCATAGACACCCAGTAGGGTTGTTGCAGCCTTTACCTATTCCTTAATGGAAATGGGGCGTGGTAACAATGTATTTTATCATAGGATTTCCCAGAACAAGCAAGCAGCATGATTCAATCATGGTGGTGGTGGACAAGCTTACTAAAGCTGCCCATTTTATTCCACTGAAAACCACCCATAGAGCAGCAGATGTTGCTGATATTTTCCTAAAAGAAGTTGCACGCTTGCATGGAATCACTAAGACAATTGTGTCTGATAGAGACCCGAAATTCACTTCGAATTTCTGGAAAGGACTGATCAAAGGATTCAGAATGAATTTGAACATTAGTACAACGTATCATCCCGAGTTTGATGGACATACAGAGAGATTAAACAGAGTAATCAAAGATATGTTGAGAATGTATGTGATGGATAAACCATCAAGGTGGGAAGACTACCTGCATTTGGTATAATTCACCTACAATAATGGGTGCCATGCATCATTGAAGATGATCCCATTCAAAGCACTTTATGGAAGAAAGTGCAACACTCTAGTGAGCTGGGATAATCTAGCTGACGGAGTAGTAATAGGACCTGAACTACTCAAAGAGATGGAGGATCAAATGATAAAAATCAAACAGAATCTGAAAGATGCCCAGGACAGGCAGAAAAGTTACGTTGATAGTAACAGAACCCATAGAGAATTTAAAGTGGGTGACCATGTTTTCCTAAAAGTGAAAACTAACAGGAGTTCCCTGAAGCTGGGAAGTTGCGCCAAGTTGTCAGCAAGATTTTGTGGGCCATTTGAGATCCTGGAAAGGATTGGGCCAGTTGCATACATGCTTGCATTACCTGCATCTATGACTATACATAATGTGTTTCATGTTTCACTACTTAAGAAATATGTAACTGATGCTAATCATGTTATCAATTGGACTGTGATCCAGGTGGAACCAGAAGGTGTCCTGCAAGTGCATCCTCTGCGCATATTGGACAGGAAAAGCAAACAGCTCCGGAATCGAGCTATAGAGCTTGTAAAGGTCCAGTGGACCTAGTACGGTCCTGAGGACGTTACATGGGAGCATGAAGAAGTTATGCGGGCAGAGTACCCGCATCTTTTTGAAAATTTTGAAAGATTTGCAGAGGCAGTGTAAGTTGCACTGAGGACAGTGCAAAAATAAGGGGAGAGGGATTGTAGTGTCCCCAAGGCCGAGTCCCGTTGCAAATCATGGTATATGAAATAAATTGTAAACATGTTCTATAGGCCGGTGAACCAAGTTTTGTATAAGATGGTAGGCTTATGTGTTTGTTAGGCCAGGGAGCCTAAGTGTTGAAGGCCAAGAGCCTACTGTTGTACTTGTATGTATGCAGAATGATTAATAAAATATAAACACCGCCAGGTGCAGATCGACCATAATGAATGAGTGAAGGGGGACTGAGCGTCCACAGAATGGGAAAGGGATTAGGGGCTAGAAGGTGGGAAAAAGAGGCTAAGTGTTGAGCCTAGGGGGCTTAAGCATGGGAATAATATTTTAATATTATTCCCAAAAGACATGTGTATTTTATTTTTATCCTAAGTCCCTGGAAAAGGGAAAACGTGCAAAAGGGATGCATGTTGTGGGAACGCATGCAGTTCCCAGGGTGACAAGTGTCAACCCTGGTGCATGCAAATATAATAGTTGATATGAACCATGTGAGGGGACGCGTCTCCATTCTACCCGACCGTCTGAGCGTGAACCCGTCCGATCTCTGGAAGAATACCCTGGTACAACCCTAAAGGTGGTAAAAATCCAGTGTTGATTTGGGGAGAAAGTCGGTACATCCTCAGTCTGAGCAGTTGGAACTTGTGCGTGGGATCTTAGCACCCCTCATACAATCCTAAAACCAAAACCGTGAGACTATCCCATGAATGTTGAAACCATTTGGGAAGCGCGTGTCTATTTTTCCCAATTGGTTGTTGTAACCACGCAGTGCTGGACTACGCGTGGCATACTGGCCAGAGTAAGCTTTGTGCTGAGCTTGTGTATGACCTCTCTTCTGGTGAGGGAGGTGACTGTGGTTGGAAGAGGAAGGTTGTCAGGCCTGTGAGAAACTCTCCCCAGGTGAAAGAGTTTTTTGGGAAGTGATTTCTTCCAGAGAGTGCCCAACACTAGCTACGGGCTCTGAGACTTCATGATCTGGCATGTTGTCGAGGCCCAGAGAGGGAGGTTAGAACCAATGGATTGTGCGTGTGAAGGTGTATACTCCCGGGTGGAACAGGCATGTGGGGAATGAGAGTCTGGTAGTAGTGGGCGTAAGATGGCATCTTTGGGAAAGAATCCTTCCAGATATTTATGTGTTGTTTTCCTTGTAACCTCAGCCTAGCCTAGTATTCCTTGCCTTGGGGTGGAGCTCAGTCCCAGCTCGAGGGTGACCCATTGTTGAGATGATGAGCAGTTTGGTCTAAGGCTGGGAGGATCGTGGAGGGCCTGCACTTGGTTGGTGGATTTCACCATTGTTACAAGATAAGTATCTAACTATGCTCTGATCACATTTTGCATGACTGTGCTACATAAATTATCATGATTTCCGCTGTGTTTATGAATTACTGTTAAATGTTATGGAATGTTTAATCATAGCCGTAAATTGTATGTTTTACTCTGAGTTAAATTTATTTCTTTACTTGAATGCATGTGATTATATATTTCTTGTACGAATTATGTAAAAGTGCATGTACAGGATGTTACATAGTGCATTATAATCTCTGGGTAAGAGAAAAGGGTGTGCTATAGAAATCATAGGAGAGATCCATGTCACATCCATGTGATGTCATCATGACTCACTACTTCACCTCTTCGGGGCTTCGGACCTTCAGGATTCAGGTGTTTTCACCTCCGCACACACTAATTCTCCCAAACGTCGAAATCCTAAACAAGCCCATCTACTTACACATGTCCCTCTTGACGGATGGTTTGGATTAACTCCAGACTTCAAAGCTTTAGGGGATTTCTCCCTTCACCACTATGTTTTCCCTTTTTAACTTGTCTTGATCCAACGATAAGTTTTCTCCCCAGATCTACGATGTATATCTCCTCCAGGACTTCAGAGCTTTGGGATTTGACCCTCCTCTTATTTTTGCACCTAACTTCACTGAAGTCGTGAAGTCTGAAGGGATTCTAGGTTATCTCTCCTGCACTTTCTCCAGATCTGATAGTCATGAAGGATTCCCTTTTTCCCAAACAGATCACGCGGAAAACATTACTCTCTGGCTCGATACCATGTCTGTCATGGTTTTATAATACTGCTACACCTCCTGGGCTTCATAACATGACTAAGGTAACCTCTTGACACTTAAGAATGTTCTGAGGTTCTAAATTGGTTCCTCCTGACACAATTTCCACCTGAAACATTGGCTCCAATGACCACTTATCCGACCCATCTAGGCTGAGTGCTTCATCCTTGACTTTGATACCAATTTGTGGCATCCCTAGCCACCAATATGTCAGGAAATGCCACTACTCGTACACTTCACTTATCTCTGATACCAATCTATGACATCCCCAACCTCCAATAGGCCAAGCATTGCCACAAAAGAACATACATATGTGTATAACATTCATTTCTAGTGAATTTAATACAAATAACACAAAGTTATTGCTACTATACAGACTCAGATGGAATTAGTGGTAATTCCTACATGAAACAAAACACATGATAACATTTCAAGAATCAGAAACATGCATAGCATACATAATTAATCATGGAAATGATACTTATCTTTTCACTGGAGTAAAACCACCAACTACATCCAGACCTTTCATGAACTTCCCAACCATAGACCACACTACTCATAACTCTCAATAGTAGGTCACCCCTGAGCTGGGACTAACCTCCACCGAGAAATGGATTCCTAGGCTAGGCAAGATCAATAGGAAAATCACATAGTTTAAGAGGAATGATTCTCTCCCAGGATCCACTTATGCCCACTACTCACAGACTCTCATTCCCGACATGCTTGTCCCACCCTAGGATTATACACCTTCACTATCAAACAGGCCATCAATTTCTCCACCTCCCTTACCTTTGGCTTTAGAAATAGGCCAGACTAGAATTCTCAAAGCTCTATAGAAGCTATGGGACTCCCTCCAAGAGAACTCACTTCCTCGGCACACTCTCTCACTTGGAAAGAGTTGTTCGCAAGCCTAAAAACCTACTTCTTCAACCACAGGCTTTAAAACTCGCTTCCTCAAACCACAATAGATAAGTCGGCTAAGGAAATGGTTGACTCATTAAATTATAGAGATACAAAATGGTCATGGGTTCATCAATGGAAAAAATGGCTAGCTACATGCTTTCTGAGTGCGTGAATGAACTCGTGAGGAGATATGGGAAAATTTGTTTATCATAGTGAATATGGTGAGAGAAGGAGAACAAAAAATGTTTGTTGGTGAACCCCTTTCCCTGAGTGAGTTCCTCCCTATGCGTGAATGAGTGCCCCTCCGTGAGTTTCCTCCCAACAAGAATTTCCCCCCTTAATTTTTCATTTTCCTGAGTCAACACCTATCACTCATGAAGCACATTCATTTCCCATTGGAAGTCACATGTCCTTCCCTAGGAACTTAGGATAAAAAAATATCCTTTTACACAACTTTTGGAATAATAATAAATTATTATTCTCTTGGACATAATCCCTTAGGTTTATCCCCTCTTTCCAACCTCTCATCCCCCTCTCCCTTACCCAACCTAGTGGAAGCTTAGTCCCCCATTACTCTTTCTTCATGGTAAGTCTACACGCAATGATGTTTTTATGTTAATAATATGAATATTTATATATACAAAAATGGTCTCCTAGCCTTTAACTCCTAGGATCTCCAACCTACTAACACATAATCCTACCAACTTATAATTTCTCAACTCACTAGCCTACAAAACATGTTGACAATTCATAATACAAATGGGGCTCGTCCTTGTGGTATTACAAAAGATAAGGTCAAATTCGCTAAATTGAAATCTCTTAGAAGATAATTTGAAACTCTTTGCATGCATAATTCATAATCTAGGGAAGAATTTTTCACTAGAGTAATGGGAATAGTGAATCAAATTAGATATTGTGGAGAAGATTTAGCAAATAAGTTTTTTTTTGAGAAAGTTTTAAGAAGTATTCCTGCAAAATTTCAGTCCATTGTTGTTGCTATTGAAGAATCTAAATATTTAACTAATTTTTCCATAAATGAGCTTATGGGATCTCTTTAATATCATGATTAAAGAATGAATAGATTTGTTGAAAATTCTCTTGAGAAAGATTTTCAAGAAAAAACCAATATTTCTAGAGTTAAAGTTGAGAATTATTTTCGCGAGGAAGTTCTCTTGTGGACGAGGAAGAGGAAAAGCAAATAGAGAAGGCAGAGGTAGAGGAATATTTTTTAATGCAAATGAAAAAGGAAGAGATAGTGACACTAATGATGGAGGTAAAAAAATTGGAAAATCCCAAGTGCAATGTTTTTATTGTAAAATATTGGGTCATTATGAAAGTAATTGTTGGAAAAAACAAAAGCAATAAGCTAAATTTTATTAGGAAAAGGAAGATGCGGGCACTTTGTTTTTGGCTTTTGATTCAACGAACAAAGTTTCCAAGGAGGTGTGGCTTTTGGACAGTGGCTGCAACAACCAAATGAATGGAAAAAAATATAGATTTATAAATATAGATGTATCTACAAAGCTTGAAGTACTCTTGGGAGATGAGAAGGAAATGAGAGTTAGAGGTAAAGGAAAATTTTCACTAAAAACAAGGCAAGGCCAACTAAAACATATTAATGATGTGATATATGTTCCTATTTTAGCACGTAATTTGTTGAGTGTGGGGAAGATTATTAAAAAGGGATATCTTGTTTTTTTTTAAAACAATGAGCGCATCATATATGATCAATAAAATCATAATCAAATTATATCCAAAATTAACATCTTGGGAAACATAATCTGTTCTTTCAACTTTTCTTATGAAGAAAATAGAGAATTAAAAGTTGGCTATGATGACGATTCTTGGCTATGACATATGAGGTACATGAATACACTTATAAGAGGATTACATATACTACATAATAAGAAAATCTTAAAAGGATTGCCTCTTATTGATTGTGTTGGTCAAGTTTGTGAAGGATGCATTTTGGGTAAGCATCATAGCGACTAATTTCTAATAGGAAAATCTTGGAGAGAAACAAAACCATTGGAGTTAGTACATGCAGATATATGTGGTCCCATTCAAACTTTTCTACTTAAAAAAAATAAGTATGTTATTAAAGACATTATGCACAAAAAGAGGGGGATAATTTACTTCTAATGATTTTTATGATTATCGCAAAAATAATGGAATATATAGAAAATTGACTATAGGCTATACTCCCCAACAGAATGGTGTGGTGGGATGAAAGAATCATACAGTAGTTGAGATGGCTAGGACCATGTTGAAAGATAAATGTATTCCATACATTTTTTGGTCTGAATTTGTAGCTACATCAATTTATTTTCTTAATATATGTCCAACAAGAAATGTGCAAAATAATACTCCTTATGAGGCATAGAGTGGAAGAAATCATGGTGTTTCTCATTTGAAAGTCGTTTTTTGTATTGCTTATGCCGATGCTCTGGATGAGAAAAGAAGAAAACTATATGATAAAAGTGTAAAATGCATTTTTATTAGATATTGTGAAGATATGAAAGCTTATAGATTATATAATCCACAAACTCAAATATTGTTGGTTAGTGATGATGCGTTTTTTTTTAAGAAAAATAAGAATGGCAGTGGAATCAAGGAGTGCAACAAGAATGTCCAAGAATTGTTATCCAAGAATATGAATCTTTTGTTTCTAAAAAACCAACCAACATTCCAAGTACTACTAATACCTCAACTCCATCATCTTATTCAACTTCAATTCTTTCTTCAAGTCCAAGTCCTCCTGTGAGAAAGGTAAAATATTTAAATGAAATTTATGGATATTCTAATTTTTCTCTAATGTCTCAAATTGAAATAGAACCAAGATTATTTGAATATGAAGAAAAACATGAATCTTGGTGCAAAGAAATGAATGAAGATATTTAAGCCATTAAAAGGAATGAAACATGGGATCTTGTGGATCCTCCTATTGAAAAATAATTCATTGGGGTAAACTAAGTATACAAAACAAAGTATGTAGTTGTAACACACCCATGACAGTGAAAAATAAAATAAAATAATATATATATATATATATATAAGTCTCCCTCTTCCTTAAATAGTTTATTTCTCCATTCATGGTCTCTAACCCTGGGCAATGGAAGTCAGGGAAGAACCTCAAATCCACTTAACAGACCCTCTTTCCCTTAAAGTGCAGGTTGTATGGAACCCACATCTTTCTCCTTTACACCTTTAAGATTCAGCACAATTAGGTGCTATCTCTCTAGGCTAAGTCCCTTCCTCGATGGGACCAAGGTTGTGACCAATCACTGTTAGAAAAACAAGACCGCGGAGCAATAAAATAAAACAAATACAGAAACAAAACACAGAAAACACACAATACAAGAGAGACACAAATTTACGTGGTTCACCCAGTGTGGGCTACGTCCACCAGAGAAATTTCCAGGTCCTTCCTTTATTATTATCCGACAAATGAAGGGATACAACCTACAACAAAACCCACTGTAACTTCCTCTTCTTTCTCTCACAGTATCCTCTCTCAGAATACAATATTCACAATCAAATCATAGCCACGATACATTTCCCTCATAAAAGAGGGTTGCCTTCTAGGGAAAAAAACCCTAACATAATCTCTACCATTAGATCTGCGACCTTATAATGAACGGTCCAGATTTACAATGAAATTACAATACTTTTATAAGGCAATTTTTGCTTCGGGGGCTTTGCCCCCAAACCCCCATTGAGGGACGCTGCCCCCGAACCTCCGCTGGGGCCCCGCTTGCCCCCAGACCCCCCAGCCGAGGGGATGGATCCACCGGACCCCGTAGAGGGGGTACCCCCCCTCTGCACTCCCCCGCGTGGAAGAGTGTACATACTTCTGGGGTGTAAATACTTCATGGGGCATAAACACGGCTGAAAGAAAGGACCTCTGAATCAGGAAGATAATCAGGTTCCACAACCAACAATCTCCCACTTGGAGACTGATCTCAACAACTCCACCGCTGTTGTATATGCTGGACTCTGAACCTTCTTGGA
>JZKD02S2278408.1:468170-479631 GCA_000966675.3 Picea glauca | reverse complement strand
TATATATATATATATAAGTCTCCCTCTTCCTCAAATGGTCGATTTCTCCATTCATGGTCTCTAACACTGGGAAATGGAAGTCAGGGAAGAACCTGCAATCCAATTAACAGACCCTCTTTCCCTTGAATCACAAGTTGTATGGAACCCGTGGCTTCCTCCTTTACACCTTTAAGCTTCATCAAAATTAGGAGCTAACCCTCCTGGCTAAGTCCCTTCCTTGATGGGACCAAGGCTATGACCAGTTGCCAAATCGAAAGGCGTATCGCAATTTTGCGTTTCGCGTCTTCCCAAAAATCTCCTTATGGCTTCTTGAGTTGCCAAATCCCGATAAGACTAGATCTACGATCCATGATATTCCTCTGATCGATAGCTGCGATCAAGTTGCAATTTCGCATTTCGCGACTTTGGAGGTTGGTTCACCTTTGTTCTCTCAATTTCCAATTTTCGATATTTATGAGGGTCAGATCGAAGGGTCACCACTCCCCACGATCTAATGGCTTAGATAAAATCAAAATTTCATGTTTCATGAGTTCTCACAACTCCACCCTTTGACTTCCCTGAGTCATGAGTCTGCGAAATGCTAACCTCTCGCCATGTGTCCTCCTAGATGGATGGTTTTGATGCTTTTGGGACTTTGGAACCCCGTTCCTCTTGCATACCCTTGAGGATTATTTTCAGTGCAATTTACCTTGATTGGGCATCCACGATTATTTTAAGCTAAGACCAAATGACTAAGATCTGTTCTCCTCTGTGCTTACTCCTCATTGTCTGGACTATGATCTAACAGTCTAGATCTTTCACGATGATCGATCCTATTAGCACTCTATAAATATGTTCGGCTAATAAATAGACGACGAAGGTAACTTTTTCAACTAACTTTGACACCCTAAACTAGCCTTTCTGATATGGAGAGGGCTCTCTCAGAAATGGAATGACCTCTACACAGGGTATGACTTTAAAAACGATGGCTAGATTTAACACCTATGATAAAGTGGGGTCTTGTTATATTGGCGTAGAAATGTAAGACTTAGGCTATGGGGTCTATCTGAGGAAAAGACAAGACAAATGACTCGGTGACTGGATTTGAGAGGATAAGGCTAGGCAAGCAAAAACCTTCAATGTAAACCATAATGTGTGGCAGGAGAAAACACAGGAAGCAACTCAAGAGCATCATTGTGGATGAGTTCAGAGTTAGATTGAGAGGAAAGTGTTTTGTCTAATTGGCACGAACAAGGTGCATAGTACAACAAATCCACAGGTTCAATAATTCGTTCTGAAATAGACAGAAAAGATATCGAATAAAGATAACAGGAAATAACATACACAAATAAAGAAGCACAATACATCCAACTATCACAACTAGAATCTTTTCATCAAGTCATAGGACCTTTGGATTAAATTCCGATCAAAAATTCATATTACATTGAATAGCTATCATCTAGCAAATTTTCCAACCAACCTAGCTTACATTGAAAATATGAAATATATAAACAAGGGAATTGCTTGGGCTTCCCTGTTTTCTAACTGTTAACCCTAAATTAGAAAAAATGTGCCACATGCGCTAGAGACTCTTCCCATGGTACTATCCAAAAATAGGCACTAATCCTGCCTGTCCACTAACGAATGTCTTCAGGTTCTCCACGGGGTTTGATTATTGGTTAGAATCCGATGTGCGAAAAAATGTGTCACCATATCTCTTGATCGGGTATCTTAGTGAACAGGTGTCTGTCAAAAGCCTATTGTCTGCAATATTGGCTTTGCCTTCTGTTATGCACCCATTTGTTGGAGAACTGTGCGTAGTAAATAGTTGTTCAATTGTCAGGACTGTTATCAAAATGGTTGGATACTGTAGAGGACACATATCACTCAAAAATGTCGTGAACAAAATGTCTCCCATTGAACTTTCTCTTTTTGTCCGCTAGCAAGATCCACATAGATCTCCTTTTTGGCTACTTCACATTCTTTGGGATTCTTCGTGTGCCTTTCTTCTGCCAACCTTTGCACCTCTCGCAGCTGGAAAATAAATTTATGTGCCTCTCTAAGTTTCCTTTTCATCCATGCCACATTCCCTCTGTGGCTCTGTGCAACTTCTTCTTTCGTCGTCTTTGTCGCTAGTTGTCGCCTTAATTCCCTATTCTCCTGATAAAGATCGAAAATAGACATCTTTGCTTGTTCGAGCTACTGAGATGGTGTTTCCTCATTTCCTCCCATGATGTATTCTTTCCTTTCTCTATCCACACCTTCACAGCTCAATTTCTAGATAGGTTCTAGCCGGATGGTGCGTCTAAGTAGTCCTTCAACTATCAATCTAACGTGTGGTTCTTATACAATTTGAGCCTTCATGATCTCCTTGTTCTTACTCAGCCTGCCCCTCCTACGAGGAAATTGTCATTGGGAGGAGGGGTCTCTTTCCGTCTCCTTTTCCTATATGAGTTTCTCTTCTTCGGAAGTTCCACGACTTGATCTGGTATTTTTTGCAGGTGAAAGAAGGGTTCCTTCCACATACTTGGGAATGGTCGTCGTGGGTAAGAAATAAATCCAATCTCTTTGGGGTTCTGACCTCGTAGTTCTGCTGGTCCACATGCCCTTTATTGGACTCTGAGAAGCCGCCATGGCATGACCAAGGTATACTCTACACACAGTGTATTGAATGAATGCACAGGGGGGAGCACTTCTGAATCAACTGGATTGGCCAAGGGAAACCATGGAAAGAGTTTAGACTTGGTTCTACGAATCATCCAAGAGAGGAAAACATGTTGTAAGGTAGTGAATTTATGGCGACGATATGTTTCAAGTCGAATTGTAGGTTGTCCATGGAAAATCCCCATGTGTAGAATGTAGGTGATAAGGTTCGTTGGGCATGTATAAGATGAACGTTACGATTTTTCATTCCCCTGGCCTTCATGATGAACTGATAATAACTGCTTCACTTGTCGACATGACCTCTATTAACCACTTGACCCAACCCAGGCATGTAGAGACTGGTTTCTTAATGAGATTCGAATCTCTGGAAAAGACACATCCGTACCACGTGTACGATTTCCGACTCTGACACCCCTTCCCATTCACAAGGGCCAACCGACCACTTGTTGACTTCAACCTCTTGATGCTTTGTACCCGAATTCACATGTTTGGACACATGGGTCACAACATGACTCAAAACCGACTTTAAATGGAAAGAAAAATGACAGCGCTAACAACTGTCTCCAATGGGGATGTTATCCTCCCTCTGAGGTAGCAAAGAACAATAGACCAGGTGCCTGACCATTGGTCTTTATTCAACCTCTCGACACTAAGAAATATAAGTGACAGACATAAAACAATATAGACTCATTGACACAACTTCTAAGAATTCAACATAAACTTAGGGTCTTCACTTCGGGCTTCAATTTTCTGCTGACCTATTGACTCGACACAAAAATAAAATGACTAATTAAAATGAAAAATGACTTAAACAAACTTTATTTCATCAGGTAATATTTGAGGAACTTGTCGTTTACAAGCCCCCAACCAAGACACTCTTCATCCAGTCCTTCCAGGAAATAGGCATTCTCTCCCAAGTACGCGTCGATTTTGTATGGCCCTGTCCAAAGGTGATCGAACTTTCTGTTCTTTCTTTTACCTTCATTTATCGTGTCCCATCTTAGTACCAGATCTCCTAACTGAAAATATTCCTACTTGGAATGTTTGTCGAAATATTTCGTTATCCTCTCCTTATGGAGCTGAGATTGATTATACACCTGCTCCCTCACCTGTTGTGTCTGAATTAGCTGGTTTATCCTCCTCTATGCATCATTTGGCTTGGCCTCCTACTCTTGCAACAACATCCAAATGGCTAGTCTCATTGCAGTAGGGAAGATTGTGTCTCTGTCGTAAACGATCTCGAAAGGTGAGGTTGATATGGATTTTTTAGTGGTAATTCGATCTTCCCACAACACATATATAAGCTTCTTATGCCAGTATCTCTTGTTGTCTTGCAAGATCCTTTTGATGATATTGGTTAGGCTCTTATTTGAGTATTCCTCCAACCCATTTCCTTGTGGATAATATGTCGTCGAATGCCCCAGGGTTATGTTATAATCCTAAAATAACTTCTCCATATTTTTAGACTTGAATGCATCTGCATTATGTATTATGATCTTAACAAGACACCCAAACCTTGACAAGATGTTTGTCTATAGGAACTATATGATGACCGCATCGGTAGCTTGGTTTGTGGGGACTGCCTCAATCCATTTCATGAAATAATCAATGGCCATGAGAATCCATTTATGTTGCATAGAGGATGGTGGGTTTATCTCTCCTATAAAATCTAGGCCCCACTGCATGAAAGGCACTTCGACTAAGATTGGATTTAATGACAGGGACTGTAGCTTTCTCCTTACATCGAAAATATTACACTCATGGCAGCTGGAGACCTCTTTATATACGTCAGCAAAAATAGTTGACTAGTAATAACCTGCCCTCATGATATTGTGTGTGGTGGTATTCCAATAGTGGTGCCCCCCATAGTCACCTCTTTGAAATTCCTGTATGGCTCCTTTCACATCATCCTCCAACAAACATCTTAACAATATTCTTCTGGGATCGTTCTAATTCAGTGAATTGTCCTAGACACAAAACTTAACCACTTTAAGCTTGAGGAATCTTTCCTTAGTCTTACTCACGCCTGGAGGGGCTTGGAAATTATCCAATACATATATGGTGTCTGCATACCATGGTGAATCCATGAAACATTGAGGCATCTACGCAGCTTTTTCTTCTTGAGGGAATTCTGACAAATAGACAATGAAGTTCATTCATACAGTGTTGCATTCTGACTACACCATCATCTTTGCAAGACCCCGATCCTTTACCAGCTTTGTCGACTTGATCTCAAGATCATATTCCAACATCACTGCGATCCACTTTCCTACATCTCCCGAAAGGCTTTGTGCAAAAGTCCTCATTTTTTCATCCGCGTAGTCTACCTCCTCCAGGCAGACAAAGTCGTTAAACCAGTCTGGGTGTCTCTCGACGGAAACATTTCCCTCTACATCGTAGATTTTGATTCTTTGGCTATAATTCTGAGGCAAGTCATGTAATTGGAACGGTAATATGAGGGGATTTAATTTGGTATCCATAGCCCTAGGGGGATTCATATTTTGGGGGATATTATTTTTCACCAGGGATTGGAAATTGTTTAGATTGAAAACAGTCTCGTCCAAACTAGTTTTTGACTTAGACATGAACATATTTTTCTGAAAAAGTGCATCAAAATCAAGGTCGTCAATTCTCTACGCACCTTCTTTGGGAAAGGACATACTTCTTTCCAGGAAAAAAAATGGGTTCGGTGCCTACTCTCTAGCCTTGCGCAAAATCTTCTTAGGGTCTCACATAGGCTCAGAGGGGTTTGGGTCAAGATTCACTCTAGTGTAAAACGTCTTTGGAGGTAGGTTTCCTGAATAGTGCTACTTAGGGCTACTGGTCTATTTGGAGTAGATTTTCTAGGGTAAAGGTTCTAGCCGGTATGGGTGCTTGTCCCTCTATTACCCTCAGGGGTCAAACTGCAATGTTTGTCATTCTCCCAGGGAAAATATTTTCAACTTCGTCCCCGACAACGATGCCATAATGTTAGAAATCTGTAAATCTATTTAGCTGACAAATATATGACGAAGGTAAAATTTTCAACCAACTTTGAGACCCGAAACTATCCTTTCGGATCTGGAGAGGGCTCTCTCGGAAATGGCGCGGCCTCTATGTAGGGTATGAATTTGAAAATGATGGATATATTTAACACCTATGATAAAGTGGGTTCTGGTTATATTGGCGCAGAAAAGTAAGACTTGGGCTATGGGTTCGATCTAAGGAAAAGATGGGACAAATGACTTAGTGACTGGATCTGAGAGGATAAAACTAGGCGAGGAACAACATTCAGTGTAAACTATAATGTGTGGCGGGAGAAAACACAGGAATCAACTCAAGAACATCGTTGTGGATGAATTCAGAGTTAACTTGAGAGGATTTTTTTTTTCTAAGTGGAGCGAACAAGGGGCACAGTACAATGAATCCACAGGTTCGATAATTTGTTCCGAAATAGACAAAAAGGATATGGAATAAAGATAACAGGAAATCACATAGCAAAGAAAGAAGAAAAATACATCCAACTATCATAACTAGAATATTTTCATCAAATCATAGGACCTTTGCATTAAATTCTGGTTAAAACTTCAGATTACATTCAATAACTATCGTCTACCAAATTTTCCAACCAACCTAGCTTACATCGAAAATATGAAATATATAAATGAGGGCATCACTTGGGCTGCCCTATTTTCTAATTGTTAACCCTAGACTAGAAAAAATGTGCCACATGTGCTAGAGACCCTTCGCATGGTACTATCCAAAAATAAGCACTAAACACACTTGTCCACTAACGACTATCTTCAGGTTCACCATAGGGTTTGATTTTTGATCAGAATCCAATGTGGGGAAAAATGTGTTGTTGTGTCTCTTGATTGGGTATCCTAGTGAACATGTGTCTATCAAAAGCTTATTGTCTGCAATATTGGCTTCGCCTTCTATTATCCACCCATTTGTTAGAGAACTGTGTGCAGTAAACATTTGTTTGATTCTCGCAACTGTTATCAAAATGGTTGGACACTTTAGAGGACACATATCACTCAAAACTGCCATGAACAAAATGTCTCCCATTAAACTTTCTCTTTTTGTGTGCTGGCAAGAGCCACACATATCTCCTTTTCGACTGCTTCACATTCTCTGGGATGCTATGTGTGCCTTTCTTCTACCAACCTTTATGCCTCTTGCAGCTAGACAATAATGTTCTACGCCTCTCTAAGCTAACTTTTCAGCCATGCCACGTTCACTCTGTGGCTTTGTGCAGTTGATGCTTCCGCAGTATTTGTTGCTAGAAGTCTCCTTAATTCCCTACTTTTCTGATAAAGCTCGACAATAGCTAGCTTTGCTTGTTCTAGCTGCTGAGATGGAAATTCCTCATTTTTTCCCATGGTGTCCACTTTCCTTCTTCTATCCATGACTTCGCGGCATGATTTCCTGGTAAGTTCTATCTGGATGGTGCGTCTATGTGGTCCTTCAACTATCAATCCAACCCACGGTTTTTCTGCAATTTGAGCCTTCATGATCTCCTCATTCTTTCTCGACGTGAACCTCCTCCAAGAAAATTGTTGTTGGGAGGAGGTGGCTCTTTCTGTCTCCTTTTCATGTATGAATTTCTTTTCTTTGGTTGTTCCACGACTTGATCTGGTCTTTTCTGCAGGTGAAAGAATGGTTCCTTCCACATCCTTGGGAATGGTCGTCAAGGGTGAGAAAGAAATTTAGTCTCTTTGGGGTTCGAAACTCGCATTTTTTCTACTCCGCGCAACCTTTCCTACACTCTGAGAAGCCACCATGGCGTGACCAATGTATAATCTATGCATAGTGTATTGAACGAATGCACAAGGGGAGTGCTTCTGAATCAACTAGATTGGCCTGGGGAAACCACAGAAAGCATTTATACTTGGTTCTATGACTAGAGGGCACACCCAAAATATGAGATTTATAACGAATTGACCAAGAGAGGAAAACATGCTGGAAGGTAGTGAATTTATGACGACGAGATGTTTCAAGTCGAATTGTAGGTTTAGCATGTAAAATCCCCGCATGTAGAATGCAGGTGATAAGTTTTGTTGGGCATGTATAATACAAACACCATGATTTTTCATTCCGTCGACCTTCATGATGAACTAATAATAACTGCTACACTTGACAACATGACCTCTATTAACCAGTTGACCCAACCCAGGCACGTAGATATTGGTTTCTTAATGGGATTCGACTCTCTGGAAAAGACACATCCATACCACGTGTACATTTTCTGACTCAGACACCCCTTCCCATTCCCAAGGGCCAACTGATCACTTGCTGACTTCAACCTCCTGGTGCTACATACCTGAATTCACATGTTTGGATGCATGGTTCACAACGTGACTCAAAATCGACTCTAAATGGAAAAAAAAATGGTGGCGCTAATAGATCCAACGATCATTGTAGCTTCTCCTCCTGAGCTTTCACTTTCTTCCCTAGATGGGAAGGTCTCAGATCTTTCAAAGGTCTCGACCTTGGATTTACTCCTTGTGAACCCTGATGTATGGGTCTCGACTCCCGCTTTCCCTCCTGAACTTACAAAATTGAGACAAGTTCTCCTCTTGGACCTCAGTTGTGCTTCAGAAAGGCGCTTATCTCTTCTAAGTTTGGTTCTTAGGGAATTTCGAATTCCCACGTACTCTTGTGTTAATATTCTCACATTAGATCGACTGTCCATGACCTTCCTTGATCCAACGGACCAGAGTACATCACAACTTCAGGTTTCGGGAGTTTAGTCGCGCCAACGTGTGAATCGCCCGATGTGTGAATTCTTGCAAAGTTTGAAGGGTTCGAGGCATTAACGCCCACATTCCTTCCTCAAATATAACGACTATGATAGACCATAGATCTTCCCAAACGAATATTATCCGTTCAACTTCCAAACAAAAGGATACTCCCTTTCAATACTTGAATTTCTCGCTATCCATCTTGAGCTTTGTCGGTTATGAAGGATTTAAGAGCGTTATGCTCCTTCTCTTGGACTTAACACATATACGGATCTTTGGCACATCTATTTCAGTCCTTCATCAAGTCTAGGAATTAAGTGGTTATGGGCTTCTTCTTACCTCGCAGAGAGCCTGTGCATATTTTTACTACTTGTACCGAGCTTAATAGACTCCATCCTTGTAGGGATTGCGGGACTCAACCTCTGCATTCAAGGAAGTACTCACTCGACTCTAGAAGGGTGATGAAATTCCCTGGGAAAAGCGCCTTGGAGTGATTAAACCAGGGCATATGGAACTCCAAGAGGGATTATAGGCTCTCAAGGAAACAAATGCATATTCATAACTTAATCATTTAATAAAGAGAATGAAACCTTTATAGACATGTCAATACTCGCATGCATCCATTATTTGCAATTCAAAATTATAAGGAAAGGAAACACTTATCAAAACCGTAGAGTGTGATGCGACTGTTGAAAGGGGTGCTCGTTTCCACCCAAAAATAGGCTTAGTCAGTCCCAATGGATTTATCACTGGCCACCCCTAAGATTAAACCACAATTCTTTGGGATTCGATATCAATGAACGTTAGGGATGAAGGTTACTCTCCTTCTTCCAATATAGAAAATAGAATAGGACAAAGGTTACTCCCCTTCTCCTGGTTCAATCTATAATTTTCATGATCAGAACTCACTGTTCCTCCTTCATTTCTTCCTCAGACCCAAGAGTTTTTGATCTTGTCTCTGCATTTTTATTTCGCTGGTCTCCCTCTATCCCCCCCACACTTCCTTAATTCCCTTCCTTAGCAAGTTTGCATGTGGCCCGATTCCCCCAATCTATGGTCAAGTCCGAAAGCCTTACTGATGGGAGTCTGCCCCATCCCTCATTAACTCTTGAGGAGGGCTTCCCACCTACCATCCTGACAGTAATTCATTCCTGGTCAAAGGGTTGTTTTGATTTGAGAAAATTAATTCCATCATGGCACTGGTTCGGTGGAGGTTAACGCAACCATTCCTGGTCCTCTCCACCACCTTTCACAACATTTTGTGGTCTCTCTCTTAGCACATCTTCTCTTTTAGTAGTCATGCAACATGTAACCATTTTCTATTAAAATAATCAGAATTTACATTCATCGACCTTCTACACAAGGTCCATCAAATCAGACATTCACACTTTTAAGTTTTCCATAGTTCCTCAGCCCATATAGTTATATTTACAAACTGGGGGAAACAAGGTGTTACAACAGCTGATGGGTCTATACAAAATCACAAAACAAGGTTGGTGGAAAAGGGGTTTTCTCAACAACCAAGTATAGACTATGATGAAACATATGCTCCTGTTGCAAGAATGAATACAATCAGAGCAGTTTTAGCAATAGAAACACAATATAAATGGTTGGTTTATCCATTTTATGTAAAATCATCCTTTCAAAATGGTGTTTTGAAAGATGTCTATGTTCAACATCCTAAAGTATATGAGGTTAAATAACCAGAACATAAGGTTGGCAAATTAAAAAGGCTATTTATGGGCTTAAACAAGCTCCAAGAGCATGGTATAACAAGATATCTAATTATTTATAAAAGATGGAAATAAGAGAAGTGAAAGTGAAGGTCCACATTATATATCAAGTCAAATGGTACAAGTGATCTACTTATTGTTTGCTTATATGTAGATGAATTGATATATACATCCTCAAGTATTTTTTTAGCGGAAGAGTTCAGACAGGATATGATGATTGAATTTGAAATGACTGATTTGATTTTGATGGATTATTTTCTTAGTACAAAAGTGAGGAAAATGAATGATGGTATTTTTATTTCACAAGAAAAATATGCTACAGATCTTCTTCACAAATGGAAAATGGAAAATTGTAAACCCATGAGCACACCTATCAGTACAAATGAAATTTCTTTTGTAGAATATGGAGCAATAAAGGTGGGTGTTAAATCCTATATAAGTTTAGTAGGAAGTCGCATGTATCTTACTGCAAATAGACCTGATATTATGTAAGAAATAAGTTTAATTTCTAGATTCATGCAAAGTCCAAGTAAGATTCACTTTGGAGAAGGAAAAATAATTTTGAGGTATGTCCATGGAACAAACAATTTGGCATTTGGTATAATTCAACAAATAGTTTTTGGTTGGTTGGTAATACAAATAGTGATTAGGTTGGTTGTATTGATGATAGAAAAATTACTTCATGTTATGTTTTCATCCAAGGATCAGGTATAGTGTCATAGTATTGAAAGAAACAACAAATTGTTTCATTATCTTCTACGAAGGCATAGTATATTTCAACAACATCAACAACATGTGAAGTAATTTAGTTGAAGAGAATCCTAACAGATATGAAACAAGAACAAAAATATGCCACAATTATTCATTGTGATAACATGTCTAAAATTGCCATAAGTAAAAATACAATGTTTCATAGTCACACTAAACATATTCATATCAAATATCACTTTCTAAGAGATCATGTGGCAAAAGGAGAATTTGAATTAAAGTTTTGTAAAATAGATGATCAACTTGTTGATATCTTCACCAAAGGACTACCAAGAGAGAAGTTTCATTACATGAGATATATTCTTGGAATCCACTCATTAAACATTAAGGGGGAGTGTTGAAGATAATGTTTAATTTCTATTATTGTAATTGTTGGCAGATTGTAAGAGTGTCACCTAATTTTGATTAGACTAGCATAATTTAGGGTTAGTCATTGTTATCAACATAATTTGGGGTTATTCAAAATTAGTGTCAAATTATTATAATTAGTTGCAAATGATTTGTAGCAACTTCCATATTTGTATAAATTGAGAAGGAATGAGAAGGAAGAATCTCAAGCATTGAAATCTTTGATGTTTGTTTCAATCTTTC
>JZKD02S2278408.1:429976-450450 GCA_000966675.3 Picea glauca | reverse complement strand
TCAAAGGAACTCCAAAATATTTGACTACTTCTTCAGAAGTTATGCACACCAATTAAATCCGAAGGAGGTTGATCCATGACCCCAATCTCTCAGCCCACTCCATCTAAAACATTTCTAAAAACACATTAAATTTTACTCCACATGAGGTTCCTAAAATAATTTTTTTAGTCTAGGTAGGATCTCAAGGATAGGCATCCAAAGAAACCCCCGTTATCAGGTTCTCACATTTTGAAACAATATAAGTTGAGAATAGGGATCCTTCAAATCCTCCAAGTCAAGTGTTCATATACCATAAGGCAGTGAGATACCCGTGAAGGGTCGAAGGCCGAGGTCTGGTTTTTCTGTGCATCCCTTCTTGAGTCACCCAACTCTTGTGAGCGTATCCATCCTGTGACCCATTTTTTAGGACAAAAATATGAATTCTGCATTTTGACCAGGGTACTTAGTGGAAAAACATAGGATATCTACCCAGGTGGTGGTTGTGGGCTGCAATCGCACCTTGGTCAGATTTTGTGTGGCTATTGTGAAATATCGCCAGCTCTTTCGAGAGATGCACCCTCTACCCCTCATTATAAATGACTAATTCAACCTTCACTACTTCCTTTTCTAGTGGAGTTAGACGCCACTGCCAAGTGATAAATTGAGAGGAAGGATGATAGGTATTTGAGGACATCAACATTTTTTCCCCCCCACACAGACAAAATCAACCTATCCACATACTTTTTTATTTTATAGTCGATTTATCTATGATGTTCATTCGATTACATGCAATTGTGACTTATACTCTTTTGTGAATGTCAAAAATATAAAAAACACTTGTCCATTTATTTTTCTCTTGTCATTGTTTGCACAAATTCATTTTTCTAGTTGGAACTATAGGGAAACCATAGAATCCCCATCATTCTAGACACTTGCAGAATCTCCCTCCTATTCTAGGAGTCCCTAGTCTTTCCAACTCACCAACTCCACCATCTTACACCCAAATGAGTGCTAATATTTTGGGATCAACTTTACTTGGTTCCACCTTTCTTAGCTCAAATACCGAAGCAAATCCATCTTTTGGTTCTCCTTGGCAAGGAGGAAGGGGTCAGACGTCTTCTCAAGGAAGAAGTACAAACCCACCAAATCCTTCTCAAGGTAAAGGTACACTACCTACACACACAATTCTTGGAACTAATCCTCCGCCAAATCCCCCTTTTCCATACTTGGCATCCCTCAACATTATTTATTTGACCAAACTCATGAATGACAACATTTTACATGATACCACTTGACCCAATATGCCTACCAAATTTCCTTCATACATTCCAAAGTTTGAAGGAAAAGCAGGGGAAGACCCTGCCAACCATGTTATGACCTTCCACTTATGGTTCTCTTCAAACAACATCATGGATGATTTCATCTGCTTGAGTTTATTTCAAAGAACTCTCACTAGTTCATGAGCCAAATGGTATGTGGAGGAAAAATCAGGGTCCCATGTAACCTTTGACTCATTGGTCAAGGCCTTTTTGTCCTTTTTCCAATTACCAGTTTGTCATGACACTGGCTTAAACTTCTCTCTTATTTGAAACAAATCATTTCTATTCATATCATCGACCAGAACCATGAATGGCGTCGACGACACAGTTTGTGTAAAAAGGAAACCACCAAATAACAATGTCTCGATTGGTTTCTTAAATCGCTCATCCCTGTGATTTCCAAGGATGGAGCATCCAATTTTCCTCAATCAAAAGAGGAATCTATAAGTAATTCCCAACAATTCGACCTCATATATTCCCAATCAGGTTACTTGTACATGGTATTTCCTGATGCATCCATACCCATACCATTTGGCCAAGACAAACCTAGGGTTTCTCACTCTACAGATGGGTTGATTGGTTCTATGGCACACCTCAACCCTTACAACCACCCATCACCTACTTATGGTAAAAATAATTATCCTCAACCATATGGAGGGACGTATTATTACCCTCCTCCCACGCACCAACAATCATACCCTGTTTTTCCCACTTCATCGTTTGGGGGACCCCCTCTGGTACCCCTGATGCATTCAGTCTCTCAATCAAGTACGGGTCCACCCCAAAACATTGTATATAACCCCAAAAGTAGCTGAAGTACTTAAAATTACTATACGCCATATGGATCATCTCCACAAAACCATCAATATTTTCCATTTCCTAGTCCTCCCCAGGCAGTTTCTCCTCCACCAGGAAAACCACATGATGACATTAATTTTGTTAATCACTCCCCCATTCAGCAGGTTCATGATTTCGAATATTTGAATATGTGAAATCCTACACATTAGTCGAATAATTCCAGGAAGAAAGGGGGAAAATGAAACAATAATAACCCAATACAAAGAGGAAATAACCCCCAACAAAACCATCCTGTTGGGGGCAACCAGAATCAAGGCAACCAGAACCCCCAAGGTGGAAACAATATTAATAAACCACAAAAAGGGAAGAAAAAAAATCTCAGAACTAACTTCCCTTTCTCCCTATGTGGTGAGTATGGACATTATACTCACCACTGCCCCCAAATTAACAATTACAAATAGATGAAAGAATCCATGAACACACAACGCCTTTTGGCACCGCCTGCCCCACAACATTATTTACAGCCACCACCTCCAGTCGTTTTGAAAAACCCTATTCCACACCAAGGTGTGATGAATACCCAACAAGAGATAACAATTTCCACACCACAAATGGGGCAATATAAAAACCCAAGTCCCAATCAACTCGAAAATCCAGTCGATCACAGTATCCTTCATACCTGCAAAGAAGAGATTCTTCTAGAAACATGCAATCGTGAATATGGAATGCCTCCCAAATCTACCTAAACCACCTCAGAAACAAATCTAGCTACAACATAACAACTATTGATGATCCCATGCCCTAACACTAAATCAAACCCACGTATACCCCACATAAATTTACGATGGAATATACATAACCCTCATTCTAGGGATGCCCATAATTATAGTCTGGTTGATGACTTAACATAGTCTTATGCTTGCATGTTTATGTTGGAGGTCCTCCAAACCTATCTGTCACAGCACGAATCCTTTCTTTCCACTTTGGGGGCAGTTGACCTAGCTGATACATGGATAATCACCTTTGATTTGGATAGTAGAGAAACACGCCTCCCCGCTCTGGTATCCTTTCAGATACCATATAATATCTAGAACATCACAATTCATTGGTCATCATTAATGAAGGTGCATCCACATGCATCATGTCCTAGTACCATATGCCATTACCTTGAGAGATTATGATGATCGACCATCATCCCCTTAAGGGCTCTTCCAAAATTTCCCCATAGAACTTGGGGGAAAAACCACCCTGATTGGCATTGAAATTATCAACACTTCACTTGATTACAATATATTTTTTGGACATAGCTAGATGTATTCTATGAATGAAGTATGCTCTTCGATGTTTCGTATGATGATGTTCCCCCATAACGGGAAAATCATCACCATCGACTAGCTTACACATTATGAGCCTAATCATTCCTCCAACATTGATAACATCCTCCCTCTTGTCTATGCTAGCTTGAATGCTTTTCTAGTCATCGACATTGGCCCTCGAATATTCAAATACCTATCCTTGTTAGGAAATTATCATGGATGACTACCTCTCTTAAAATCATCTATGTCATCAAAAGTGTGTGTAGTTTCCTCTAACATAATGAATATCAGAGACAATACTTCCCTCACTAAGTCCCCTCTCAGAGAACTACTACCTCAGGAATTCCCTGAAAACTGTAATATCCCCAAGGACATGCCCCTGTTGTATTTATGAATTGTAAACCTATTTTGTAGGCTAGTGAAGCAATTATTGATAAGCTAGTGGGCTTATGTGTTTGTTGGGCCGAAGAGCCTAAGTGTTAAAGGGAAGGAGCTTGTTTTTGCATATGTAATTATGCAAAACATTAATAAAATATATGCATCGCTACGTGAAGACCAACCACAAAGAAAGAGTGATGGGGGACTAAGATTTTATAGAGTGGGTAAGGGAAAGGGGGATGAAACGTTGGAAAGAGGGGCTAATCTTAGGGGCTTAAGTCCTTTAGAATAATAATTTATTATTATTCCAAAACTATGAGAAAGGCATGTTTTTATCCTAAGTCCTGGGAGGGGTAGCATGTGCAGAAGAAAACACATGGAGCTGTAGGAGGACAAGTGTTGACCTAGGCACATTTAGTTAAAGGCTGAAGCGTCATCTAGGTTGGGGTTTTTTCCTCCATTATTTCATCCGTTGTCTGAACCATGTGGGTCGATGTCTAATCTCTGTATACCCTTACGTAGCAATGAAACTAGAAAACTGTGATGTTTTCCTGAGAAGCCAATGCATCCTTTGTCTGAACCATTTGCATCTGTGTTTGACCTCTCCATTGATTCCTTTTCATGCACCTTGAAAACCAGTGTCAAAACCATGGACTAAGCCATGTCTCCTATGCATCCTGTGAACCCAGTTTATCCACCCTTGCAGAGCCGAGTCTGTACCTTAACCGTTTGTGGGTTTCTACCCTATATTTTCCTGAGTGGTGTTGATCAATTATTGTTGTTGTTGTCCTTACCTTGTGGGAATTGATTTGAACTGGTTGAAGAAGCGAGTTGACAGGCCCGTGGTTGAAGAGGTAGGTTGTCAGGCCTGTGAGCATCTCTTTCCAGGTGAGAGAGTTCTTGGGAAGTGGTTTTCTCCTAGAGGGAGTCTATAACCAACTACAAAGCTCTGATAATTCTTGATCCATCCTTTTGTCAAGACCCGGAGAGGGAGGTGAAGGAGTTGATGGATTGTGTGATAGTGAAGTTGTATACTCCTGGGTGGAACATGCTTGTGGGGAATGGGATTCCATGAGTAGTGGGCATAAGAAGGCTCCTGGGGAGAATCCTTCCAGTTTCATTGTGTAGTTTTCTAGTAACCTTAGCCTAGTCTAGGATTCCCTTTCACAGGGTGGAGATTAGTCCCAGATCAGGGGTGACCCCACTGTTGATCATGATGAGAAGCGGGGTCTAAGGATGGGAGGTTCGTGGAAGGTTTGGACGTAGTTGGTCGAGTTACTCCATCCTAAAATATAAGTATCAATTGTGTACTTAATTATGTATTTTATGCATAATTTGTGATGATTAAATGTTATCATGTATTTCGTTGCATATCTGATTTATTGTCTATTACATTAGAATATGAATGGTAACAATAATTATGTGATTATTGTGGTTAAGTGTCTTAATTGATTAAAATGCATGTTATATATCTATGTATAGATGTGAATGTTCCACGTAGTAGCGTTGCCTGGCCTATTGGTGGCTGGGGATGTTACAAATTGGTATCAAAGCCATGTTTTTGACACTGAGCCTAGATGGGCCATGTTAGTGAATAACGAGACAAAGTTTTCAGAGTGAATTGTTGTCGAAGTAGACAAAATTTGATTTCAGAGCGTGGTTTCAACGCTGAGCCTAGATCGGCCAGATAAGTGGTCTTTAGATGCAAGGTTTTGAGTGGAAATTGTGTCTGGAGGAACCAATTTCGAACCTCAAAATGTTTCTGAGTGCCAAAGGGTTACTTGACCATGTTATTAAGCTCAGGAGAAGTAGCGGTACAATAAAACTGCAGTCGGCGTGGTATTTGGCCACAGAGAGAGAGAGAGAGATCAACACTTGGGGTGTTGGAGTCATAGGATCCATTCAGAAGGAAGGGAAATCCTTTGTGACCATAATATATGGAGAAGGTGCAAAAGGGTTAACCTGGAAGCCCTTCAGAATTCACTACTTCAGTGAAAATTGATGCAAAATAATAGAAAGGACGAAGCCCGAATCTCCGAAGTCCGGAAGTGGATCTACACCGTAGATCCGGTGTGAAGCCTTACCATTAGATCTCATGACAGATCATAATTTCAGAGTTCGATGATCAAGAGAAGTGGGACATGTTGATGCACAAACTTCCTAAGTCCTGAAGTCCCGAAACAAAAGAGAAGATGTGACAATGGATGAGGACATCACCAGGGGTGACGTAGAATTTCATAGGCATTTCATGTGCCACTTCCTTAGCTGGTGATAGTTGTACTATGTGGACACTGAGGTTACATAACATATTTGAAGTTCGATAGACCCACAATGGTTTTGATCACGATACACCAAATATCGATGGCTAGGAGGCATTGCGGGAACCCAAGTTGCACAAAAGTTAATTCTCCAAGGCGGTCTCGCAATCCAAACCATGGTTTCACCGAGAGGTTACGTATTAGCATCAAGAGAATTGTGGGATGAAAGGAGGGTTACTCCAAACCACCATTGCATTCCCCCACAATTGGAAAATCGTTAAGTGATGTGACGTAATGACGTCAACAAAAGTATCATGGAAGTGTTCGAAAATTAAGGGTTCGGGACATTGGGGGTGTGTGGATGTGAGATCTCCCGAAGTCTCGAAGCTATGAAGCTCCGATGTCCCATAGATCACATTCTTGAAGTTCCATAGCAAGTGTCAATTGTTGGATGTTGAGTAGTAGTGGATGGTTGATCTTCCCTACTTCGTGAGTTCGTTAATTATGAACTCCCAAAGATCGTTGTGTGGTGCTTGGAAATATTTTGAGGCTGAAGGCCGAAGGCCCGAGTACGCACTTATTGATATAGTGATTGGTCATGACCCATGTTCATGTGGGTTGGGGACTGATAGAAATGGGATAGTGCCCAAAAACTTAGTAGAGCAGAGCTCCGAAAGAAGAAATCAATGGGGATTCTTGATTGAATGAGAATCACAGAGAATGAAATCTAAACGTTTTTCTTAAATCAGATTGGTTTATCAATGTTGTGGGATTTTTTAAGGAATGATGGCTTGACAAATTCCAGTGGTATACACATTGTGTTTGCATAATTTTAAAGAGAGCCAGAAATGAATAGAGTTGATATTGAATGCAAAGAAATGGAAGAGGCACAAACTGCTTCCAGTTTAGAGAATGAGGTAAAAGGAGTAGATGTCCATTTGGGAGATGAAGGATCTAAGTCCAATGGACATGGAGAAGAGAATTATTAGGAAGAAAGTATGATGAAAATCATTGAACGACAACAGAAAGATGCCCAAACTCACCGAGCAGATGACCAAAATCTCCTGAAAGCCAAGGATCAATAAGGAGAATTCAACTTAAAGTTGATGAAGAGTTTGGAGAGAATATAAAATAAGTTGGATAAGGAGAGCGACTCAAGAAAAATAGGAGGTCGCAATATATATGAGAGAAAAATAATATCAAGAAGCATTTGCATGCATCGTCGTCACTCCCCGAAGCAGTCCAATAAGGAGGGACACAAGAGAAATCACAAGAGACCTACGAGAAATCCCATCCCATCTCCTACGAGAAATCACAAGAGACCTGGAGTGGTTGAATTGAAGGGAGAAATGAACAAGATCAAGCCTCCTACATCTTATGGAGAACATAATAAGGAGGAATATTCCAAGACATGGTTGCTTGGGTAGAATGTCCATTGACGAATACGAATGAATGTTTTTGGAGTTGTTGAAGTATGTCTCATTCATCAAATATGAGACTATCAAGATTCAAACGTATATGAGTGGACTACCACCTTCCATTGGGGAAAATATTTAGTATGATGACCCTAAGACTATGGAAGAAATTATAAGAAGAGAGAAATACTTGTCAAAGAGAAAAGCCTACTTTTCAGAAGGCTTAGGATGACCAGAAGAAGTTTAAGAAAGAGAAGAGGTAAAAGGGAAACAAAGCTCCCTTTTTCAGAAACATTCCTCAAGGAGAGGCATCATTTAGAGAGTTGATAACGACTGACATAGGGGGACAAAGGCCAAGGTAGATGCCCATTGAGTGTTGGGGCTGTCAGGGAAACCACAAGTAGAGAGATTGTCCCCACAAAAATGGCAAAGTGAGAAATGTCCATAATGTTGAGAAATATGAAATAGTGGAGGACATGGGTAGTAGAATACCTAGGATCTATGTAGCCCTGGACAACAAGCAAGATGAATTTCAATCACACATGATCGAAGTGGAAGGTATGAGAAACAACCAACCCATTTCTATTTTAATTGACTGAGGAGCTAGTCATAGTTATGTAGACCCTATGATGGTGGAAATTTTACATTTACCAAGAAGAAAGCATGAGAAATCTTGGCTAGTGCAATTGTGTACAGGAGCCAAGAGACAATTTGTCAAGTTGGTTAAGTCCTGTCCAGTGGACATGAATGGCCTGAGCACAAGTGTCGAATTGAACATTCTCCCTTTAGGTTCCTATGACTGTCTAATTGGGATGGATTGGTTGGACCAGGACCATGCCATCCTAGACTATTGTAACAAGGCATTCACTTGTATAGATGAGGAGGGAAATCAGAGAATAGTCCAAGGAATTCCTAGATTTGTTGCTACCGGAGAAATCTCATCAATGCATCTGAAGAAGTGCTACAGAAAAGGGTATCAATTATTTGCAGCTCATGTGGAGGAAGCATCTAAGGATGAGGTCTCAAATATCGAACACCATGTGGTACTAAAAGAGTTTTAATATGTGTTCTAGAAGGTACCAGGATTATTCCTGAAGAGAGATATTGATTTTTCTATAAATTTGATTCCTAGAGATCTAGTATCAAAAGATCCTTATAGAATGAGTACAACAAAGCTGAAAGAATTGCAATTGCCCAAGTTTACTTATTTTGTAAGAAGTATATACACCCAAGTGTGTCACCTTGGGGATCCTCGGTCCTATTCATGAAGAAGAAGGATGGGACGTTGAGATTGTGCATCAATTTTAGATAGTTGAACAAAGTGATTGTTAAGAACAAGTATCCTCTAGCAAGGATCAATGATGTTTTTGGCCAGTTGAAGGAGGATAAGATATTTTCGAGAATATATCTTAGATCAGTTTATCACTAGGTAAGAATAAATGATGAAGACATCAACAAGGCTGCCTTGAGAGAAAAGTACGGTCACTATGAATTCATAGTGGTACCATTTGGGTTGTCGAATGCACCCCTTGTTTTTATGTGTTTAATGAATGGTGTATTCAAGGACTATCTGGACAAGTTTGTCATAGTCTTTTTGGATGAAATTTTGGTTTATTCCAAGTTGGAGGAATATCATGAACAACATTTGAGGATGGTGTTACAAGTGATAACAGAGCACCAACTGTATTCCAAATTGAGAAAATGCTCATTTTGTCAAAAGAAAATCCAATACTTGGGTCATATCATTTCAAAGGATGGGATAGTCGTAGATCCTGAGAAGATTGAGGCCATCAGAGAATGGTCAGTGCCAAATATTATGACAAAAGTCAGATCCTTTATGGGTCTAGTGGGCTATTACAAAAGGTTCATTGCAGGATTCTCAATGATATCTTACCCTATTACTTCCTTGCAAATGAAGGAGAAGAAATTTCAATGGAAAGAATAATGTGAGAGAAGATTCTAGCGATTGAAGCAACTGCTAACTAGTGCTCCAATCCTGAGGATTGCAAATCCAAATGTAGATTTTGTGGTTTGCATAGATGCATGCAAAGAAGGATTGGGAGGATTCCTCAATCAAAATGGTCTCATGATTTGTTATGAATCTAGAAATTTGAAAGAGCATGAAAGGAACTATGCAACTCATGATTTTGAGTTGGCGACCATCATTAATGCTCTAAATACATGGAGGAATTACCTCATGGGAAGGAGATTTGAACTAAGGACTGACCATAATGGTCTGAAGTATTTGTTTGATTAGGCAACCTTAAATGTTAAATGTTAGGCAAAGTAGATGGTTGGAATTCCTTTGTGAGTACGACTTTGATATCAAGCATATCAAAGGAAAAGAGAAAAAAGTGGTTGATGCACTTAGCAGGAGAGTCCATGAATTACATGATAAAACCATTAGCATGTACCGAATTGATATTAAAAAAAGAATTTTAGAGGCTGCAAATGAATATTTGTAGTACAGGGATTTGGTAGCAAAGCTACAACAAGGTGAGATGCCACAGAAAGTGGAAAATTATAAATTGGAAATTGACAGAACACTTCTGTACAAGAATAAAATTTGTGTACCTAATGTCCAGAACTTGAAACTTATGATTTTTAATGAAATGCATAATGTGCCTTATGCAAGGTACCCTGGATATCCGAAAAATGTGGTAGCAATCAAGAGCCATTACTTTTGGCTAGGTATGAAAAAAGAAATTGTAGAATACATAGCCAGATGTATGGAATGATAGAAGGTTAAAGCTGAGCATAGACATGCAGCCGGGTTTCTACAAACTTTACCCATTCTCGAGTGGAAGTAGGAGGTAGTGACAATGGATTTCATCACAAGATTTCCAAGAACAGGCAAGAAACATGATTCAATCATGGTGGTGATGGAAAATCTTATGAAAGATGCCCATTTTATTCCATTGAAGACTAATCAAAAGACAACTAACATTGTTGACATTTTTATAAGGGAAATAACATGATTGCATGATATTCCCAAGACAATTGTGTCTGAGAGGGACCCAAAATTTACCTCAAAATTATGGAAAGGGTTATTCAAAGGGTTCATAACGAATCTGAATTTCAACACTTCTTATCATCTTGTGTCTCATGGGAAGACAGAGAGGGTGAACCAAGTGATAGAAGATATGATAAGGATGTATGTTATGGACAAACCATGTAAATGGGAAGACTACCTACACTTGGTAGAATTTTCCTACAAAAATGGGTATCAAGCATCGTTGAAGATGAGCCCATCTGAAGAAATTTATGGCAGAAAGTACAATACTCCAATAAGCTGGGATAATCCAGCTACTAGAGAAATGGTTGGGCTAGATTTTATGAAGGAAATGGAAGAGAAAATGCTAAAAATTAAGAAGGATTTAAAGGTTTCCCAAGACAGGAAGAAAAGTTATGCTGATAAAAACTAAACCCACGGAGAGTTTAAAGTGGGAGAGCATGTTTTCCTGAAAGTGAAAGCCAATAGAAGTTCCCTGAAGCTAGGAAATTGTTCGAAGTTGACAACCAGATTTTGTGGGCCGTTTGAAATCCTAGAAAGGATTAGGCTAGTTGCATGTATTATTGCATTACCTACATCCATTATTGTACATAATTTGTTTCATGTTTCATTTCTTAAGAAATATATACCTGATCCTAACCATCTAATTTATTGGAATGTGATTCAGGTGGAGCAAGAAGGCATCTTACAAGTGGATCTTGTGCGCATATTCGAAAGGAAGAGAAAATAGCTCCATAATCAAGCCATAGGGATTTTCAATGTCTAGTGGACCTGGTAGAGTCCTGAGGATGTGACATGGGAGCATGAGGATGTTATGTGGGTAGAATACTGGCATCTTTTTTAAGATTTTGGAAATCTTGTTGATGTTGTGTAAAGAGTTGTGTTAGCACTCTGTAATTTGCCCAAGGTTGTGGAGGCAGTCATAGAGGCAACATCAAAACCTCTTCAAGCCAAGGATCTAGCCCTCCAAGACTCAGAGAGGGATCTCTATGTCTAATATAACTTTGTTTGTGTATGGATATTAGGCTAGATATGAAGAATAGGATTTGTTTTAGATTTAAGGTGTTTGGTTGAAGGACTGATTTAGAATGACATTGGGCTATGGGGTATGCGTTAAAACTTAAGGTCAGATAAACAACTTTTAAAAGGATTCTTCGCAGGGTGAGATAGTCAAGACACTAGATCGATTAAAATTAAATGTGATGGAATGATGGAACAAGTGAAAGGTTCATTTAAGTAAAGAAGCATTGAAGAATTTCATTCACTTAAAATCAGAAGAATAACATGCACACTGATAAAAGGTTAGATATAGAGTACACAAGGTAAATTATGTTCTTTAACTTCCTTTTAATAGTTAGAACTAGAAAACAAGGTGACAACATAGTAAGAAGACATTAACATAGAAATAATACAATCACCAATATCCAGACGCAAGCATCTTGTAAATCAATTCCTTTGTATTATTGGTGGATCTAAAAAATATTACAGAGAATAGCTTTTCTAGGTGCAAGGATCAACCCTTTTACATTAAAATTACATGAATAAATAGGAGAGATCACCCCTCAAGCCTAGGAATTCAGATTCAGCCACCTTGGCCAAAAATAACAACAAATCCCCAAAAATATGGAACTGTTCGCCATGAAAGACGGGCTAAATTTCTGCACAAAAGGGATTAAATCATACATTTGTTTATCTTTACCGGTGACACATGTGTAAAATATAGAGGAGGTTATTATATATGATCATTTTATGTACAAAAAATTCCTTTGGTTTCTCCAATTTCATCTCCAGCTCGCCAAAACAGCTCTCGCAAAATCAAGACTGAAACAGAAAAAAATGAAAATCTGAAAAATGAGGATGAACGATGGCTTTGATTCTCCCAATTGGTGGCACCTGTGAAAAATATGGAAGAGTTTTTTGTTATTCATCCTATTATGAACAAAACCCTCTCTCTTGTGAGCGGTTTTGAGCTTTTTGGGTGAGCGGTTTTGCAGGGGGAAGGTGGTTTCCGGACCCCCCCTGAGGTGGTAAGTGGTATTGGGAGGGGGGGGTCTGAAATCACCAGGGGGTGACAAGTGTCCCTCCCAATACCACTTTCCCGGACCCCCCTTGAGGCGATGTGACGTGAGGGAGGGGGGCTCTCAAATGTACGTGGAAAGTGTTGGGTAGACTTAGGATATGTTGTTTGATATTTTTGATTTATTTATTTTATTTTTAATTTTTTTGTATTTACTTTTAATTTATTATGTGTCGTTTAATTTAGTGTTTTTGTTTTATATTTGTGTTTTTTTTTTAATTTGTTTTTGTTATATGTTTTATTTATTTAATATATGTTTTTTTTAAATTTTTAATTGTTATTTTATATTTTATCTTGTTTTTAATGTATACGTTTTATTTTTATTATATATTATATGTTTTTTAATATATTTTTTATTTATAATTTCTTTTAATGTGTGATTAATAAAGAACTAACCTAAGTATTAACAATTAACTTAATTATTAATTGATTAATTAATTAATTATTAACTAGTCTCACATATTTTAATTAAACTAACTATACTAAATTTTATTACTAACATTATTAATCTATTGTTCTTTTTTTCCTAAGCTTGTTTATTCAAGGATGAGTGGTGGGAAAGATGTAGCCAATGGAACAAATGGATAAGGGAGTGAGTGGTGCAAAAGTGGATGAAGGATGCATCAGGGTGGTGAAGGATCGGGCGAAAATGGATAGAGGGGGAAAATGGAATCAACCGAGCCAGATTTCGTCATCACGGGAGCAACGCAAAATAAAAAACTGAAGAGTCGGTTTACCTATGATTATAGGACCCCAACATAGGCTCCACCTAGGGATGGGATATCTTTTAGGAGGTGTCGAGAACCACTGAACTTCGAACATGCAGATCGATGATTTATTCATTGGGCCATGGAGTCACTGCAGTTATAATCTTCGAACTGGCTCATTTTTTATTGAGCACTGAACTATATACTATCAACTGCAGAATCTATTGGAAACCACACAATACTGAAAAAGATGCTTAAATGACTAATCTTATTCAAGACTTCTACCTACCCTACACTATTGATAATTTTGTTTCTCTAAATGATACAATAATGCCATGCAGCCAGTCAAGCAACTGCTCTAACGACTCCACTCTTTCAATGTTTACAATCAATATCAGAAATAGAACTTGTATAGGCATCATGAATTTCTTTCCATCTTGATCTTCACAACAAAAAGTTTCGGGACTGTGGACAATTCCAAAAACTTTGGGAATCAATGGGTATTCTGAAAAGAATAGCTTCTCCATATAGACAGTTATATGATCATTATAAATATGATATATTACTAGATATTCAAATTTAACCAACTCAATTTCATGATTTGATGTTGTAGTTATTCTATTTGCTTCCTCATGCACTTCCTGACATGGTTGCAACTTCTATGATGGGATTTGAAATGATACTTATGTTGAACACACCCCTGTAGCTGACTGTTTGATCATATCCATATCATAACAATTTTTGAAATTATTGGGGGTAAATGAAAACTGACTTTGAAAACACAATCTTTCTAGCATATTAGCTATAGGGTCATAAATGTTTTTAGATGACTGTGGAATTTGTTCTGTTGGTATTTCATGGCTTACACTATGATCCTCAACCAGAATCTGGCCAATATTCCTTTCCAAAATATGAAATGAACTGAAACATAAGGGCATGGAATCAAAATGGATCAACTCATTACATGTCTCAGGCTTTCTGTTTTCATCTGAATTTTGGCCTGCACAAAGACTCAAGGGCTACACTTATGAATCTACAACAACTTATATATCACCCCTGTCCTCCTCACTTGGTGCATCAGAGCGTTCCTCATCCTTTCTATTTACAACCTGCTTAAAATGTTCCCTCGGGAGTGAGGCAAAACATAGGGGCATGCAGTTTGCATTTTCTTGAAAATTTTCTGCACTTTCCTCCATGCAATATTGATTAGTATGCAGAGTTTTATTGTTGTCTTGGCATAGTGGTAATTGGACTTCGTCTTCCCCTGAATATAGTGATAGTTTCTATGAACAATCATCATCAAAATCAACTACATAATCATCACCCGGATGGTCATATCCTGGAAAATCATCTACATATGCAAGGTCATCGAACATGCACATCATCTGAGGATGTTTTCTCATCACCATCTGATTTTGAACTTCATCTTTGGATATGTTGTGGATTGAGTACATCAATTAATCATTGGGTGGATCAAAATACTGAGGCTGAATTGGAAAAATCTTGGGTACATCGATATTTTTCCTTTCTAGCATTAATGGAACATAAGGTTTTCGAGCAACATGTTCCTCTCACCTACTAATAATATGAATTACTTCATTGACTGTGTTAGTCAGAATATCTAATTTCATTTCTGAAGATAGCGACTATTCTTTTTCTATTTTCTCTTTCATCGATGCTTCTAACTTTGCCTTTCTATTCAGCAAGTTAGCTTCCACATCAACCACAATCTTTTGCATTTCTTCAAGGGTGGCAATGTTCCTTTCTCTTAATTGGAATGTCATTTCATGATCGAAAGAATCAGGGTAATGCAAGTGAGATAATCCTGGGGGTGGCCTTATATCAACCGATATTGCATGGTACACCTTATTGAACCTTGTTGAAAATTGATGTACTGTCTCCCCTAACTGTCTTTTCAAATGGTCATATTCTCATAGGATGAGAAAGACATTTCTCATGATCACCCATCGATCTAGATTTTTTTTACAAATTGATGGAAATTGCTAATTCTTGCAGTTGGAAGATTCTTAAACCAATCTTTGAATTTACCTTGCAATGATAGGAAAAACATTCTGATGTAGACATCATCATCTTCCACCTCAAATAGATCAAGAAAATCCTCAAGACTTTGTATATGGTTTTCAGTAGTGACCACATTTTCTCCATCAAACCTAGGCATATTATTGGTGTAATTGGTACGGAGGTCATGGAGAATAGGAGGCAAATCTAGAGTCTTGTATCGGCTTGGCATTTTCACATGTATAGGAGTTAAATCAAGGGGCTTATAGCTAACTGGAATTTCAGCAATAGTACGAGATAAAGCATGAGTCTCATGTCTCACTAGGATTTGTACAGGTGCATCTGGGATGTGCAGAGGTGTATGAGTATGTACATAATCTACAATTTGGGGCTTAATCTCTTGAGGTTCATTAATTTGTAGATGATGAATATAAACTGTTAGCACTTGGTAAATTTCCTAGAGGTTGAAACATAAGAAATCTACAAAGGTAACTTTATCCAACGACTTTTAAAGCTGGGATCTAGCCCTTCAAGCTTCAGAGAGGGATCTCTCTATATGATTTAGCTATGTTTTCAATTTAGATATTAGGCTAGGTAAAGAAATATGTAGGTTTTGTTGTTAAAGTGTTTTTGAATTGGTTGAGACAGTCTACACCTCCATTGGGCTATGGGGTCTGTATTTAATTTAATATGAAATACAACCAGAAACGAGAAAAGAAGACTTTCACAGGGTGAGATAATATACTCATTGGATATTTTAGTAGCTTAAATGATGGACAGAAGAAAAGATGAGAAAGATAAATTCAACTAAGAAGCAGTTAAGAATTTCTTAATTGAAAACATCAGAAGATAAACATTAAAATATTTCAAGTCGGAAACAGGGTATGTAAGATAAATCATGCAACATACGTTACTCTTAAAGATTAGTTTCAGAAGACAATATGATCACAAAGCAAGAATAACATTCAACTTAGAAAATAAACATCACCAGTGAATACACGCAAGAATCCTCTAAAAGTGCCTCCTTTTTATTAATGGCAGATCTCTTCAAAAATAGTACAGTCTGATAGCGTCAGGGTGTGAAGATCAACAACCACCAATACTTCGAAAGGTGAAGTATTTATAAATCAAATTACAATGTTCCTGTCGTAACTGATCAGGATGTGCTAACTCTATTTTTATCCTAACTAATTTAACTAATCAAACTATTTGATGACTTGGTGCAATTGCACGTGGAATTTCTAGGTAGACCGTTTGTGAAGCCTTTGCACGACCTCATCTGACTGGATAGGTGACTGGACCTGGACAAATCATCTGTTAATCGAGCAGATCGCAGAGTTCTTCCCATCTGAGATGACTAGGAACAATGACTTTGAGCAGTCTCTGATACACTTCGTCCATTTCGTTATATTTGGCGAATGTGGGCTTAGTTAGGAATATGTATCGAATCTCATGTTGGATACTGATGTCCAACTGAAGAGCATCCAAGAATGCTTTTCCGGTGATGCTCCCTTGTATGCCAGCAAACTTTGAACTGTCTTTAGACACTTTAGACAATCTATTTTTGTAATCTGGGAGTGTCATCAGTTTATCATTAATAACCTTCAGACCCGGGAGACCTTTCTTCTGGAGAGCCTCGATCTTACTGAAGAATTTATGTACCCCTAGGTCCATGGTCTGAACCTTTTCTTCCAGTTGAAACATTAATCCTCTCTTGGTCAAAACTCTTTTGACCTCAAGGATGGTCTCTTTTCTGTCCTCGATCTTCAACTCTTCTAGCTCTTCTCTGGTCTTAGAATTGAGGAATTTGATGATATCATTTTCCTGAGTTGGTCTATCTCCCAATTCTACTCTGATCTTATCAATGGCCTGTTTACTCCTCTGGACCAACTCATTCTATTCAAACATAATTTGGATCATGGGCCATATCTCATTTATGGACTTTGTGATGTCTATCCATACATTCTCTTTGACCTCAGCCAAAGTCTTCCCTGCCACTGTTTGCTTTTGGAGCTGCTATAGTTCCTTCTTGAGCTGCTCTGTTACCTACTTTTCTTTGGAGAGACTGGTCTGAAAATAAGTTTTGAGTTCCTAGAGGTTCTCAACTTCCTTCTTAAGCCTACTGATTTCTGTCTCTTGCAGGTTCATCTTTTCCATGGATTTGGTGAGGTCGGTTGTCCCCTCTTGGGGTGTCACTGGTGTTGCGGATGGGATTGTTGTTACTGCTGTTGTGCTTGATCCTGAAATCAGAATGGCACTCAATGGAATGACTTCCATTGGCTTCATCTGCTCCTTCTCCTTTAATAATCTCTCCATCTCTGCCTCCATTACTTTGAGCTAGGCGTTCTGCTCCATGAGCAGCTTGAGCATTTCGTCCTTCTCGCCTTCTTTCGCTGCCATCTCCTTCGCCTGCAAGTCCTCTGTGGGCGAGAGTTTCAGTTGTTTCCTCAATGAGGCGATGTCTGCATTCTTTTTATTTATCATTTCCTCCGCAGCTTTGACATTCGAAGGATCATAGCCGATCTTGAGGACCAGCTCCTTCAACGTCTTGATTCTATTGTCCTTTGCAAAGGACGATATCTTCTCCAGCTTGAGCTACGTTTGAGCAGTGTTGAGCGACACCTGCAATTTGGCTGCAGAGGCGGAAGCATATGCCAATGTATGGAATACCATCTCCCCTATCTGCTTGTGCAGATCCACCTGATCTGTTGGGTGCACGTCCTTCATTTGGAATTCGAAGGTGGCCCTCTTATAGTCTGTGATTACCTTGGGGTCTGGTACTTGTGCCTGGAGGAAGGCCATGTGCATCCTACCCTTTTCTGTGTCAAATGCAGATAACAGCCTATACTGCACAGTCGATGTCTATTTTCAAAATTGAGCGTAAGTATTGGTGGTAAGGGTTTGATTCTTTTTCTTAATCAGCTCGGACTTCTTGAAAATGCTCAATTTGGGCCTAGTCTTGCCTGGCTGAGTGTCCAGCGAGGATTCTGTGGATTTCTTCGGTACTATTGGGGTGATTTCCTTATGAAGGATCGACCCGAAGGGTGGAATGACAGATTTGACCACTGTGGTAGGCGGGGCTTCTTTCTCCCCTGTAGGGCCGGGAACTATGGTCGTCTTGGGCCTCTTAGTGTGCAACTGGAACTCTTCGGATGACACATCCGTGACAGGCGGAGATGATTCTTGTCGAGGACTTTTTTCCTTAGGGACCTGTGGTGTGGTCGTTGGTGGCACAGTGGTCGGGGAACCTATTGTTCCACTTCAATCAAGGTGTCAGGCACCCACACTGTCTGATTGCTGAATTTTTCAATCTCAGGCTTGGCTTCATGGATGTACGGGATATTTTTGTTATTCACCTGCATTTCTGAGATGATCCCACAAGGATCATAATGCCATGGGAAACTTAAGAAAAACTTCATTTCTCTCAGCATCTGGTCCGCTTCTTCTCCGACGCCACGACTGTTGCAGATGAAGGAGCCAATTTGCCCCTTGATTCGAAACTGCTATTTTTTCTTCAAAGATACGAAATGAATATCATCTGAATTCATGATCTGCCTTATGTATTCTAAAGAAAAAATTCTTACCGACACATATTTGGGCAGCCTGTAGGGTGCCAACTTGCACCCGAATACTCTGATCTCGGTGTGGTTTTGATACAGGTACCAATCCCCAGTCTTTGTGTTGTCTAAGAGATGCAGAATTCTCTGGACTTCATCGTTTATTCGAGGCTCGGGCCTGCCACTCAACATGCTTACCACATGGTGGTAGAAAAGATCAATGAATGACTTGAAGCTATACTCTGTGGAGTTATGCTTCAACAAAGAGGTCCATGCTGTGAATGGCTAAGGCCTTCCATCTGTGTCCATCTTCTGCATGGAAAAACTAAATTTATCTGCTTGAAAGTAAACGAACATGTATGCCAATATAGAAGAGTATTTGAACATGCCTTCCATGCCAAAATTCACGAACTGTTCGTGAATATTGTCTGCTAAGAAGGTGCTAAAATCAAACTGGGTGGTGGGCTTTTCATCAGTGGAGAAAATAGATAGAAAACCCAGAATGGGCTCATCTACCCATTGGTCGGAATAGTACCCTAACAGAGCACAAAGGGAGGAAATGACCTGGTTTCCCTTGGTGGAGAACATGGATGATGGGTAAGGGGGATTTGTGGAAGGGAATTAAGCAGAGGTGGGAAGGAAAACCTCAAATATTTGAGCTCTCAGGGGAAAAGTCATCTTCTGATACAACTCCGTAAAGATTTCCAGGTTGAAAGGGGCCGCAGAGTCTACACGAGGAATTTGCATCATCTGGTCTATGTCTTCGGGAGTGATGAGGAATAGGGTGTCTCTGGATGAGGATATGATGGCTCTCTGTTCAGGAATATAGTGAGCTTGGCAACTAAGTGTGAATTCGGGAAAATGGTGGATCTGGGAAAAAAGGTAAAGGGGTAAATTGGACTCCCAGAGCCCAATTTCATCGCTCTGGTCCAGGAAAACCTCCTGAAGCTGTGACTGGAGGTCTGAAAAATCGAAATCACACTTGGTATCAGTGATCAATCTATCTTTGTCAACCAATGGGATTTTTTCCAAGTCAACAAGAGGCGGGAGAAAAGGATTCTCCTCCCCTTCTGCTTGTCTTGGCTTTGGAGCCATCTCTACAACAATACCTACAATAAACACGAAGTTAGTGGGGTCGACTGACTGGATGAAGGCGACGGGATGTAATGGAGGAGAAAGAGGTAAATTTTTCTGGTGCAATGGGTGAATAGTGAATGAAGGGGGAATAACAATAGTTTTATTTAAAACTAGGGTCAGTTGGGCGCGGGAGATAGGTCAGCAGGATAACGGGTATGTTATCCAGTAATAAATGGACAACGAGCCACTTGGGGGTGAGATGGCAGGTGACGGTGGCTTAAACATATGGAAGAGTGACGTGGAGGCTAGGGATTGGACGTAAAAGTCACGATAAGAGGCTGGTCATGAGTGAAAGGGGTAAGGGACTGACAGCAGAGACTGACAACAGTTATGGGATGGGACATAACTCGGGAACAAGTGGGACAAGTGGAATCAGTGGAAGATGACGTCCATGAGTGATGGGGCTATCAGATAGGATATGGTGACGGGACTTCGGGACCAATAAGATGATGTCGCGTATGACAAGGGGCCCGCCAGAGAAGAATAACCATTCCGGACCCC
>JZKD02S2278408.1:411265-421826 GCA_000966675.3 Picea glauca | reverse complement strand
GTTTAGTAATTAGATAGTTATTTCTTTCCTTTATTTCTTTCTTTAGGACTTTTAGATTGGATAATGGAGCTATTAAAACCATCAGAACGAGTTACAACAAATGCATTTTGTTGCTTAGACAACCCCGAACCAAACTCGTTCTCCCAGTTGACAGATGGCCAATTTCTCTCGTCAACAAATGGAGCTAGAAGGAGGGCCTGAATACAATTGATGGCATGTGGAAGTCACAATAGTCCTCACCCACACACTCTCTCCCCTATAGTAACACATATCCATTCTGACAACAATGTTACTTATGAAACAATAACTACCTTGAATGAAAATTCCCAAATTCCCATTGATCCAATAACACCAAACCCTCAAGGGTCCGACATACAAGAAAGTGTTCGCTAGTCACTATTAAGGACACATAGTGCTTTGGATCATATCAGGAAACTCGGTAGGACACTAAATCAACCCTTGGATTTCTCTGATATCAGAGAACAACTTGAAGGCACTAGTCTTCTTCTAAATCCTCTAGGTGATGATACTATCAATCCTATTGATACACCTACTCTTGGAGCCGGAGGATCTGGTATTCTACCTTCCCCACCTCATTCATCTCCATCCTCTTTAGGAGGAGAGTCATATGACGAAGTTAGTTCTTCATCTGAACCATCTCAGCCTTCAAAACCACCTACACCCATGGAAAACCAAAACAATCCCTCTAGACCATGGCTCGATCAAGATGTTGTGGTTGTACCTGGGCCCCAACACGCTTTACCAAAACACCCGGAGAAATGGTTACCTAAGTTCGATTCAGATTCTAAGAAAATCATCGAGGATCACATAATGAAATTCATGCTAGCCATTAGACTCTGAAATGTAGAACATGAATATGTAGTATGTAGACTTTTTCCTTACACGTTTGAGGGCAATGTCTCTACATGGTATTTTGCCCAACAACCTCACACCATTATATCTTGGGACAGATTCGAAACCTGTTTCCAAGAGAAGTTCAAAGATGATAAATCTCCTGAATTCTTAGTCATGGAACTCTCTAGCTTAAATATGAGCCCTAAGGATATAGTAAAATATTTTAACCAAAGGTTCCTCATGTTAAAAAACCGAATGCCCACTAATTCAATGCTCGCAGAAAGATTTATTGTGGAATATTACACTAAAGCTCTACACAATAATATAGAAAACTGGGTTAAAAGGTATAAGAAGTCTATGTTATTGGAATCCTTTAAGGAGGCAAGACAAATCGAAAAAGATATTTTGAGCTTGAAAGATAATCTTAGTAATGAGCCAGAAATAACTCCATCTTCTAAGAAGAAAATAGAAATTCTTACTAGGCCTCCCCAAACCAAAATCCAATCAGAAATTTCAGACTTAGAAAGTTTGCAAAAGGTGGTAAAAAAATTATTGAATCAATTCATATACTTGAGGAGATTGGCTGAAGAATCATCCTTGAGCAAAGGAAGTTTTACACCTAATTTCAAAAAACCTTTTCCCCACAACTAGCCGAATCCGACCCTTTAGGGTCTAAATTTTGAAAGCTTACAATACGTTGTGCAAACTATCCTTGAAGCACATGATAACTTGGTTCCCCTTGATAATTCTGAAGATATAGTTGAAGAAGAAGTAGCTGAAGAAGAGGAGTCATCTTCCAATATCTTAGGACATTTTTTCAACAGTATTTTTCAAGGCAATTTTAAAACTGTCCATCCTTACAACACCATAAGCAAAACACAGAGTAAACCCTCTTTTGAAATAAGTACTAATGTGCCTTCGAAACATCTAAAACAAGACGAAACAAAACATAATTTAGCAGCCCTAGTTTTAGAGTATGATTTGATTGAAGACCTAAAGAAACTCAGGGATAATATTTATGTTTACAAACTTTTGAAATTCCCTCTTCTTCTGCAGAAAATGCTTCAGAACATTGCAGAAAATAGTAAAAACAACAATCTGAACAACAAGAAAATTGCAGAAATCAGTTCTAAAATAGCTCAAAAGATCCTTGCTAAAACAACACCTGAAACCCCAGATAAAAGGGATCTCACTGAAAAAAATGTATCATATGTAGAGAAAGTAATTTCAGGGACAACGACTAAAAATCAAGATAATTTTGTTGTTAATACTCGCAAAAATGTCCCACCTTTCTTGTTAACTTTTGAAATTTTCAATATAAATGTACATAACTGCATGGTAGATTCTGAAGCATCATCAAATGTGATGCCCTTGTCTGTTTTCCAAAAAAAAACTCGCATAAGTTCACCCTTCTAGTCTTAAAATCATTCATCTTGATCAGACGAATGTTAAGGCAATTGGTGAACTAAAGAATGTGCTCGTTATGTTATCTTCTAACCCTAAAGTTAACCATATTATTGACATCATTATTGTTGACATCCCCAAAGTCTATGGTTTATTTTTTATTAGGGATTGGTCCAAGCAACTACATGCTTACTTTGCAACAGATTGGTCGCATTTATGGCTACCAAAAAATGGAAAGCCAAACAAAATTAGGATTAACCGTGAATGTTACCTCAAACACTCCATGAAAGGTTTGAATTATTCTAATGAACCATTTATTGCTTCCACTAATTCACTTGAAATGCAGGGAATGAACGCCTTCTTCGATAACTTCATGGAAGAAACCTCCCCCATCACCAATCCGGAACAACAGTCAGAGCTCATGACATGTACTTAGTCAACAACTTTACTGAATGTTCCAAACACTATCGACGAAGCTCAGATATGGTAAATTTACTTCGATGGATCCAAATCCAAAGAAGGAACTGGTGCAGGATGTGTAATCATCGACTCGACAGGTAATAAAACATTCATCACCTATCAATTAGAGTTTGAATGTACAAACGACACCGCTGAATACGGGGCACTTTTGCAAGGACTCGGGAAAGATGTATATATGGACGTGAAGAAATTAATGGTATTCGATGATTCATAAATTGTTGTCAGGCAGGTAATAAATTCCATACATCGCCTATCACCACACCTAAAAATTTACCAAATTGAGGTATGGAATCTAATGCACAAAGTTTCAGCATTTAACATCAATTCCATTCCTAGATTAAGTAATTTTGAGGCTAACTTATTGGCTAACGTCACTTCTAAACTCTTTCCCGCAGAAGGTATTTCCGCTAATTCATTTTCAGTTGAGTTATTGTTCAAACCATCAATCCCAGACAACTTCACTAATTGGAGAGTGTTTGATGATGAACAACAGATCATCAGTTTTTTGCATATGGAGGACACTTTCCAAGGTGCAATTATCGATGAAGGCACTCATGATGAAAATCTTTGCAATTTCACGGTAATATCACAACCAAGGTCTTTCAAATAGACATCTGATCTAGTAAAATCTATTCCTAAATTCATGGTAAGACTAGAGAAGTTTTATGATTTGCATGATAAATTCAGAAGGTCGGTAAATTGTAAAACGAATAGTTCTTCCTTGACTCATGAAACGATCAATCTAGGGACTAAATATAATCTACAAAATATCAATCTGGGAATGGGATGCTCTGAGCAAGAATGGTCCGATTTTATAAAAATATTTATAGAATTCAAGGATGTCTTTGCCTAGACATATGATGATTTGAAAACTTTTGACCCTAATATAATACAACATATCATCCCCATGAAACCCCAGACTCAACCTTTTCAATAGAAGCTGAGAAAGATGCACCCTAAGTTGGAACCAACTGTCAAGAAAGAACTAAATAAATTATTAAATGTGACGATAATCTTCCCATTGAGACACACACAATGGGTGTCTAATCTAGTTCCTGTAAGGAAAAAAAGTGGCGAAATTCGACTCTATGTCAATTTTCGTAACTTGAACCGAGCGTATGACAAAGACAATTATCTTGTTCCTCCAATGGAATAAACTATTCAGCAGGTATCTAGTTCCGAAAGACTATCACTGCTAGATGGGTTTTCGGGATATAACCAAGTCCTCATGTCTCCACCAGACCAGTTAAAAACCACTTTTTGTACCCCATGGGCATTACAGTACAGGTTTGTAGTGGGGACATTCCTCAAATATTGATAGATGAAGGTTTGTCTGTTAGTATTTTGTCCTCTGTTGCTTGGCATGCTTTGGGTTATCCTCATCTTGCGTCGGTTACACAAAATTTGTTAGCTTTTAACAGGAGAACTGGTCAACCTTTAGGGACCCTTCCTCAGATTTCGGTAACTTTGGGAAGAAAAACTATCTTTATTGATTTCATGGTAGTTCGAGACCCCTTGGATTTCTCTTTACTCCTTGGGAGGGATTATGTCTATGCCATGAAATCTATTGAGTCCACTCTTTTTTGTGTGATATATTTCCCTCACGATGGAAGAATTGTGACTATTAATCAACTTTCCTTCATTGGTCCTGACTAGATTACCTCCCTGAATGGTTCTTATATGATGACAGTATCGCCCCCGCCGCATGTCAATTATGTAGAGTTGTCTCCCATGACTTCGACTTCTGATGATTTGGATCCAATAGTTGACATGGTGATCTCTTCATTAGGGCTATTGGAGCCTGATCTCATTACCCATGTCGTGGCCCTCGGCATTTGTTCCTTCCAAAGTGATTTTCTTCCATTCAGTGAAGATCTCTTGGAAGCCATGATTGAGTTTTGTCCCTTGACATGGTGTCCTTCTAGAGCATTATTCTCTTGGAAGCCATGATCAAGAAGAGTCCACAATCATAGTTTCTATTCTTTGAGGAAAGATCATTATAAAATGAAACAGAGGCCACGAACACAGTTTCTCTTCTCTGTAGCAAGCTCGTTAAAAAATGAAACAGAAACTTTGAGCATAGTTTTCCTCTATGTAGAAGCTCGTTAAAAAATGAAACAACAATATGGGGATTGAACCTGGAGCCCTGAGCATAGTTCTTTTTCTATTTCAAGATCATTAAAAAATGAAACAATCACCTCTCTTGAACCTTCTTTTCATCCACTCTTATCCTTTTTCTCCGTCTAGTAGAGAAATTGGTGACAACCTCAAAGTCAGTGAATGAATTGAAGCTTGGAGGGCATGTCTCTAGACTTTGATGATCATTTTGGAGTTAATCCACTAGCTTTCAAGCTGGGGGCATACCGAGCTTAGTCTTTGTTCTTTCTCTTGCTTGAACAAACATGAGAAATTAACCGAGTAGACTTTTATGACTTTTTCGGAATCGCATGGATATATGAAAAAGGAACCCCCTGTAGTCGTCTTTGAGCTATTTTCAGACTCTCTAAACATGAAAAGATTGCCGAGTGATCTCGCTTCTATTCCCACTCATTAAAAGGTTTGAAAGGGCGTCTTTCGAGTGATAATTTATCTCTTTTTTTGCATCGTGAGACTAACATTATGAAAAAGGACAACATTGGAGTCATCTTTAAGTTCTTTTTAGACTCTCTAAATATGAAAAAATCATCGAGTTTACCTTCTCTGGACTCATTAAACAATCATACATTGAAGGGCCCATATGGGACTAAACCCTTACTTCTTCTAGTTCACTAAACAAGGGAAGAGGGACTTACCGAAGGTGAGTCATATAGATCATGTGTTACCCTCCTCAAGCTCGTTAAATCAAAAAGAGGTACTCGTCTATCTGGATGGGGGGGAAATTGAAAGAAGCAAGACAAACAGTTTTTGAGAACACTACCAGCAACTCTTATAGTCGCCCTTGAACATGAAACTTTGTCTTTGCACGCATTTTAATCCATTGAAACTCTGCACTGAGACAATCCTCTGAGTTTATTTTACTCCTGTGGGTCACTTGAAGAAAGTTAAAACATCCACTGCATTATCAAGTTTTGGTCCATGTCACGTTTCTGTTGATGTGCCTCAGTGTTCAAGGGAAGTATCTACCTCGAGAGTCAGCCATCAAAAATATCTTGTTTCAATACCTATGTCAGTCCATGTTCATTTGATCCACCAATTACATCTCTGTGTCTATTTCATGTCATTGATGGGGGATACATCAAGGCTCTCCTTTGACAAGTCTATTCCTGTCGACTTCAACACATTATCCAGGAGCTAGACTTAGAAACCAATTAGTACCTTGGGACCTGCATGCCTCAATGACAGGCCTCCTCATGTCCAACATTGGGTTTACATCATTGACCTATGATCGGATGATTCCACGGATGTTCGAATTCATCTCATCCATTCACATTCATTGGAATGTACAATAGTACCTTGGGAATCATTGACATCAATGGTGATCTCCCTCGTGCTTGCTAACAGTTTACATCATTGACCAGTAATCAAGTGGTTTTTTCCATGTTCGACATCAGGACATTTATTCACATGGTTAGATTTGTACTACATCGGGATCGGTAAGAAGACACTAGGTTGATTTTTCACTCTTATGCATACTTTTCCCAAGTTGCAAAGGAGTTCTTTTGAACTATGACACATATACTATTACATAGATCCACTTTGTATTGGTCGTGGCTATGTCTTGTCATATCATAGATCCAATGTGTATTATGCATGGCTAGGATCAGTTCAGGTCATAGGAGTATAGATCCACATTGTATCTTCGGTGGCTATACCTTTTGTCAATATAATAATGGATCTGCAGTGAATTTTATGGCGGCCATACCTAAAAATTATTTATCACTCAAGTATAGGTATGCCTGCCTTGGGTTTCGAAACATGTCATAATATTTGTTTGATGGTTGTGTGCAGCTTTTTCTGGTCTCTCTGTGTCCATACCCTTTCTCAAAAAAATTTACAAAGTACTTCAGTCATCATTGTCTTCTAACTTCGTACTTTGGGGGGCAATCTATTACACCTCAAAATTACTCACTTCGATAGTGTCGCAAGTGTTGTCATTACAAGTGTTGTAAGTGTCACATCTTGTCCGCAAGTGTCACATCTTGACCACAAGTGTTTCAAGTGTCACAAACATCACATTTCCATCTTGCTCATGTCGTGCCTCTAATGACATCACAAAGACACTTAAGACACCTCAAAGGCTAGTTTGGAAGAAGAGATATCAATTGACAGGGAGTACAAACCTTTTTCCATTGAAAGAACCACTAAAAAATTAATTTTGGAGAGGATCTCTCCCCTACCCACTATCAGGGAGTGTTGGCTCTCCCTGACCCTCTTTGGGGGAGTGTTTGAGCAACTTGTGCACCCTTTTGGGGGAGCGCTACCCTTTTCTAAGAAAATTTTGGGTTTGTTGAGTCAAATAAGGGAAGAATCCCTCAATTCCTGAAGATAGTTGGATTTGAATAGATGGTCAAGGAATTCTCTTAGGGAATATCCTCAACTGAAGGAGAGGAATCCTCAACTTATCCCAAAGATCTCTCAAGTGGTTGGGCCTCTCCAAGGTTATATAAGGAGGCCTTCTCATGGTGAAAGGTACATGGGAAAGATTGCAGATGTGAAACATATGATCTCATGAGTGATGTGTCATCAGAGAAATTAGTGTAGATTACTTGAGAAAAGGAGTTGGACAAGGAGAACTGGAAGAAGCTACTGCATCTTCATCCAAAGGATTGTAAGTACTTTTACTTGTTCTCATTAATAATCAATGCTTGGCCTGTTTCTTTCAAATTTGTGCTTGTTCTACATGAGTTTGTCTGTTGTATATGGATATATGTTTGAGATAATCTCAGTAGAGTAGGAATCCTTTTGCACCTTTGTTTGTTTTACAGGACCTATCAGGGAGCTCAGGATTGAAGCTCGGCCTGGACTTTGCAAGGAAAAACGTCGCTAATAAGGTACATATATTTCTCCTTCTCTTTCATTTATTATATTTATTAGATCTAAAAGGAATTCAGTGTCCATTTTAATCATTTTTCTGTCTTGGTCTCAAGAGTTTAGAGACCAAGCAGGAATCCACTTGTCAATAGGGGGATTCACCTACAACAGAAATTGGTGACTCCACTGGGGAGGAGCTCTAATTTTTTTTCCATTCCCAAATCTTGTTTTGGCCCTTTTCCCACTGATTTTATCTTCTCTATATTGTCATGTTAATTCTTAGATTTGTTTGATTGCCTCTTTATGTCATCATGATCACCCTGATTGACTAAGTTTTCTTGAATTTTTGAGTTTCTGGAAACTTTTCTGAGATTTTGTAGAAGAGTGCTCCCCTACCCTTATTAGCAGAGTGCCAACACTTCCTGGTGGTCTTACACAGAGTGTTGGAGTTCTATGGTACCCCTTACACCAGAGCGTTATCCCATTTTCAGTGGAAAATCATCTAGTTTTTCAATTTCTGGGTTCAATTTTTTGTTTTTACATTTTCTCAGGGTCTCATACTATCAGTCCATCTTGGTATTGGCCTTCAAAACCCTAGTTTCTAAGGTTTCATCCTCTTTTGTTTGGATTTTTTGACATTTGTCCTTACTTTGCAATAACTCTTTGTCCTTCACGATTTGAAGTCAATTTATCATTTTCTTCTCGTTTATCTGAATGAGTGAAAACTTTGTAAGGAGTTTCAAAGGTCTTTGTGCTTTTATTTATGATCTTTGAGTCATCTTATCCAAGATCTTTCTCCTTCATTTTGATTTTTTGTCTTTCTGTTTCTTGTTTGATCACAACAAGGGTGTCTTTTGGTTTATGTGAAGTTTGCTTCCAGATTGCTTAAATCTCACAACTCTTAAGTCCTATTAGCATAGGAAGCTTTACATCTACTAGCTATCAGTCACATATAAACATTTTAGCATTGCATTGGATTCCTTATTGAGGACTATTGCATGAGGTCATTGCATCTTAGTGTTTGAAAGTGAAAAGGAAAATCCTTCTTCTTCCCTTAATTAGACATTCATTGAAAGAAATATTGTTTATCATTTATTATGCATGTCTTGGGAAATGAGTCATAATATCAACAATTTTCACTCTCTTACACCTTTGAGTAAAAAAAAACCACTAAAATCAATGATTAACTAAAATTTATCAGACTTTTTACATCTTTTTTATCAAACCTACATTAGTTTAATGTGTAGGGATTTGGAATAGGTTGAAATGATAAATTTCCAAGGATATCAAACAAACTTAGCATCTTGCGATAGGGAGAGAAAACACAATTGTCATATAGGATTTTTTGGATCCCCCTCTCACACAAGGGTTCTGCACCAGGTCGCATTTGGGTGAATTACAGATATTATCCCTCCATGGTTCAACTATTTGTAGTGTTTGGATCGTATATCGGGGGTCACTTGAGGGTATACTGATCTAAAAATGAAGAAGACTTGAAAAAAAACTTATTGCAAGTGAATGTTATGTGTTTAAAGAAAAAAGATCAGTTTGCAACACATAAATTAAAGGATTACTTATGCAAATTACACATAGACAGCAGCATAATCATTGAACATAAACACATATGCACAACAATTGATAAAGGATTTCACCCCTCTCTTGGGCTACATCTCCTGGTCCAGCTTCCAATGGATCATTATTATTAATTTCTCAAACGTGCTCAAAAACATGTCTTACAATGCTCAAACTGACAAACCGACTGCTCCAATGGCTTCCCAGCATCCCAAAACCCCTGTCTGGGCTCTTTCGGCACCTCAATCGGTCGAAAAACGAAGAAGTTAGGCCTCCTGGAAGTCTCCCTCTTCAAGCTTGTTGTCTCTGGTTCTACAATTCGCACCCTCCTTGAATGAACCTAGCTCACATGCATTTTAAAGCGTATAAACCCGGCACCGGGCGCAACCGCACCAATGGTGCAAACTGTAGGATGGTTAAGGGCGCGCCAGCCCCTAACCGCCTAGGCACCTGGGCATATGGCCATGTGACCTCACGCTATGGCAAAAATTGGTTAAGTCGTTTCAACCATTGGAACTAACCCTGTGCTCCTGGTCATATGCAAATCCATGGTTATGTGTTTTAAAACCCCGCGCGCATTTTATTATAATAGGGCCACAATACATATGGCACGGTCATATACAAATAGGACACGTCCACGGGCTGGGGCTTAGCCCCAGCTCGACCCCCCGCCCAATAAACAAAAGGGTAAACATAAATATATTAAAACTCACATTCGTAATAAGCAACATACAGTGGCCTATTGGCCGGACGGTCGTGCGAAGGCGCTAGATGTGTGGGGAGGTCCGGGAGTCGAACCCCGTGGACTCCCATATATTTTATACAACAACCATATGAACCAAAAATGAGTGACACGTGGCACCTCCGGATTGGGCCACGTGTCCTCACACCATTCTCCTGGTACAAGACACGTGTCAACACCCGACTCGCCAACAGTCAACCAATCAGCATCTGACACGTCACCATTGTATGGTCGTACGATCCTGCCACGTCAAACCGTACGGACTGTACAGACAGGTACAGTTAGCATCAAATTTTTTGCCTGTTTGTCTTGGAGAACAGATCGCGATATCTTCTCCATACGGTGTCCATTTGACAAAGTAAATATACCGCCAGAATCAAGAAGACGAGACAGACGCAATGGTACTGTTTTCGTCGCATTTTGAGCACTTTGAAATTTGAGCAAAATTTGATCCCCTGATCACACCTCCCCATTGGGAAGATTTTGGACCTCCAAAAGACTATTCTCAGTCTATGTGAAGATGAGGGTAAAGTTCCC
>JZKD02S2278408.1:385848-405302 GCA_000966675.3 Picea glauca | reverse complement strand
GCTCCACAAGTTGACCTTCTCCTCTTGTGAGTTTCAACCTTGTGAGCATCAAAAACAAAACTTGCAAACAATCAATTCTTCAAAACCAGTGCTCTGATACCAACTTGATCTAAAAATGAAGAAGACTTGAAAAAAAACTTATTGCAAGTGAATGTTATGTGTTTAAAGAAAAAGGATCAGTTTGCAAGACATAAACTAAAGGATTACTAATGAAAATTACACATAGATAGCAGCATAATCATTGAACATAAACACATATGCACAACAATTGATAAAGGAGTTCACCCCTCTCTTGGGCTACATCTCCTGGTCCAGCTTCCAATGGATCATTATTATTAATTGCTCAAAAGTGCTCAAAAAAATGTCTTACAATGCTCAAACTGACAAACCGACTGCTCCAATGGATTCCCAGCGTCCCAAAACCCCTGTCTGGGCTCTTTTGACACCTCAATCGATCGAAAAACGAAGAAGTTAGGCCTCCTGGAAGTCTACCTCTTCAAGCTTGTTGTCTCTGGTTCTACAATTCGCACCCTCCTTGAATGAACCTGGCTCACATGCATTTTAAAGAGTATAAACCCAGCACCGGCTGAAATCGCACCAACAGTGCAAACCGTAGGAGGGTTAAGGGCATGCCAACCCCTAACCGCCTAGGCACCTGGGCATATGGCCATGTGACCTCGCGCTATGGAAAAAATTGGTTAAGTCATTTCAACCGTTGGAACTAACCCCGCACTCCTGGTTGTATGCAAATCCGTGGTTATGTGTTTTAAAACCCCACGCGCATTTTATTATAATAGGGCCACAATACATATGGCACGGTCATATACAAATAGCACACGTCCATGGGTCGGGGCTTAGCCCCAGCCCGACCCCCCGCCCAATAAACAAAAGGGGAAACATAAATATATTAAAACCCACATTCATAATAAGCAACATACGCTGGCCTATTGGCCGGTCGGCCGTACGAAGGCACTAGCTATGTGGGGAGGTCCGGGGGTCAAACCTCGCGGACTCCCATATATTTTATACAACAACCATATGAACCAAAAATGAGTGACACGTGGCACCTCCGGATTGGGCCACGTGTCCTCACACCATTCACCTGGTACAGGACACGTGTCAACACCTGACTCGCTAACAGTAAACCAATCATCATCTGACACGTCACCACTGTACGGTGGTACGGTCCTGCCACGTCAGACCGTACAGACTGTACGGACAGGTACAGTTAGCATCAAATTTTTTGCTTGTTTGGCTTGGCGAACAGATCGCGATATCTTCTCCATACGGCGTCCATTTGACAAAGTAAATATACCGACGGAATCAGGAAGACGAGACAGACGCAATGTTATTGTTTTCGTCACATTCCGAGAACTTCGAAATTTGAGCAAAATTTGATCCCCTGATCATATACCCACAATTATGTGTGGGATCCTCTCAAGTTGATTTCAAACTTCTTATCCTGCCCATACGTTTGGATCGGACTATCGAGTGTACCCACCTAGGAGATGACTGTGAATTGGTGACCTTGGTAGCCATAATATTTAGGGTCCCACACAAGGTGACAGTGAAGGGAATTCTCACTATACCTAGAACAAACATTGGTCAAACTCACTTGGGCTCCTTGGAGGGTAAATCCAAAATTACTACGTGGAAGATTGCACCAAGTCTGTTAAGCAAGTCTCCAACTTAACTGATCCACCCTCTCTATCCCTTCCCCTTCCTATTTTGATCTCGCAATGTTAAATTTCATCACCAACTAGTGGTTTCATTGTGGGAAGGTTTTGTTTGATTGTTTGATTTCAATGGGAATAAGGACCAAAAGCATGGGTACTGCAATATAATACTATGAGGGGATACAACTAAGGAGAAATAAGAGGATTCAAAGGTCACCAAAGAGGAGGATTCGATATAGGAAGAGGATGGATTATCTACTATAATTGTAATTAGCCCGGGAATTTGGCAGGAGATTGTCTGAATCCTTGTACAAGATGAAGATACTCTAGACAATTGGATCATTTGATAGAATATTGTCTAGATTTGATTGCGAAGTGGTATGAAAATATGAACCAATATGTGTAGATGATAGTAGCAAAAGAGCCCGATGATCGACCAAGGGCATCAAAAGTTACACACATAAGATAAAGAACATGAGTTGATGCAGAGGAATAAGGAATTTATACTGAACAGGGGGTCAGGAAGGAAACAAAACCTACTCCGAAGTTTGATCCTCGAAAAGAGAGAGATACATATAATCAAGAAAGGAAGGATTTGATAGAAACATATTATGTAGCATCGACTTTAGAGCCTATGTATGGCTTTCCAATAGTCTATGACCACTTGAATATAGAAAGGATATATGAGAACTTGAGTACTCTTAAAAGTTTATTAAAGATTTTTTTTATAAATAATGAGGGATGATAGCATGTTAAATGCGCTGCATAGGATGATTGACCAGTGCACGCAAGAAAACGAAGCGCATGTTGCATAGTGAGCAGTTAACTACGTACAATGAAAGAAAAGGACAAATATTCAACTCTGACTTAATTCATGGATAGGAGGCTATGGCATGTATAATATCATCTTGGATCTGGGAACTAATGTGAATTTCCTTCCAAATAAAACATGGGAGACGAGGGGAAATCCAAAGTTTATCAAGTCACCTATTCAGTTGAGGCTAGCAAATAAGCTCAATATTGTTTTGATTGGAAGAATAGCAAGGGTGAATGTTAATATATATGGAGTGTGTATCACAACATATTTTTAAGTAATCGAGATAGTGGATGATAGTAAAACTTATCCAAAATTACTTGGACTCGATTGGGATTTTGATAACTAGACCATTCTTGATATGAAAAAAAGACAAATCATGTTTGGAGAAGGAGACTTGTGGGTTACTAAACCACTGGATCCCATAGAAGGGATATGATATGTGGAACTGAAAAATAGAAAATAACTTCATAACATTTACGTTATGACTACATAGATGGATGAGTATGTTAATCCTACTATTGATGGTGTGCTCAATTGGATAAGTATTGATTCTTGCACATCATATTCAGAAGAAGCCCTGTAACATTGGAAACAAAGGCTACAAGAAGTATCTACAATAATATGTTCTCAGATAACACGCACATTGCGACGGATTGCATCCGAGGTACATGATCTCCCAAAGTATGATGGAATAATGGATATAGATTCCTTTATAAAATAATTTTAATTGCAAATACTAGATCAGTGGATATTCCTAGATTTATATGTTGTTTTGAAAGTGACTCTTGCAAGGTGGTGGGATGTGCATAAGGAGAGAGTAAATAGTTGGCATCAATGCGGAAGGATGTTACATGTACGGTTTAGAATATAATACACCGAGCATACGTATATTCTATTGAATTTTCCTACAAATCATCTTACACACTGCATAGCGACATGGATTTCGATAGAAAAGGACGAATTGATACACTTTTTTATACACACTCTATATACGGTCCTAATGAATTGGTATGTACAACTATAAGTATGAAAAGGAACAATAGATTTGGAATATTTGACTCACAACTTCAAGGGAACTTTGAGTTTTGAGGATGATTCCATGTTGGTTTTCTTCTCTCTTTTACTTCTTCCTGGGTTGACCTAGTTTCATATCTCAACAGGTTTCCAACAAAACCCTACAAAACTATCGTCCCTTTTAGTACACTAGAAGGAAATGATACGCACAGGGTGCACAATGAAGTCTCACCCAAGATATTGTTTATGGGTGACTGCAATACTCAAGTGTTTGTAGTCTAGGAGTGATTGGGGATCTGGGATTGCATTCTTCATTCCTTATGCATTAGCCTTGTTAATTATTCAAGTACTTCTCTCACTTATTCATCTTTAAGCCTATGCATGCATGCTAATATTTCTAGTTTAACCATTCATTCATAAGCCAATGATCAACATAAAGTAAACATTGATTAAAAATCACATAGAAAAAAAGGTTTATTGTGGTTCACCCCCTCTTGGGGATACATCCAAAAATATTTGGATTCATTTCTGTTTCATTTAATCTACTGCAAAATCTTTCATTGTGTGCATTACATATTTAGTAATACAATCAAGAGTTAGGGTAAGAACCCTGTATGAGGCTGACTATATCAGCTCCTCAACTTGTGACCTAACCCTCAAATACTAACTTACTCAACTATTGTACAAACTTATTACAATAAAAAAATCCACAAAATCATGATAGTCAACTCTCTCTATTATGATATGAAATCTCTCTATCACACACACACACCTACACACCTCTCCACCTCTCTTACCTAGACCTCCCAGGTCCTTATTTATATTATTTTATAGGATTATAGGCATTAAAATCCTTATCAAAAACCCTAACCCAATCATGGTTAGGATTTTATGTCTGCGTGGCATGTTGCTTTTCCTCCTGCATGTTTTTTTCCTTCTTTTTATGCATGCTTCTTTCTTGCCACCTCTTGCATGCGCTCCAAAATTCGGTATTCCTTTCCAAAAATAGGTATTTCCCCAAAATATATCCTTCTCCAAAAATAGGCATGCGCCAAAAATAGACTTCCTTCTCAAAATAGTTCGGTGACCAACATGTCCCCAACACTTACATGTGGCTCTTCCCAAGCCACTCAGGTGGTGCATGCTCCCTGTACTGCCTTTGGAAAATTGTGGATCTTCTCTACTAGTTCCTTTTATTTTCCCCTCATTTGCACAAATTTTTCTATTAGTGCATTGACTCTATGCGCTATTATATCTTCTTGTAGTAATGATGCACCTTCTGACTGTCCCTGTGCCATGCTCATCTTCTCTTCCTCCAACTACACAATTATCTATGTTGCTTATTCCTAGAGGGGTTCCAAATGGGTTTGTATTTCTTTCTTATTTGTCTACGTTGTCTTTAACTTTGTCTACAATGTCTTCATTTCTTGAGTTCCCTTCAAGCGCTTTGTAATACTCTTTTTTTTTATCGTTTTTTTAATCTCCTCTATGACAATGTTGATCTTCTTCTCTTTATGGTCCCACTTTTGGACCTTTTCAGCTTCTTCTAAAATGATCCATATCTGTGCAGTTCTGTTGAACAACTTTGTGACTTTCCTCACTTGTTTTTCCATCTCTGCTATATTGAGTGTGGATTGTTGTTCACTCTGTTATTGAATCTTCAAAGAAGTTGTAGGGTTAATATTTTCTTTAAGCTCCTCGATTTCCTTCCTATATCCCTAAAAAAAAATTGAAATAATTTTTATCTTCTCCTTTTCACTCCTCTTTGGTTCTTTTGTGTTGTCTAGGATTCAATCATATAATGTTGTCAACCCATGTTCTATCTTATCCCTTTGTTCTTTCTCCTCCTCTTTCTCTGAGGTCAGTTGGTCACAGGTGATTTGTAACATTTCGGTAACTCCCCTACTCACCTCCAAGTTGTTTGAATCTACACATGCTTTAAATTGCACTTCTTACATTATGCTAGCTTGGAGTCGGTATAGTGCTTGGGTGGGTATATGTGCCATGACAAATTCAAATTGCTCAGCTTCCCCCATGGGTTTATAAATAGTCTCATGATCCATTATGATCATTTGGTGAGTGAATACGAATTCCTCCCTGCCATGTACTACCATTTATATTGTCTCCTCTCCTTCCTTCTACGTAGGGGGTTGTTGTGTCTTTTCCTGTTGTTTCACTGTGGCCTATGGTACTACTTGAACCCATAATTGTATATTTTCATGGAATTATATGATCTTGGCCATGATATCTTCTCTTTGTTCCTTTGATTCAAATATAGACCACCTCTTCCCCCTAGGCTTGGACCTTTTCCACAACTAACTTAACATCATCCTCTGTCAGGAATATGAATGGGTCTTTCGTGACATACTTTGTCTTTTTGTTTACCTCTTATACTTGTGTTGGCTTCCTTGTTTTATGTGAGGGTTGTGCCCCACTTTTTGTAACTTGGACCCTTTCTTCACTGACCTATGATGTATCCCCCTTTATGTTCTGTTGTTGGTTGTTTATCCTTGTCACTGTTGTTGTCCTCCTTGGTATTTTAGGCAATGCACTTCTTCCTGACGGATGATTTCTTGTTGGATCCTTTCTAGTGTTGTCAGCTGGGTTATTTGTTTTTGCTGAGGAACCTTCTTTATCATTTTGTTTTGGCTTGGTGGATTGTTTCATGGCTAGATTTGTTGTTATTTTTGTTACTTGCATATTCCACTGTGAAGGTCAGTCTCTGATTATCCAGTCAACTTCTTCCTTCATGATGCAATATTGCATCTATAACCATGCCTTCCTTGGATCCCTTGTGACCTAGATCCAGATATGATGCCTAGATACCTTGAACTTGGCTATCCCTTTCATTTCCTGGATTACCTCAACAAAAATGCACAACACATTTGTTGTGTGTTGCTGTATTTCTTCCGACAACATCACAAACATTGTATTGTTTCCTTGTTGATTTTTATTATCCTTGGCCTACCATAGTGACTCATATCTAGTCTCATAGTGTTTTCCTTTCATATATAGAAATGGAGAATACTTTGGCTCCTGCCACCCTACCAAGGCCATAAGAATGATGAGCCAAGAGTAATGGAACTCGGTTCCATTATCATATGCATCTATGAAATCCACCAAAAATTTGTTCAGCAAGTATGGTGCCCAACTGAACATCACTCCTTTCATGCATTGTGCGAATACTGCTATAACTCATGTTGAATATTCTTCTTTTCTTCATTTCCTTAGCATCTTGCAATCCATAAGCTTGTTGGTGAGCCTCGTCACACTGCCATTGATTTACTTGAGCACAATGCCCTTGTTTCCCCTACTGATGAAAAAATGTTCTTTTACAAGCTTGATGATTTCCTTCTCATGCACCTTATTATCCAAGTACTCCTCTGGATTTTACTTTCTATGTCATGCCTGCCTTGCCATACAATGCATTTCCTTTCCATGACATTCTATGTGATGCCTTGCGTTGAATTTCCTTTCCTTACATTTCATTTCTATGTCATGTCATGCCATGCCTTTACAGTCCATGCCATGACATGTCATTCCATGCCATGCCATCCTGATGCATCACCCCTACCTCAGCAGGTTCTGTTTGACCTCTCGGTCTTTCGATATTTCTACACACATGAGCCGAAATAGATCTTTAGTTCTCGTTGGAACTCTCAACACTATAATACCACAGGTCCTTCATAGACATTATGCTTGTGTGAACAAACACTAGGCATGAACCTCCACTCCACGTGACCAACCAGCGTGATCACAACCTTTACCCAAAAGGGTGTTTTCAGATTTCGCAACTTCATGATTTCTGTTATGAGTCCCTCTGACTCCTTTGACTCTCGAAACCCTGAAATGTGCTAACAGATATTTAATCCCTCCCTTATGCCTCAACCATGTGACCTCATTCATGTCCTGGGGTCCACCTCCGAGCGTGTCATAATTTCACGACTCGTGAGTTCGCGATGCGACTCCTGTCCTTTCTCCCGAGTTCTGGACTTGTGACTTCCTTGCTGACAAATCGACAATCCTATTTCTTCCTCGATCTAACGGTCCAGATTGTATCGGAATTTCACGTATCGGGATTTCACAACTCAAGACCTCCAATTCATGACCTTCTCCACACTCTGACTCCCAAAATGTCGAAATTAAAAACCACAAGATCAACGGCTCTCGTTGATCCAGATATAATGGTAATTATTCCTCGTGAGCTTGCAAGTTTTGAAATACACTCGGCCTTAACTTCTCCGCTCATCCACTATATCCAACGGTCCACGATGAATCCATAGTTCTCCTTCTAATAAATTCAACCATCCGTTCAAGTTCTCAATACTTCCTGGCCAAATAACTTGGTGTCTTCCTCCTAATCTTGGTTCTACTACAAACTCAAGGATTCTGAGGGATTCTACTTGCACTCTTTGTGGCTTCATGATAATATCTGATTATATGTGCTCTCCAACTCTGCGCACTCCTCATGACAGTAGCTCTTCAACCACGCAATTGGTTGGAAAATTCTAAGACCTAAACCTTCCTTTGCACACCTTGCATGACTATGTGCTATGCTTTCACTTATGCTAGTATGAGAACAATAGTATCTCTCCTAATATTTAATGAGGTAAAAATTAGAACTTGTCGACGCACTCCTTACAGACTTTCACTGCACTCCTTGTAGAAATTCTCAGGAAGAGAAACAATTGAAACTCATACTCTCCCTCTTACATACTTCATACATTCAACATGAAATCATACATACCAAGCATGGAAAGAAATGCATAACAGAGAACATAAGCAAACTAAAAACATACCATTCAATAGATGTAAATAAAATTCATAAACACCATGAAGTTGGATCAAAGATTTCTTATACTAATCCAAGTGCATCTGTACATGGGTCCTATACCAACAATTATCTGCTCATAAAAAATTTATAATCTATGTTCTTCTCTGCTCTCCTATTCTCTTGCTCTACAACTCTCTCTTTCTCTTACAATCAGAATAATGATACATTACAATACATACGAGGGAGATTTATAGAGTTTTCCCTCCTATATCTCTAAGCTATCTAATCAAATTAAAGTGTACATCTACTTTACATGTATCACATTAATTGCCTACAGTTGACAGATGAGATAAATGCTCAATATATGCATTACAATCTCTAAACAATAAAATACAAAATATGTTTTCCAGATATTACATTAATTATTCGTCCTTTCAAATTCAAAACATCCTCAAAAGGTGCATTGGTGCATATCTAGTTGTTCTTCCGCTTTTGCTTGCTTACGATGGTCCTGCATCATACTCCTTTGGCTGAAAAATTCATGGGCTCTAGTCCATGAGATCTTGCACCATCTATCCATGTTTCTAGATCTTCGCTTCGCTTTCCCAACTTGCATCTTCAATCGAGTGTCCCTTCCACTCTATCAAGTATTCAAAATACTTCTTTCTATGATTCTTCTTTCTAACTCTCTAATAAAAATTATACACCTATTCACAAAATTCTTGACATCCATCCTCATCCTTGGCCAATGATATAAACTGTTCAGTTGTGCGAATGTTTTATCCTGGCTAAAATGTCCAGTCAATCCCCCACTATGTTTTTCCTTCAGAAGATTCTCTTTCATAGAACTCTTCAGGATACACAATTTATTTCCTTGGAATACTAATCCATCCTGGATTAAGTATTCAACGCATTGGCTTCTATCTCTCAGAACATAATCCAGAATCGGATCTAAGAGACTGATAGGGCTCAAAAAGGCTAAAAAATGAAAGTTCTGATAATTGAATGAAACCACTGCCATTGCGTATGTCTCATCGCATTGATTCTGGCCATACATTCACTTTCTCAAATGGGCATCGTATGCGAGAGTTATCGCACTCTGACCATTTTCCCAAACAAGCAAAAAGTCAATAGGCCCAGTCAAATGCTGACATCGGCATGACATCAACAATGTTGACATGGTAGAGGTATTTGGAAACAAGTGGTAACTCGATAGAAGGTGATTGGTCAGTGACATGGATCCACCCAATAGTTGACAAGTGGCAGTTTGTTGACGAATTGTTGGGTGCCACATGGCCCAGTCATGGGCTGCCACGTGTCACCATGCGATTGGTCAATGGGTTCATATGGAAAAATTTTATGGATTCCATGGGGTTTGATCCCATGACCTCCTGGGTCAACTGAAATCTTGACAAAATCCCTCCACCAATGCGCCCTTGTGTTTCTTGTTTAACAAAGATCACTTTAGTTTAAATAAAGTGTACTAAAGTGAAAAGGGGAAAAAGGGGGTTGGGGATAAGCCCCAACCCATGGTAAAAATCCTTCATGTGACCACAACCCAGCAAAGGAGGTCTCTCCCTCTCATGTGTTCCCAAAAGATAAGCACCATCCCCAGGATCCAGGGATATCCCATGAGACCAAGGGGGCACACTCCAAAAGGGGCCTATCCAAGATAAGGTGTCCTTTTATTATCCCATGATCCCATAAAGAGTGCCATAAGACTAGGTGCATGCACCTAGTTAGGGACTTATCCCTTTTATTTGCAGAAAATGGGTTTTTAACATTAGAAAATGTGATTTTTTAGTGATTTACAGGCTTGTTAATGGAGATTTTGGTCATTTTTTGGGGATATTGGGATATTTTTTAGGCTAGATTTTGGGAGGAAGTTGGGGATGGATAACCAAATTCATATCTATATAAACTAGGCCAATTTGAGGCCATGAGGACAATCAGAGCAGAGTTATGTTGAAGGGAATCCAAGCCAAAGCCATTTTTATGCAGGGAAGCTGTTGAGGAGCAGACGCTTGCTGGCCATTTCTGGGAGGTCCGGTCATCTGTTTTGCATGTCGTTTCTTCTACTGGGTTCTAGAGATATGGAAAAACATGACCATATCAGTATTGTAGCCTAGTGGCACTACTGTGATGTACTTTTTGAGCTTTGAACAGAAATAAAGAAGCCTCCCCCACTGAGACAAAGGCCCAGAGACATAGGCAATTTTGTGTCGAACTCTGTTATCACTTCTCTTGTTATGGTTTGTTGTTCTTATTGATTCAGTTCAGATTTGTATAGTGTTTTATGGCTTCTATATCCCTTCATTAAATTCATCCTTTATCATTCATCTTCTTAAATGGTTAATTAATGCATGCAATTAAAAACTCCACCACAGTCATTAAAAGATCATTCTGGATCAGGTGGTATCAAAGCTAGTTGGAATTTGGATTTGAGCTTTACATGTTAACCAGGGAAAAGCTACAACGTGGTGAAGGAGAGCTTGTTGCAGAGAATCCATTACTTGGATTGAGAAAGAGAGTTTCTCAAAGTGAGAAGATGGCATCAGAAGAAGGGCTTTCTCAGGATGAGAAAGAGTTCCGGAAAACTTTCCTTGCTATGTTGGAGATGGTGAAAGTTTTGTATGAGTATTACTTGGAATGAAAGAGACTAGTTTTGGGTGAATCTTCAACGGGAAAAAATGAAGAGGAAGAGGATCATCCTCAGATTCCTCCTTCACTTCCATCATCACCTCCTTCATCTCCTTCTTCTTCAAGTTCAAATTCTAAATCTAATTCAAAGAAACATGTTCATAAGCATAAGAATGAAATGCCATTGTTAAAACTTGATGTTAAATCTGAGTTACCCATATATGATGGTGAAGTAAATGCAGAGAAACTTGACAATTCGATTAGGCAGATGGAGGTTTACTGTAGTGTGCAACAGATCAAGGATGAGGCCACACAAATCAAGTTGGCATCTTTGATACCTGTAGGTACAACTCTCATTTGGTGGCAAAGTAAGTTGCAAAATGGAACACAACAAGTGGGTAATGTATTTCCATCATGGCAAAGCTTCATTTCTGCACTTAGGAAACAATTATATCCTTTGGGTTATAAATAAAAAGCATTAATTGAATGGCAATATTTAAAACTAAGAAAAGGACAAACAGTGCAAGAGTATACATATAGCTTTCGTAAAGTGACATTGATGTTATATATCCCATTACATACACAATAAACCCTTATGAAGTATATAGGAGATTTACCTACACATATTAGAAACACTATATTCATGTTTGGACCCACTAACCTTGATGAGGTTTCTGTTCAAGTGACATACATTGAAGCAGGGAAAGCAGGTGTATCAGGGGAATCTTCTTCAAGGAAAGAGGACAAGAGGAAATGGCATGGAAAGAATTCAAATGCAGTGACGAGGAAGGAAGGGAAGCCCTCTTGCAAGCATCACAATAAAGAGGGACATGATGAGGACAGACGTTGGCAGTTTCATCTTGAGAAGAGGCCAAAGTGGTTCAAGGAAAAAAAGGGAATGCAAACAGTGGCAGGGACAACAAGACCCACAGACTTGGGATCGGATTCAGGTGATGAATCAAAGATCTCATTGGTTGGTATGACAGGTAAAATTGGTGAAGGCATTGATTGTAGAAGCAACTTGTTTCATATAAGGGTAATCATGCGACACACTAAGATAGACACATTAATCGACAGTGGATCTCAAGCTAATCTAATCTTTGAAGAATTTGTTAAGCAATTGGGATTAAAAACACAAACTCATCATAATCCTTACACACTTAAATGTATAAGCATTCATCATCAAATGCACATAACAAAGAAGTGCACAATCAAATTTTCAATTTCATTTAAGCATGTGGACAAAGTAAAATGTGATGTAGTGTCGTTAAGAGAATGTGGAATGGTCTTAGGTAGTCCATACTTATATGATCGTAAGGCAATCTTCTACAGGACAAATAATCAATATCAATTAACCAAAGTAGGTCAAGATTATGTGGTTCATGCTCATCATGTTAAGGAAAATAAAACACTTCAACAATGGAACAATTAAAGAAGGTAGTGCAAGAAAGAAACAAACCAATAATTGTTTCAAATGAAGTAATCGATCTTAAGCAAGAACAAGAAATGATTGTTGAATGGAAAATCAATCATAAGTTGCTTCAAGATAAGCTCATGTTGTGCAAATATTACAAGTATATCAGCTCATTTGCATTCGTCTTTTTGATGCTATCATTAGTAATGTTGTCTACATGGATGATAGTGGATTCAGTAAGATGTAACAGGGTTCAAATGGATAACAATATGCTGTCAGTTGTCATGATTGTGTTACAGTTGATCTTGATGAGACAGGTGCACAGGATAGAGTTCAGAGATAGAGGACAAGTCAGGTGGCCTATCCCGAGCTTGTTGACTGGTCAGTAAACTTTTAGGGACCAAAAGGTCCTTTAGTGGGGAGGTGTGATCCAAAATCGGATCTAAGAGACTGATAGGGCTAAAACAGGATCAAAAATAAAATTTATCATAATGGAATGAAACTAGTGCCATTGTGTCTGTCGCATTGCATTGATTCCAGCCATATATTCACTTTCTCAAATGAGCGTCGTATGCGAGAGTTATCACACTCTAACCATTTTCCCAAATAGGGAAAAAGTCAACAGGTCCAGTCAAATGCTAACATCAGCATGACATCAAAAAAGTTGACATGGCAGAGGCAGTTGACGACAAGTGGTATACCGACAGAAGGTGACTCGTCAGTGATAGGGATCCACCCAGCAGTTGACAAGTGGCAGTTTGTTGACGAATTGTTGGGTGCCACATGGCCCATTCATGGGCTGCCATGTGGCACCATGGGATTGGTCAATGGTTTCATATCAAAAATTTTTATGGAGTCCATGGGGTTTGATCCCATGACCTCCTTGGTCAACCCAAATCTTGACAAAGTCCCTCCACCAATGCGCCCTTGTGTTTCTTGTTTAACAAGGATCACTTTAGTTTAAATAAAGTGTACTAAAGTGAAAAGGGGAAAAAAGGGGGTGGGGGATAAGCCCCAGCCCATGTTCAAACTACTACACGTGACCACAACCCAGGAAGGGAGGGTGCTCCCTCTAATGTGTGCCCAAAAGATAAGCACCAACCCCAGGATCCAGGGATATCCCATGAGACCAGGGGGGTGCACTCCAAAAGGGGCCTAGCCCAGCTAAGGTGTCCTTTTATTAGCCTCTAATCCCATAAAGAGTGCTATAATACTAGGGGCACACACCTAGTTATGGGCTTATCCCTTTATTTTTAGAAAATGCATTTTTAACATTAGAAAATGTGATTTTTCAATGATTTCCAAGCCTGTTAATGGAGATTTTGGTCATTTTTGGGGAATATTGGGCTCTTTTTTATGCCAGATTTTGAGAGGAAGTTGGGGATGGATAACCAAATTCATATCTATATAAAAGAGGCATGTTTGAGGCCATGAGGACAATCAGAGAAGATTTATGTTGAAGGGAAGCCAAGCCAAAGCCATTTTTATGCAGGGAAGTTGTTGAGGAGAAGACACTTGCGGGCCATTTATGGCAGCTTCAGTGATCTGTTTTGTGTGTCATTTCTTCTGCTGGGTTCTAGAGATATAGAAGAACATGACCAAATTAGTCTTGTATCCTAATGGCATTGCTGCAATGTAATTTTGGAGCTTTGAACAGAAATAAAGAAGCCTCCCCCACTAAGACAAAGGCCCGAAGACGTAGGCAATTTTGTGCCGAACTCCGTTATCACTTATCTTGTTATGGTTTGTTGTTCTTATTTCTTTAGTTCAGATCTATATACTATTTTATGGCTGCTATTTCCCTTCATTAAATTCATCCTCTTTCATTTAGCTTCTTAAATGGTTAATTAACACATGTAATTAAAAACTCAACCACAGTCATAAAAAGATCATTCTAGATTAGAACAAGATTCTCACATGCTTCATAAGCGTCCCTGAAATCTGAATCATCTATGTACATATCCTTAAGGATATCAAAACCCAAGGTATTCACATGTAACTCTTGTTGAATCAAACATTTCCTGCTCAATGCATCAACAACCTTGTTAGTAGTTCCAAAAATGTGCTTTATAACAAAAGTAAATTTATGCTTAAATTCAACCCATTTTACATGTTTCTGGTTCAATTTCTCTTGTCTAGTTATGAATTGTAAAGAATGGTTTTCATTGTACAAAACTAACTCTTTCCGAACCAAGTAGTGCCTTCCATTTCTTCAGTGCCTGTATGATTGCATAAAACTCTTTATCATACGTGGAATAATTTATCTTGGCATCATTCAACTTCTCACTGAATTATGAAACTGGTCTATTGTCTTGACTTAAGACTTCTCTAGTCGCAAATCCACTTGTGTCACATCTCACTTGAAATGTCTTACTAAAATATGGAAAAACTAGAACTAGTTGTCCAATTATCTTCTCCTTTAAAAACTTGAAACTTTTCCCTACTTCCTCTGTCCAATGAAAATATTTATGTCTTTTCTTGACTATGTCCATCATTGATGCACTAATCCCACTAAAATTTCTGATGAACTTCTTGTAAAAATGGGCTAATCCATGGAAGATACTGACTTCAAAGATATTCCTTCGTGACGACCATTCTTTATTCTCTTTTGCTTTCTTAGGATCCATCTTCAACTCATTCGAAGAGATCACAAAACCCAAATAAATGAGTTCTTTCTTCATGAAAGATGACTTCTTTAGATTTATCAACAACTTCTCTTGTTGCAACCTCCTCATCACTAGAGTTAGGTGTCTCAAATGTTCTTCCCCAATCTTACTAAAGATCAGTATATCATCAAGATACACAATTGCAAATTTTCCAATGAAACATTTCAAGACTTCGTTCATTAATCTCATAAAAGTACTTGGCACATTTGTCAAACCAGATGCCATGACAAGCCTTTCATACAACCCTTCATTTGTCTTGAATGATGTCTTCCATTAATCACCTTATATCATTCTAATTTGATGATATCCACTTTTCAAATCAATATTTGAAAAAATAATTGCTCCATTCAAGAAATCCATCAAGTCATCCATCCTCGGTAAAGGAAATCTATACCTGATGGTGTTTTTTTTTATAGCCCTCGAGTATGTACACATTCTCCATATACCATCCTTCTTCAGACTTAACACATTTGGCACAATGCATGGACTCAAGCTTTCTCTTATCAACCATTTGTTCATCAATCCCTCGACTTGCTTCTCGACCTCTTCATTCTCCTATAGTGTCAATCTGTACACTTCTTTGTTTGGTAAACTCACTCCTGGTATAAGATCAATGTGATGGATTATACTTCTAATGGGTGGAAACAGACAGGGTAAATCATCCACCACTATATCAGCGAAATTCTCCATCATTTCCTAAATTTCTTCCGGTAGATCATCTATCGAAGTACTGGTCAAGATGAATATAGGTTTTCTTACCAAAGAAAACAACATTTCTTCATCTTTCTTAACTTCATCTAGAAGTTCCTTCCCACTCATGAGAAGAATAGTGTTGCTTGTTTCTTCTTTCAGATTCTTGTCTTCAATTGGAAGCAACATATGCGTCCTACCATTCTTCTCTAAGGTGTATGTGTTCTTTCTCCCATCATGAAAAACATTTTTGTCATATTTCCATGGTCTCCCCCAAAAAATATGACAGACATCCATGGGAATAACATCACATAAAATCTCATCTCTATATCCCCCTATCTTAATTTCAACTAAACATTGTTTAGTGATTGTTACCTGATGTCATTTCTGTAACCACAAAACCTTGTATGGGCTTGGATGTGCAACTGTCTCTAATTACATCTTCTCCACCATTTTTGTGGATACTATATTATCTGTACTTCCACTATCCACTATCACCTTGCATACCCTATCTTTGGTCTTGCAATAAGTTCTGAACAAACTGTTCCTCTGGACTGGATTCTCTATCTCTTTCTTTGGCTTCAAGATAATTTTCCTCATCATTAAGGATCTTTCGCCTTTTGCATCTTCTGCCTCAACATTTCACCTTTGTGCTTCTGAAATATGAGCTTCTTATCCTCCATCCCTTTTTCTATTAGGACATTGAAAATAATTGTGTCCCATATTTCCACAGAAAAAACACTTTATTTCACCACCTCTGCCTCTTCCTCTTCCTCTGGCTCAAGGAAAAGTGTTCCTATAGGCATATTGTCCTCCTTGTGAGCTTCCTCCTCTTTATGGGTGATTGTGAGGTTTATTTTCTTCATCCTTAGGCTTCTGTACTCTATCCTGGGAAATTGCTTTGCCCCTTCTCTGACTTCTACCTCTTCCCCTTTGACCTTACTTTCAGGCCAATTTTACTTCTACCTTTGAAGCAATTTGATAAGCGTATTCTACATTTATTATTCTCACCATGATCATCTCATATTTAATTTCATACCTCAAGCCATTCATGTATCTAGTGAATTTTTCATCATCTCTCTCATGAAGACTTTCTCTGATGTTGAGTCTGTAAAAATCTTCAGTGTATTCCTTCACTGTCATCCCCTTCTGTCTCAAATTCTACATTCTTCAAAACAGATTAATTTGGTAATCTCTAGGTATAAACTTGGCTTTCATCTTTTTTGACCATCCTATCCCATCTTTTGATTTTTTGTTTTCCTTTGCAATGCCTTTCATCCTGCAGTTCATCCCACCATAGTGTTGCATGCCCTTTCAGTCTAGTGACAACATGTTTTACTTTCTTATCTTCTGTGATATCCTCATAGTCGAAGAATTTATCCAGATCTATAAACCAATCTAGCACCTCCTAAACATCTAAGTTTCCTTCATACATCGGGATGTCCACTTTTTCTCTGACCCCTAATCTTGCAACAACTTTTAATAGACGTTCCTCTACAACATCTTCAACTACAAGTTCTTCTTGTTTGGCTCTAGATTCATTTTTTATTTTAGCCTCACTGATATCTCTAGTATCAATTGTTTGTCTTTGTGTTGTATCCATAGCATCCAATCGAGCAAGAAGTTCTCTCATTTCCCTTTCCATGACTCAATCAACCATGTGTCTCTCTTCAAATCTTATTGGAAGCATTATTTGAATCTATTCTGCATAGAATTCAAATCACAACTTTCCTTATGTCTTCTCTTGCTTACATGAAACAATGATTGTAAGCTCTGATACGACCTGATGCAACACCCGTACCTTGGATGGTTATTATTGACCTCCCGCTCTTTGGATATTTCTACACACCTCAGAAAAAATGGCTCTTTAGTTCCCATTGTGATGTAGACCCCCGACCCTCGGGCCAAGGTCCGCACAACATCATTCCAAATTTCCTCGAGCTGAAGCAGCTCACTCGGATCCCTATTGGAACCTTCAACAAATCCGATCCACAGGTCCTTCAGAAACCCCACCTGTGTGAACAGGCACTAGGCGCGAGCTTCACCTCCTCAACGACCACAGCGCTATGACCAAGGCCTTAACACAAGCGTCTTTCACAACTCATGATATCGCGAGTTCGTGAGTCAAAGATCTTGACTCCTCTTCACCAAACACTCGATACACGAGATGTGATATGGGTAGGCTCCCTCCTTGATAGCGCCTGTTACATATAACCATAGTCTAGGGCTAAATGCTAGCACCTCTCACAACTCACGACTTTGCGAGTTCGAGTGTCGAACAATCATGCTCCTCCTTTGCGATCCTCTGATATGTGATAAGTCAATGAAGGTTGACTCCTTCAACACTTTTCACAACTCTTGACTTCGTGAGTTGGAGTGTTGAGCCCTTGTGCTCATTTCTTGTGAATCCCCGAGATGTGATGAGTCGATGATGAGTGGACTCCATCCCAGGCAACGCATGCATGCCACCTTTCACCTATGCTTACCACCTAACAGATGCGCCACATGTTTACACGGTCCTCGGCTTTTGGCACTTCATGACTTCCACAGTCGAAAAGTGGTTCTCCCAACCTTCAAACCCCCGACACGCGATATAGCGATGAGGTTTTGATCCAATGGTCTTACCATGATCTGGATCCAACGGTTGTCACTGGTCCTCAAGACTCAGGACTTTGCAAAACCAAGATTTCGATATGCCCTCTCTAGAATCTCGAACCCCGAATCCATGAAATAATCCAACAGAGTGGATTTAACGAGATTAACGACCCACATTGATCCTCGAATCCTGGTTGATGGATATCACCAGCCTCTAACCACCCTGCAAATTTGCGAGATCCAGTGGCTATCGGCTATTCGACACTTCCTTCATGAAGTGTCTCCACCATCCATACACCTCCTCTCCTGGGTTGCTTCTATGGGCTTAACTCCCTCACAACTTTATACGATCCAATAGCTCATGGCATCTCGACGCTTCTCCATGAAGTGTCTCCACCATCTGTTTCAGTTTCTTCCTGTGCGCATCTCGACGTAGACTTTGACGACCTAGATCTCTCCTCTCCAGCTGATCTAACGGAAACTGTAGCTCATTTCTAAGAACGTTCTTCTTTGAGCCTTGGAATATTTCCAAGGTTTCAAAGGTCTTGGCCTTTTCTTCTTCTACGAAGCCTGTATGCCTAGCTTCTTCCCGCATTCTAGAAAACGTTGTCCCTCCTGAGTTCCTTGAACTTGAACCCTCCAAAGGGTTTTCCCTGTCCTATGCCACTTCTCGCTGGCCTTTTCGCCTCCTGAGCTTAGCTCCTCTGAACCCAAAAGGTTCCTTCAAACTCTGCAACTACTTGCAAGTCCTTTGCAGACAACTGTGCTATCTCTTTTGAGCTTTGGGACTTAGAATAAGTCCTCACTCCTGCTCCCGCTCTTGAGCTTGAGCTCCTGAGCTTTTAGACTTGAAACAAAGTCCTCCTACACTCACTCCTTGAGCTTGACAAACTTCCATATGGATTTTGATCAACACTTCAACCAAATGTTGGCCCGATACACTCCTTGCACAGGTCTTCGTCCTCTGTGAGCTTCAACTGCTGTAACCTCAATGGTCTATGTCCCTTTCTCTCCTGAAAGGATGGAAATTCCCTCTTGGCAATTCCCTGCTCAAGTATTCCTTGCTGAGTGTTAAGCCCTAATATTGGCTCATTACCCCTTAATTGGGGCATATTATATTAGTAATGTTATTTTATTTATGTCGGCTTTAGGCCATTAGTTGTAATTA
>JZKD02S2278408.1:322934-376506 GCA_000966675.3 Picea glauca | reverse complement strand
CATGAATTTCATGGGATGCATTTTCACTTTCAGGTGTCTTCTCTGTTACAAAATTTTTCAATACTTCTATGATCTCCCCTTTTAAACCATCCATCTTAGTATCCAACTTAGCTTCTATTCAATCCATCTTAGTATCCAACTTAGCTTCCGTTGAATCCATCTTCTTTTGTAGTTCATTTATGTCACTACGCATTTCTTCACCTTCATCAAGAGTCCAAGTAGGATTTTCTAGAGGCTTATTTGGTGTAGAATTTCCCTTTTTTGGTGGCATGCTAGACAAGTATCACTTTTTGAACCTTGATTTTGAGGTGGTTCTACTAGACAATATGTATTTTATTGTATATCCCAAGTTTCGGCCCTTATGGGTATGAAAATTTATTTTATGTAGTTTTCTGATATTTCTTCTCTTCAATGCCACAGGTCTGATCAAAATTGGATGTGCCAAGTGGAATTTACGGTAACTTCCCCACAACTTGCCAATTTTTGGCCTTTCCATGATATCTCACTTGTATAGCTTTCCCTGCACAAAATAATTGATATAAAATTTTGAAACTCGCACCTGAAATACTACAGATTGTCCACAATCCAATGAAACTAGTCCCACTCAATTTGGATACTCTAGCAAGAAGTTATGATTGTTTTACCTTGAACACCTTCTTGAGACTAGTCAATATGACTAGTCAGATACCCTATCTAACACAAGGTGTATATACAAATTTAAGATGACCCAAAAGCTGAAATTTTAACCATGGATACATTACTAATTTCTGTAAATGTTCTTTGGAGTTTAGGGTCTGAAACATTATAGAAAAGTGTTTATAGCAAAAATTCTACAATGCCTCATTTCACGATGATTCCAGAACCCTATATTGTACAGGCTGTATATCAGAAAGTATAAGGCCTCAAGAGCTTCATTTTGAACTTAACATACCTTGATCCATATAATAAATATCCTCCAAGTCATTCCTTCTGAAACGTTGTAGAAAACAAGTTATAGCAAAAATGCCAAGGTGTCTCAGATGTAGCAGCGAAACCCTAAGACCTTGAGCTCTGATACCATATGTTAAGAACCAAATATCAATATAGCATAGAAAAACCTCAGAAGTAGTACTCAATTCCTTGAAAAAGATATAATTTTAAATAATAAGCCTCTTCAAGGGGGAAACCTCCTTTTACCCCACTTAAATGTTCAAGTACAAGATGATTCAAAATGAAAATGTCTGCTTGGTATATATAGGAGACTAGGAGGTATAGTTACAACTAATGGCCTAAAGATGACATAAATAAAATAACATTAATAATATAATATGCACCAATTAAGGGGTAATTATCCAATATTAGGGCTTAATGATTTCACAACTCACGATCTCATGAGTTCGTGAGTCAAAGCTCTCGACTCCTCTTCACCAAACGCCCAATACACGAGATGCGATACGAGTAGGCTCCCTCCTTGCTAGCGCCTACTACATATAACTGTAGGCCAAGGCTAAATGCTAGCACCTCTCGCAACTCATGAATTTGTGAGTTCAAGTGTCGAACCCTTGTGCTCCTCCTTTGCGATCCTTCGATACGTGATAAGTCAATGAAGGTTGAATCCTTCAACACTTCTCGCAACTCGTGACTTCATTTGTTGGAGTGTTGAGCCCTTGTGCCCCTTTCTTACGAGTCCCCAAGATGTGACGAGTCGACAATGAGTTGAATCCTTCCTAGGTGACGCATGCATTCCACCTATCACCTACGCGTCCCACCTAAAATATGGGCCATGTTTTTACACGAGCCTCGGTTCTAGGCACTTCGCGACTTCAACAATTGAAAAGTGGTTCTCCCAACCTCTGAACCCACGACACGTGATATAGCGATGAGGTTCTAATCCAATAGTCTTCCCGTGACCTAGATCCAATGGTAGTCCCTGCTCCTTGCAACTCAAGACTTCACAAAACCAAGAGTTCAGTTTGCCCTCTCCAAACTCCCGAACCTCGAATCCATGAAATAATCCAACGACGTGGATTTATCGAGATCAATGACCCACATTGATCCTTGAATCCTGGTTGATGGGTTTCATCAGCCTCTAACCACCCTGCAACTCTGTAAGATCCAATGGCTATCAACTATTCGAAACTTTCTTCATGAAGTGTCTCCACCATCCATACAGTTCCTCTCTTGGGCTGCTTCTACGAGCTTAACTCCCTCACAACTTTGTGAGATCCAATGGCTCACGGCATCTCTGCACTTCTCCACGAAGTGTCTCCACCGGCTATTTTAGCTCCTTCCTATGTGCAATGTCTGGATGTAGACTTCGATGACCCAGATCTCTCCTCTCTAGTTGATCTAACAAAAACCATAGCTTCGTTCTGAGCATGCGCTTCTTTGAGCCTTGGAATATTTACAAGGTTTCAAAAGTCTTAGCCTTTTCTTCTTTTGTGAAGCCTGTATGCCTGGATTTTGCCCACATTTTGGAAAATGTTGTCCCTCCTGAGTTCCTTGAACTCGAACCCTGCAAAGGGTTTTACCTGGCCTCTACAACTTCTCATTGGCTTCTTCTCCTCCTGAGCTTAGTTCCTCTGAACCCAAAAGGTTCCTTTTAACTCTGCAATCACTTGCAGCTCCTTTGCACACAACTGTGCTATCTCTTTTGAGCTTCATGACTTAGAATAAGTCCTCACTCCTGCTCGTACTCTTGTGCTTCACCTCCTAAGATTTTGGACTTGAAACAAAGTCCTGTTCCGCTCACTCCTTGAGATTGACAAGAATCCATATGGATGTCGATAAACACTTCAACTAAATGTTGGCCTGATGCACTCCTTGCACATGTCTTCATCCTCTGTGAGATTCAACTGCTCTGACCTCAATGGTCTCTATCCATTTCTCTCCTGAAAGGGTGGAAATGCCCTCTTGGTAATTCCTTGCTCAAGTATTCCTTGTTGAGCCTGTAGGGTGTTCAGCAACACTGTGAAGGTCTTCGCCTGGACACTTCTTCTTCCCCTAGAACTGTAAGAGTTCCTCCTGTGTGTTTTGGAACCTTCTCAATCCCCTCCTCGCAGAGCTCTTGTAGAATCCCTCAATGATTCTATTCTGTCAACGAACTCTAAAAACATTTCTTCTTTTGTACCCACCGACACCTACTCAATTCCTTCCTAGAAGATCTTTTGTAGAATACCTCAGTGATTCTTCTTCTCTCAATGAACTCAAAAGAGTTCTCTCCTATTTGCTATCTGCACTGGCTCAATGCCCACTTGGAAGAGCTCTACAGAATCCCTTATTGATTATGTCTTCTTCAATGCTTTCCTATGCACAGTTTTATCTCCATGGTGTTCAACAACCTTGAGGTTTCTCCTTGATTCTAAGACTTCAGCTGGTGTTCCCTCCTAGCACGTCCTTGCCCAAATTCCACAGAATTCAAAAGTGCACTCCTGCACTAGTTCTCAGAGACCGTAGTACTTTGTCACGCCCTCTTGGCATGAAACCACAAGAACCCAAACTTGAAATCAAAGAACCCTCAGATAGCAGAATCTATTTATCACTATAAATGCACAACTACAACACATATCTACATCATATAAAACACACAAAGACATTCATCAACACATAAAAACACAAAGAATCTCATGCAGGAAAAACTGCTCTCTGTATTAATCTGACTGCTTGATTACAATGCATTCTTGAGTGCAGACTGTAATAGAGTCTTGGCTCTCCTCTTCTCTCTCCTCTCTACTCACACAAACTCTACCTCAACTCTCTACTTTTCTAAAAAACAAGATCTAAGATATTTTACATGAGGGGCTCTTTGAGCTCTTCCCTCCATCCTCACCTACTCTATTCAATTACATTGAATTTACATTGAATGGGATATTTAGTCCAGATCAGATCTAGATCCGAGCCTTACAACCTATTTAAGGCTACCTACATCTAAAGCCTGCACATAGGCATAGATTTATGGCTCCATGGATTTACATTCATTTAATGTCTTTACATCAAATTCAAAATTTGAATGTGAGAGGGTTGCGCCTCTCTCCTCCTTTGAATGTGCGCGTGAAGATGAGCTGGCTGGTTGGCGCATGGTTGGCTGGGGCGATGCTCTTGCATCAAACTGAAAACCTCAACACTATAATACCATAGGTCCTTCTTAGAAGTTACTCCTATGTGAACAAGCACTAGGCGCGAACCTCCACTCCACGTGACCAAACAACGTGACCACAACCTTTACCCGAAAGTGTGTTTTTGGATTTCATGACTTCACGATTTCTGTTGTGAGTCCCTATGACTCCTTTGACTCCTGAAACCCAAAAATGGGCTAACAGATATTTAATTCCTCCCTTATGCCTCAACCATGTGACCTCAATCACATCCTCAAGTTCACCTCTGAGCGTGTTGAGATTTCGCGACGCGTCAATTTGTGATGTGACTCCTATCCTTTCTCTCGAGGTCCAAACTTATGGCTTCCTTGCTTACATATTGATGGTCCTAATTCCTCTTCAATATGAAAGTCGAGATTGTATCGAAATTTCATGTATCGGAATTTCACAACTCGAGATATCAAATTCACTACCTTCTCCACACTCCGACTCCCGAAGTGCCGAAATTCAAAACCACAAGATCAACGTCTCTTGTTGATCTAGATCTAACAGTAACTATTCCTCTTGATCTTGTGAGTGCTGAAAGACACTCGGCCTTAACTTCTGCACTGATCCACAAGATCCAATGGTCCATGGAAAATTGGTAGTTCTCCTTCTGAGAATTTCAACCATCCATTCAAGTTCTCAATACTTCCTGGCCAAATAACTTGGCATCTTCCTCCTGAGCTTGGTTCTGCTGCAAAATCAAGGATTCTGAGGGATTATGCCTGCACTCCTTGCAGCTTCATGATAATCTCTGATTATCTATTCTCTCCAACTCTACGGACTCCTCGCGACATTAGCACTTCAACCACTCACTTGGTTGGATAATTATAAGACCTCAACTTGCCTGTGCACACCTTGCACGAATATGTGTTATACTTGCACTTTTGCTGGTATGAGAACAATGATATCTCTCCTGAGCATTTTTGAGGTAAAACTTAGAACTTATCGACACACTCCTTGCAGACTTTCACTGCACTCCTTGCAAGAATTCTCAGGAAGAGAAACAATTGAAACTCATACTCTCCCTCCCATAGACTTCATACATTAAATATGAAATCATACATACCAAGCATTGAAACAAATGCATAACAAAGCATATAAGAAAATTGTAAACATAACATTCAATGAATGTAAACAGAATTCATAAACACCATGAAGTTGGATCAAAGATTTCTTATATTAAACCAAGTTAATCTGTACATGGTTCCTATAGCAGCAACTATCTTCTCATACAAATTTTACAATCTTTGTTCTTCTATGCTCTCCTATTCTCTTTCTCTACATCTCTCTCTTTCTCTTACAATGAGAATAATGATACATTACAATACATACAAGGGAGATTTCTAGAGTTTTACCTCCTACAACTCTAAGCTATCTAATCGAATTAAAGTCTACATCTACTTTACATTTATCACACTAATTGCCTACAACCGACAGATGAGAGAAATGCTCAAGATCTGTGTTACAATCTCTAAACCATAAAAGAAAAAATGTCTTCTCCAAATATTACATTAATGCTTCATCCTTTCAAATTCAAAACATCCTCAAGATGCATGTTGGTGCATATCCAACTGTCCTTCCACTTTTTCTTGCTTACGATGCTCCTGAATCACATCCCATGTCACTCCTTTCCTTCCCATAACATGTCTTTCCTTGACTTTCCATGCCATGCCATCCCATTCCATGCCATGCATTGCCTTTCTTTTCCATGCCATGCCAAGCCTTACATTGTCATGTTATGTCATGTCATGCCTTGAGTTTCCTTTCCTTTCTATGCCATGCCATTACATTCCATGACTTTCTTTCCTTTCCATGCCATGCCAAGCCAATCCATGCCACACCTTTCCTTTCATTTCCATTCCTTTCCTTGCCTTCCCTTTCCTTTCCATGGCATGCCTTTCCTTTCCTTTCCATACCATGCCATGCCATGCCTTGAATTTTCTTGTGTTCCTATGCAATGACATTTCATGCCATGCCTTGCCTTTCCTTTCCATGCCATTTCTTTCCTTTCCATGTTATTCCATGTTATGCCATGCCATGCCTTGCATTTCCTTGTCTTGTCATGCCATGTCTTTCCTTTTCACACCATGCCATGACATGCCATGTATTTCCTTTACTTTCCTTACCATGTCATTCCTTTCCTTTACATGCCATGACATTCCTTTCCTTGCAATTTCGTGCCTTGGCATGAATTTCCTTGCCTTTCCATGCCATGCCTTACATTTGAAATCCATTCCTTTACATGTTGTGTCGTGCCATATCATTCCTTGGCTTTCCATGCCATGCATTTCCTTGACATTCCATGACATGCCTTTCCTTTCCATTCCACACCATGCCATGCCTTTCCATGTTATTCCATGCCTTACCTTTCCATKCCATGRCATACCATGCCTTACATTTCCTTATGTTTTCATGTCATGTCTTGTCTTTMCAGGCCATGCCTTGCCAAGCCATGCCATGTAATTTCATGCCATGCCATTCCATTCCATTCCTTAACATGCCATGCATGCCTTTTCATGTCTAGCCTTGTCATACCATGGCTTCCTATGCCATGTCTTTCCTTTCCAAGCCATACCTTTCCATGCCATGCCTTGGCTTCCCATGATATGCCTTTCCTTTCATTGACATGCCATGCCTTGCCTTTCCATGCCATGCCATTACTTTCCTTGCTATTCCATGTGATGTCATGCCTTTCCATGCCTTTCCTTTTCTTTCCATTTCATGATATGCCTTACTAAGACATTCCTAACCAATCCATGCCATGCCATGCCATACCATAGAACAAAATTTTATGCCATGCCTTGCCTTGCTATGCCATCCATTTTGTTTCCTTGACTTTCCATACCATGCCTTGCCTTGCCTTGCCATGTCATTCCATGCCTTGCATTTCCATGATATGCCTTGCATTGTATTTACTTTCCTTGTCATGCCATTCCATGCCATGCCTTTCCTTCCCATGTTATTTATTTCCATGCCATGTCTTTCCTTTCATTTCCTTTCCTTAGGATGTCATTCCTTGCCTTGAATTTCCAAGCCATTCATTTCCAAGACATGCCTTTCCATGCCATGCCTTGCCATGCTATGGTATTCCTTTCCTTGACTTTCCATGTCATGCCTTGCCCTTACATTCCATGGAATTCCTTGGTTTCCAATTCCATGTCATTCCATGCCTTTCCTTGAGACCCAATTCCTTTCCATGATTTTCCCTTCCTTGTCTTTCCATGTCATTCCTTGTATTTCTAGGTCATGCCTTTCCATGCCGTGCCATGCTTTTCTTTTCCATGCACCCATTTGTTTCCTTTCCATGCCATGCCTTGCCTTGCCTTTCCCTGACATGGCATGTATTGCATTGCCTTTACTTACAACTCGATTCCTTGGTACTTTCATTATGATATTCATAAAACTAATTGATTGTAAGAATATAGTTATTTTCATCATTATAGAAAGATTCGTGTATGTTGAGTCTCCCACAAGAAAATTCTCTCTATAATCATAAACACCATTAAATTATTTCCAAAGTCAATCAACTTCTAATACTTTTTTTTCATGGTAATTTAATTAAAAAATAATGGCATTCATGTATCATACCATTTTTTTGCTTCAAAAAAAGAATGCTTGAACTAAATGAACAATTTTAATACCTGGAAATTACAATCAAAGGATTCATTAAGCATGTTATTCTACAACTTGTTATCCCATCTATCTTAGATAAAAATAATTGCATGATAATTTCAATGTGTTTACATAAGCTCTATTTATTCATATATCTTAGGTATATTCATAGTTATGGAACATGGATTATCATAATTAATAAGATTTATGTAGAAAGGAGTGTCATGAAATAGGTTTATTTTCCATCCTTATGGTGTATTCTCATTATACTATTGATTGTGTTAGTTCTCTATTGTAATATCCCTCAGTCGAACCCAAATATAAATATAATCCAAGTATACTTAAGCTGGTGAGATGTTTAGACATCATTTTGTAATACACCTTTCATGGCATGGTGCGTGCATATACTGCGCAGTAAAGGGATGTAATGTGAACATTTCTAGATACCACGTGCAGTAACTAAGGTGCACACAATCTTAGATATAGAGGATAGATCACACAGTAACTAAGTGCGCACTATATTAAGGTCAGTGAAACTTTGTGTATATAATATGCATTATAGGCTAGTGAGCCAGTATTATAAGCCATAATGCTTATGTCTTGGAATTAGGCCAGTGTGCCTAGATGTTAAAGGGCCAATGCGCCTACTTTGTACATGACTCATTATTAATATAAAATACATCATTGCATGTAGGCCGACCATGATAAAGGAGATGGGGGACCAAAATTCACCAGTTATGGAAAGAGAGGGCCAAAAGTCAAGGGAATATTATATTAATATTTCCCAAAACATGAAGTATGGATAATTTTATCCTAAGTTCTAAAGTTGGGGATAAGTGGACAAAAGTAACTTTCGATATGACAAGTGTCAAGTTGGTGACATGTATTCATATCATGAGGAAACTTAGCCCAGGTTTTTCTCTCTCACACAGATAGATCATGAACAGAGGGGTGGGGGAAGGGAAACCAATAGACTGACCATCGTTTCTGACAAAGAGTTCATAGTGATCCCAAAACACACTCAGTTATCTAGTCAATGACTCCATGAACTTTTCACTCATACATTTTGTTATCCTTAAGACAAACATTCCACCTTTCCAAAACCTATTTCCCCATCTCTTTTGGTTGTTGTACCTGGTTAGCTTGGAGTGAGATTGAAGAAGCAGGTTGTCAGGCCCGTGAGTAGTTCTCTGAGCAAGAGAATTGCTAGGGATTGATTTCCATAGGTGCTAAACTGCAACTACAATGCTCTGAGAATTTTGTTACACTTTGTTGCTGAAGCCCTGGAAGGGAAGTGGGGTAGCCGAGGGACTTTTGAGAAGAGAAGGGGAACACTTCCTTGGGTGGTACATGCATGTGGGGAATGAGAGGTTGTAGGTTGTTAGTTGAGTGAGTACCTGAGATAGAGTCTTTCCTGTTTTCCATGTATTGTAAATGTAGGTGCTAAATTGTAGCTACAATGCTCAGAGACTTCTGGTCCAACCTGTTTTTGAAGCCCTGGAAGGGAAGTGGGGTAGACAAGGGACTGTTGAGAGGAGAAGGGGCACACTTTCTTGGGTGGGATATGCATGTGGGGAATGAGAGGTTGTAGGCTGTTAGTTGAGTGAGCACCTGAGACAGAGTCTTTCCTATTGTCCATGAACCTTAGCCTAGATAGGAATCCCTTTACCCTGGGTGGAGTTCAGTCTCATATCGGGGGTGATTCATTGTTGAGAGTGAAGAATAGTGTAATCTATGGTTGGGAGGTTCATGGACGGTCTGTAAGAATTTGGTGACAACCTTTCTAAGATAAGTATCAATTGTATGAAAAATGGATATGATGTTTTGTTATTTACATGCCCATGTTACGATTTCATCATATATGTGACTATGATTGCTTGTGTGCTTATGGGTAATTTCCTATAAATGATGCATATAGGTAATTAATGTTATTTCTAATATAAAAGTCATATGTTACAAAAATTAATTGTTTGTTTATGTTAGATGTAAATCTTTCACGAGCGTGTTGTATGTATATGTTTTAGTTGTCTGCAGTCTAAAGAGTAAATAATGGTGCCATTTCTTAGTTGACTACTAGGTATGATACTATATGTTCTACAGTATCGAAACGAAAGATGTTCCCTAGAGTAGCACGTCTCGGCCCAATGGCTGGGAATGTTACTGACTAGCGTCATAGCATGAGTGGTTTCTCTGGAGTGGCGTACCCCGTCCTCAGGTTGGTCGAGGGGAAACAGTTTGGTATCAGAGCCACAATTCAAGACTGAGATTGGATGGGCCAGAAGGTTGCAATTGAAGTGAATATTCACAAAAAAGTAACTTCGTAGTGACCAGAATTAGATTCATAGAGTGTCCTTGGAAAAGGTTGGCGTACTGGCGCACGGGGGGGATTTGGCACCGCATGGGAAACTGTGGCGTGCCAATGAGCATGGTAAATTGTGGTTCCGCGCGGAAGATTAATATGTATGTAGATGCACACACTGAAATTATCCTTGCATGCTAAGAACACCCATAGTAAGATGCACATGGGGTGAGAAAGATTTACTTAACGCAAAGGTGTTTTGTTGGTACGCGCATAAGTATAAGTATAAGTTGTTTCGTGACGGTGTATTTAGTAGTGTGCGTTGATATTTGAGCATGAATGAATATGTTAAAATTTACATGGTGCATGCATAGGAAGAAAATGCATGTGGAATATCGGTGCGCAGTATCAAAACTGTGCGTAGTAGATATTGGTGCACAATGCCAGAGTAGTGTGCGTAAGTAGTCGGTACGACAAAGAAGAAATGCACAGTAGATTTGGGTGCGCAGAGAAGCGTTTACCTTGTAATATTGCTTTACATGATAATATAAATGAACAAGTCAAGTTAATGCACGTGAAGTTGCTTGGAAGGTGAGGAGTATGAGTTTAAATTCCATAATAATAAAATAAAAATAAACACATAACCGCATTGAAGCATTAATTAAACAGAATTCTGAATTTTAATTTTTTCTGATTTAGATAGATAAAAATAAAATATAAGATTTCAAGAAAATATTATTTTAAAAGAAAACAAGAGTCATAACATCACCAGATAGAAATTGTAATAAAATAGTCTAAAATCTGTTTCGGTATTTATACAATCATGTTAATCACAAAATTACAAAATGTGATGACAATAGTTAGCTTGTTGTAAAAAAGGTCGTTGAAGAACATGCCTATCATCTCTTGTACTTCTACCTCCGCTACAGGCTATTCAAAATTCGCTGAGACATGCTTATCTGAGACATGCTTATCTCCGCCTTTAAAGAAGGGTCTAACTAGACCGGTTGATTTTCTCCAACACTTTCGGCCACTTCAACCGTAGATTCCTCCTTCTTATGTCCCTTACTCCTTTTCTTATTAGCGGCTAGCTTGTTGATGACTAAATCCTTTATAATGGGATTCAATCTGAATTCCAGTCATGAGTATATAGTTGGCTCTGTGTGGAACTTAGTTTCTAGAATGTGCACAAGGACCCTTTCTTCCTCATTCGCAGGAAATCTTAGCATGTTGCTTGAATAACTAGTTTCACTCGACCTTTCCTTGTCCATGTATCTCAAGTTGGAGATACTGAAATGTGTCTCTACAGAGAGAAGGAATTCAAGCATCTTGAATATTACTATGGTTATGGATACAAAAATATCTTCATACTTGGGGAGTGGTAATTGTAGAAATCCATTTGTGAAGCATGGATAGATTATGTACAAAGAGCATTGGGTTTCCATGCTCGGCCAATCCATTTCGAATGATTAGATTTTGATTTCATTACATGGAAACATTTAGATGATGTCACATGACTGCGAAGTACCGAAAGAATGAAGCAGGGTGATCTGACTAGTCGTTTCCCACTCCACGAGTGGTGGATTTGACATGATTGAGACACGTAAAACCATGTCTTGGTGAAAGTGGTTTCGACAAAACCACCTTCATGAGCAAATGTATCTCAGAAGGCACTGTGAGTTAGTGTTCTCAAGACTTGGGTCTTATCTAGAATTTTCGTAGTGATAACACCAGGAAATCGGGAGTGATAATGCTGATGAGTATGTTGGATCGAAATGGTGCATATTCTCTTGAATTTCTAATTTGTTAATCTAATTAGTTTCGATGGCTGCATGTTTTGCAGAATTAACAACAACTCGGTCAGGTCAGACCAGTGCAGAGTCCGTAGGAATGGAAGAGGCATAGGAGAATTGCAGTCATCCAGAGGAGAGTAGAGGGATGGATGTCCATTTGGGCAGGGAAGAAACAAACTTCAATGGACATGGAGAAGAAAGGAATGAGGATATGAATATGGGTGAGACCATTAAGAATTTGTAAAAGGATGTACAAAGACATAAAGATGATAATGAAAGGCTTATGAAATCCAAAGAGCAGTAGGATGAATTTAGCATGAAGCTATTGGAAGGTTTGAATAGAATACAGAAGAAATTATTCAAGGAGAGTGACTCAAGTAGATCTCAGAGTCACAAATCTTCAGAGGAGAAGAGAGAAGTAAAAAGTGCTAGTAGACATCACCATCATCCCCATAGGAATTCCCATAAGAGAGCAGGAAACAACTCAAGTCTATCCCCTATCATAAGGTATAAGAGATCTAGGGTGGATGAGCTACGAGGAGAAATGAACAAAATCAAACCTCTTACATTTCATGGTGAGCACAAGAAGGGTGAAGATGTCAAAACATGGCTTCTAGGCGTGAGGAAGTATTTTCAATTGCATAATTATTCTTCTTATGATAAAGGTAGAATTGTTATCTATCAACTCAAAGGAAAGTCATCCATGTGGTGGGATCAACTTGTGCAGGTACAACACATTGTCGAGGAAAGTGTTACTTGGAGAGAATTCAAGAAGTATTTTGACAAGAAGTACTTGACCAAGAGATACTATGACAAGAAAATGAAAGAGTTATTTGAACTCAAGCTTGGTAGTACGACCATAGATGAATATGAGAGAAGGTTTTTGGAACTATTGAAGTATGTATCTTTCATTAAGGATGAGACAGTCAATATTCAACAGTACTTAAGTGGATTTCCATCGTTCATCAGTGACAAAATACAGTATGATGATCCCAAGACATTAGAGGAGACCATAAGGACAGATAAATGCTTATATGACCAGCTGAAAGCAAGACCATCTTTCCAAAACGCTTGGGAAGATGATAAGAAATTCAATATGGATCAGAGGAAGAAGGGAGCTAAGCCACCATTCTTCATAAATAATCCACAATGGCAGCAAAGACATAAAGAAACTAGAGTGATTAACACATGGATTCAAGGGCCAAGACAACCACCTATGCAATGTTCGGGTTGTAAAGGAGACCATAAGTTCAGATATTTTCCTCACAAAGGTGGAAAAGGTAGGGTTGTTTACAATGTACAACGAGCTAAGACAGTAGAGGACATGGGTAGAAATGTGCCAAGGATTTATGCAGCCCTAGACAACAAGCAAGTAGAGTAGCATTCCCACATTATTGAAGTGGAAGGTATGATCAACAACCAAACCCTTGTTGTTTTAATTGATTCAAGAGCTAGCCATAGTTATATAGACCCTAAGATGGTGGAAAGTTTGTGATTTCCAAGAATAAAGCATGGGAAATCCTGGTTGGTGCAACTAGCTACAGGAGCGAGAAGAAAATTTAACGAGATGGTTAAGTCCTGCCTCATAGACATGAATGGACTAAATACCAGGGCATATTTGAAAATCTTACCCTTAGGTTCCTATGACTGTTTAATTGGGATGGATTGGTTAGAACCACACCATGCACGATTGGAGTGTCATAATAAAGAATTCACTTGCTTGGATGAAGAAGGGAACCAAAGGAAAGTGCAGGGAATTCCCAGGGCAGTAACCGTTAGAGAAATTTCAACATTACAGCTGAAAAAATGTTATAGAAGAGGATGTCAAATATTTGTAGCTCATATGGAGGAGACACCTGAAGAAAAGGTGCCAAATTTGGAGGATTATGCAGTCCTGAAAGAGTTTGAAGATGTATTCAAGGAAGTACCAGGACTACCCCCAAGGAGAGACATTGATTTCTCTATAGATTTGATGCTTGGAGTAGTGTCAATATCAAAGACTCCTTACAGAATGAGTACATCAGAATTGAAGGAGTTGCAAATGCAGCTTGAAGGAATTCTAGAGAAGGGGTATATACACCCAAGTGTATCACCTTGGGGTGCCCCAGTCTTGTTTGTGAAAAAGAAAGATGGAACGTTAAGATTGTGCGTTGACTTTAGACAATTGAATAAAGTGATTGTTAATAACAAATATCCTCTACCAAGGATTGATGACCTCTTTGATCAATTGAAGGATGCAAGGATATTTTCAAAGATAGATCTCAGATCAAGATACTATCAAGTAAAAATTAAAGAAGAGGATATCAACAAGACCACCTTTAGAACAAGGTATGGTCATTATGAGTTCGCAGTGGTGCCATTTGGGTTGTCAAATGCACCAGTTGTTTTCATGTGCTTAATGAATGGTGTTTTCCGAGAGTATTTGGACAAGTTTGTCATTGTATTTTTCGATTTCATTCTTATATATTCCAAGTCATAGGAAGAGCATGAACTTCATTCGAGGATGGTGTTGCAAGTATTAAGGGAACATCAGTTGTATGCCAAATTGAGCAAGTGCTCATTTTATCAGAAACAAATTCATTATTTGGGGCATATAATCTCAAAAGATGGGATAGCAGTGGACCTTAAGAAGGTAGAATCCATTAGAGAATAGTTAGCACCAAGGAATGTGACAAATGTCAGATCTGTCATGGGCCTTGCAAGATACTACAAAAGATTCATTGGAGGATTATCGAAGATAGCACACCTAATCACTTCCTTGCAAAGAAAAGGTATGAAGTTTCAATGGACGTCATAATGTGAAAGGATTTTCCAACATTTGAAACAATTATTGACAAGTGCTCCAATACTAAGTATTGCAGACCCAAATGAAGATTTCATTGTATGCACAGATGCATGTAACAAAGGACTGGGTGGAGTCCTCAGTCAAAATGGATTCATGATATGTTATGAATCAAGGAAGTTGAAAGAGCATGAAAGAAACTATGCCACTCATGATTTGGAGTAGGCGGCCATAGTGCATGCCTTGAGGAAATGGAGACACTACCCCACGGGGAAAAGGTTTGAGTTAAGAACATACCACAATGGTTTGAAATATTTTTTTGATCAACCAAATATAAATGTTGGGCAAAGAAGATGGTTAGAATTTCTAAGCAAGTATAACTTTGATATAAAGCATATCAAAGTGAAAGAAAATAAAGTGGTTGATGCACTCAGCAGGAGGGTGCATGAGATTCATGCTATAGCCATCAGCATGTATTAGACTGATGTTAAAAGAAAAATTTTGGAGGCTGCAAATACATATCTGCAGTACAGAGAATTGGTAGCAATGTTATGGTCAGGTAAGACACCACAGAAGATGGATAATTATAAGTTGGGAGTAGATGGAATACTACTGCACAAGAACATAATTTTTGTACCAAATGTTTAGGACTTGAAACATCTAATTTTGCATGAGATGCATAATTCTCCTTATGCAGGGCACCCCGGATATCAAAAAAATGTAACAGAGGTCAAGAGCCAATAATTTTGGCCAAGTATGAAGAGAGAAATTGTAGAATACATCACTAGGTGTATGGAATGCCAGAAAGTTAAAACAAAGCATAGGCACCCAACAGGATTTCTGCAACCTTTTCCCATTCCTAAATGGAAGTGGGAAGTGGTGACAATGGATTTTATTACGGGATTGCCCAGAACAAGAAAGCTACATGATTCTATTATGGTATTGGTGGAAAAGCTTACAAAATATGCCCATTTCATTCCACTAAAAACTATTCACAAAGAAGTAGATGTTGCTGATATTTTCATGAAGGAAGTGGCATAATTGCACAGAATTCCTAAAACAATTGTGTCTGAAAGAGACCCGAAATTTACCTCTAATTTCTGGAAAGGATTGTTCAAAGGATTCAGAACAATTATGAACTTTAGTACAACTTATCATCCTGATTCTGATCGATAGACAAAAAGAATGAACAGGGTGATAGAAGATATGTTGATAATGCATGTGATGGATAAAACATCAAAATGGGAAGACCACCTACATTTGGTAGAATTCTCTTATAACAATGGGTATCAGGCATCATTGAAAATGAGACCATTTGAATCACTTTATGGAATAAGGTGAAATACTCCAGTAAGCTTGGATAACCCAGCTGATAGAACAATAGTCAGGCCAGAGTTGCTCAAGGAGATGGAGGACCAAATGTTAAACATTAAGTAGAATTTGAAAACTTCCCAAGACAGACAAAAAAGTTATGCGGATAAAAACAAAATCCATAGAGAATTCAAAGTGGGTGATGTTTTCCTGAAAGTGAAAGATAATAGAAGCTCCCTGAAACTAGGAAGTTGTGCCAAGTTAGCAACTACATTTTGTGGGCCATTTGAAATCCTAGAGATGATTGGTCCAGTTGCTTATATGATTTTATTTCCTGCATCTATGTCTATTCATAATGTCTTCCATGTATCATTGCTAAAGAAATATATACCCAATTCTAATCATGTTATTGATTGGTATGTTATTCAGGTGGACCAAGAAGGCAGTTTCCAAGTGCATCCAGTGCACATTCTGGATTGAAAAATCAAACAACTCCAGAATCGAGCCATAGGGCTTGTAAAGTTCCAATGGAAATGGTACAGACCTAAAGATGCTACTTGGGAGTATGAGAATGAAATGCGGGCAGAATACCTGCATCTTTTTGAAGAATTTTGAGAATTTTGTTGTATATGAGTACATGATGCACTGAGGACAGTGCATAAATAAGGGGAGGGGATTGTAATATCCCTTGACTGAACCCAAATGTAAATATAATCCAAGTATACTTAAGCTGGTGAGTTTTTTAGACATCATTTTGTAATACACCTTTCATGGCATCGTGTGTTCATATACTACACAGTAAAGGGATGTAATGTGCACATTTTTGGATACTACGCACAGTAACTAAGGTGAGCGCAACCTTAGAGATAGAGGATACAACGTGCAATAACTAAGTGCATGCTATATTAAGGTCAACGAACCTTTGTGTATATAATATGCATTATAGGCTGGTGAGCCAGTATTATAAGCCAGAATGCTTAAAACTTGGAATTAGGCTAGCGCGACTAGATGTTAAAGGGCCAATGTGCCTACTTTGTACATGACTCATGATTAATATAAAATACATCACTGCGCACATACAAACCACGATAAAAGAGATGGGGGACTGAACTTCACCAGTTAGGGAAAGGGAGGGCCAAAATTCAAGGGAATATTATATTAATATTTCCCAAAACATAAAGTATGGATAATTTATCCTAAGTTCTAAATTTGGGGACAAGTGGACACAAGTAACTTCCGATATGAAAAGTGTCAATTTGGGGACATGAATTCATATCATGGGGAAACTTAGCCCAAGTTTTTCTCTCTCACACAGGTAGCTCACGAACAGAGGGGGCGGGGAGAGAAACCAACAGAGTGACCACCATTTCTGACAAAGAATTCACAGTGATCCCAAAACACAGTCAGTTATCCAGTCAATGACTCCATGAGATTTTTACTCATACATTTTGTTATCCTTGAGACAACCATTCCAACTTTCTGAAACCTGTTTCCCTATCCCTTTTCGTTGGTGTACTTGTTTATCTTGGAGTGGGATTGAATAAGCGGGTTTTCAGGCCCGTGATCATTTCTATGAGTGAGAGAATTATTGGGGATTGATTTCCATAGGTGCTAAACTGCCACTACAAAGCTCTGAGACTTCCAGTCTGGCCTCTTGCTGAAGCTCTGGAAGGGAAGTGGGGCAGTCGAGGGATTGTTGGGTAGATAAGGGGCACACTTCCTTGGGTCAGACAGGCACGTGGGGAATGAGAGTTTGTAGACTGTTAGTTGAGTGAGTACCTGAGATGGAGTCTTTCTTGTTGTCCATGTATTGTAACCGTAGGTGCTAAACTATAGCTACAGTGCTGGGAGACTTCCGATCTAGCCCGTTGTTGAAGCCTTGGAAGGGAAGTGGGGTAGATGAGGGACTGTTGAGCAGAGAAGCGGTACACTTCCTTGGGTGGGACATGCATGTGGGGAATGAGAGGTTGTAGGCTATTAGTTGAGTGAGAACCTGAGACAAAGACTTTCTTGTTGTCCACGAACCTTAGCCTGGATAAGAATCCATTTACCCTCGGTGGATTTTAGTTCTAGATCAGGGGCGATTCATTGTTGAGAGTGAATAATAGTGTAATCTATGGCTGAGAGGTTCGTGGATGGTCTGTAAGCAGTTGGTGACAACCTTTCTAAGATAAGTACCAATTGTATAAAAAATGGATATGCTGTTTTGTTATTTACATGTCCATGTTACGATTTTATCATATATGTGACTATGATTGCTTGTGTGCTTATGGGTAATTTCCTATAAATGATTCATATCGGTAATTACTGTTATTTCTAATATAAAATTCGTATGTTACAGAAAGTAATTGTTTGTGTATGTTAGATGTAAAGATTCTGCGAGCATGTTGTATGTATATGTTTTAGTTGCATGCAGTCTAAAGATTAAATAATGGTGGCATTGCTTAGTTGACTACTGGGTATGCTACTGTATGTTTCGTAGTATGGAACGAAATATGTTCCCTAGAGTAGCACGTCCCAGCCCGATGGCTGTGAATGTTACCGACTGGCATCAGAGCATGAGTGGTTTCTCTAGAGTGGTGTACCCCAACCTCATGTTGGTCAAGTGGAACGTTACATCTGTAAACTTCATTTGGCTAAGAAAACAAATGACAGAGGCAACCTACAAACCAACTTTGAGGCCCAAAACTAGCCTTTCGGACCTAGAGAGGGCTCTTTCTGGAGACTTTGTCTCTATACAGGATATGGATTTAAACTATCAGCTAGATTTAACACCTTTAAACAATACTTTTTGGCTCTATTAGAGAAAGAAAGAATGACCTTGTGATATGGAGTCGATTTAAGAAAACAATAGAAAAAAAAGGAAGCACAACATCGACAGAAGAGTTATGTCGATGCGCATCACACTAACCGCAACTACAAAGTTGGCGATTGAGTCTTCTCACGGGTGAAACCACACAAGAGTTCGAAAAAGTTTGGAAAGGGTGATAAAATCTCTCCTAGGTTTGTGGGACCTTTTGAGGTTGTGGAAAGGAAGGGGCTTGTCGCATTTTGACTAGCCTTGCCTAATTATTTGAGGTGTATTCACGATGTTTTTCACATATCGTTTTTTAGACATTATGTTAGTGTTCCTACGCATGTGATTGAATTGAATTATTTGCAAGTATAGGATGAGGGTGTTCTCATGGCAGAGCCCATCCACATTTTGTACCATCACATTCCACAAGTACGACATCGAACAATCGATCAGGTCAAGGTGAAGTGGGACAATTATAGTGCACATTCAGCTACCTGGGAGGACGCATATGATATGCGTAAGCAATTTTCATTTTTGTTTGATAGCTAGACATTTAGATATTGACAGATGCTTTATTTCTTCACTTGTATACTGTGAAACTTTGGGATGAATTTTAAAACAAGAGGGGGTTTATGTAACATCCTACTATTGAGCGCACCTGATGTGACTTATTCTTTGAGGACACTTGTATGCAAGTTATCTGGTTCATTATATGATTGACTACTTTGCTTATGGATTTTGATGATGAGACTGTGGATTATGATTTTATGTTATGTTATTTATGTATATACATGTGCTATTGACATGTTTCTCCTGATTGTGTAGGACTCTTGATATATTGAGGATGTCGATGGAATCGATGGACCTCCATGGATTCCAAACTGAATCAGGGAGTGTACTGTATATGGTTTGAGTATTTCTATTATTGCATATGTGACATATGACTGGGTATATTATGATGTTGTTTATGGATCGTTGACATGTTTTGTTGATGGATGTAGGCTGACGATTTATTTCTAATAAGACTCACATTTGGAGTAAAGGGATCTTGCATGACAACCCAAGATTTTGAGGGAGAGGTGTGGTAGCAGCCCTACCACAACCTACTATCACTCCCATCATGGCTCGAACTATATTACTTAGTTCGAGATATCCACGATGTAGTGAGGGAAGACTTAGAAAGTCACTTACGAAGATTCTAAGGGGCACACAATAAGGCATGGTCCTTATTCCTTAGAGGCCCTTAGTCTCTAATAAGGTCGCCTTACGAAGTTTTGACTCTAAGGGTTGGACATCTACCAAAATCAGTGAAAATTCGAGTGGCACCCTTGGAGCACGTCATGCGTCTTAAAGGGCATGTCGCATAAATGAAACATGAATAAAGAAGAGTGGAACCCTTGGAGCACATAGTGCATCCTGAAGGGAGCATTGTGATTTTTAACACTGGTGAGACAATCAACCTAGGCACCTACAAAACAATATCTTATTTTTACTTGGTCAACCTTAAAATAAATGTTGTATGAGTAAAGTTTAAAAATTATAAAATTTCCTTTAAAAAAAAATTGCTAAGCCTGGTTGAAATTAGAGCATAGGTCTAAATCAAGTATAATGACTAAAAAAAATAAAAAATTAATCAATTAATAAAAGGGGGATGAAGAAAAATCAAATTTAAAATTTAAAGGAGAAATAATTTATCAAAAAATTTAATTGCTGGTTATGTGAAAAAACTTTATAATTTACAACTTAGACAAAAAGGGAAAAATAAAATGCAAAAGGAATGTGAAACATATAAGTGAATCTAGTCTAGATAAATTTCAAAATTAGAACTCAACTAAGCTTTAAGAAAGGTGTCAATCATTAAGGGAATGTGAGGGAATAAAGGGACATCAAGCAGCGTTTTCAGGAACACTTTTAGGTGGGTGAGGGAAATTGAAAATTTAATTTAATTAATAAAGTGAATTTCTTGTGAAACTAAGGGATTGGGTGACAAGTGTATGGGGGAGAATATTTCCTAATAAAAAATTCATAAAAATAAATTAGCGTGCATTTTGGCAAGGGACACTAAGAGAACTCTATAAACAAAATGGCAGAGGAGGAGAATGGATCACGATTGGTATGCGGAAGGCTATGCTGACAGATTTTTTTCTTGACTGATTTTTCTTGTGGGAGTTGGGATACCTAGCTCGGATAGAGATTGGTAGCTCGACCTTGCGAGGGGAGTTGGGAGCTATCTTTTTATGGTTTGTGTGTGTGGCATCTTAAAGGGCTCAGGGGGGAGAATATTACTCCTAGCAGTGGTTGGGAGGTAAGGTTGAGGTCTCAGTGATTAGAAAGTGGGAGCGAGGAGGATCACGAGCAGCCGAAGAACATCAACAAGCTATCAGTCAGATTATGGTACACATGTTTTTAAGTTGCAGTTGTAAATTAGTTAGAAGTGTACATAAATTTATTGTTGATGGATGTGTAATGGTTTTCTGATATTGTTAGGCATAGTCCCCCTCTTAGTTGTTTCTATGTCTTTACTTGTTTTATTAATGTGAATAAAATTTGCGTGTGAGAAAAAAAAATGCCTAGCATAGGGGCATGACTCCTCTGCGTTTTTTTTGTGTCTTCCTTGTTTATTTTTATGTGAAAAACTTTGTGTGTGAGAAAAAAAAATGACTAACATAGGGGCATGACTCCTCTGTGTTTTTGTTGTGTCTTCCTTGTTTTGTTTGATGTGATTAAACTCTATGTATGAGAAAGGAAAACACCCAACATAGGGGCATGTTGCCTCTGCGTTTTTGTTGTGTCTTTCCTTGTTGATTTTGATGTGAAGAAACTCTGTGTGTGAGAAAAAAAAAATCCCAGGATAGGAGCATGTTTCCTCAACGTTTTTGTTTTGTCTTTCCTTGTTTTATTAATTTGAATAAACTATGTGTGTGAGAAAGAAGAGCACCCAACATAGGGGAATGTTTTCTCTGCGTTTTTGTTGTGTCTTTACTTGTTTATTTTGATGTGATTAAACTCTGTGTGTGAGAAAGAAAAACGCCCAACATAGGGGCATGTTGCCTCTGCGTTTTTTATGTGTCTTTCCTTGTTTATTTTTTATGTGAAAAGACTCTGTGTGTGAGAAAAAAAAATGTCCATCATAGGTTAATGTTTCTTCAACGTTTTTTCTGTGTCTTTCCTTTTTTTATTAATGTGAATAAAATTTGCATGTGCGCAAGAAAAACGCCCATCATAGGGGCATGTTGCCTCTGCATGTTTGTTGTGTTTTTCCTTGTTTATTTGATGTGATTAAACTCTACATGTGAGCAAGAAAAACACACAGCATAGGGGCATGTTTCCTCTGTGTTTTGTTGTGCCTTTGCTTGTTTATTTTTTATGTGAAAAGACTCTGCATGTGAGAAACAAAATGTCCATCATAGGTGAATGATTCCTCAATGTTTTTTCTGTGTCTTTCCTTGTTTTATTAATGTGAATAAAATCTGCATGTGAGGAAGAAAAATGCCCATCATAGGGGGATGTTTCCTCCGGATGTTTGTTGTGTATTTCCTTATTTATTTGATGTGATTAACTCTGCATGTGAGCAAGAAAAACACCTATCATAGGGGCATGTTTCCTCTGTGTTTTGTTGTGTCTTTCCTTGTTTATTTGATGTGAATAAACCATGCATGTGAGCAAAAAAAAAAAAACACCCAACATAGGGGCATGTTGCCTCTGTGTTTTGGCTATGTATTTCCTTGCTTTATTAATGTTATTATGAAATCTTATAATAATGTTCATCATTAATGTAAGATTGTAATAATTGAAAAGATTTAAATGTTTCATTTTATCAAATGTTTAAATGAATGGTTATTTTAATGGTTGCATAAGCCTTTATTAATGTTATTATTAATTCTAATAATAATGTTCATCATTAATGTCTATTTAATTAACTGTTATGATGAATGATTATTATTAATGTTTATAAGCGTTATTAGTGTTTCTTTATTATTAAATGTTTATAATAATGTCCATTATTAAATGTCAGTTTTTATTAATTGTTTATGATGAAGGGTCATTATTAATGTTGTTTTAGTAAATTTTTATAGAGTGGTTAAGAAAATCACTTGAATCTCTTGCGCAAATGGATGGTATGTCGTAATGATAGTTAAAGATTTTTTATTTCCTTAGCACCTTATAATCATTGAAAAGTAAGATCAATTACGAGATTAGATTTCTTTTGCACCTTGGAATAAAAAGGATTGGGTACTCTTCCACAGTAGTTGACGTGGATGCATGTTCGCTTAGATTTAGTTTATTTCTTGCACACATGAATTAATGTATTGAATGATGGTTTTAGATGTTTACTTATTTAGTTTATTTAGTTTTTTATTGAATGATGGTTTTAAACTTAGTTTATTTCTTGCACGTATAAAAATCTAAGGTATTGAAGGAGGTATTGTATAATGTTTAGATTTGGTTCTTGTGTGCAATGAATAGTCAATACAATGAATGGTTGTTGGTTATTTACTTTTTGCGCTCATGGATTTTTATGATGGATAGATCTTAGACCTGTGAGAAATAAAATATAACGAATGTATTTTCGTTGCGTCGTTGAATTAACTTTATCGTTATTAGATTTCTTTCATTTATGGATTCCATACAATGTATGATGGTCGAGATTTTGGACTTATTGCGTAATGGATTTTATGTCATGTATGATGGTGTGGAATTTGTTTATCTTACGCCTTTGATGGTGTTGATGAATAGGTCTTAGGTTGCTTGTGCTATGATCTAAGTTGATGCATAAATGTTTACGACTTGGTTTACTAATGTGCTTGTCACCATGTTGTGGTATGTCTTCCTTATGATTGGAGTATTTGTGCGCAATGATCAATAAGTGAATACATTAATCTAGAAAATGGAGCATGCGCTTACCTTGATAATGATGTTGATTATTGAAATTTGATGAATGATTTAATTATGCACTTGGAAGTTAAGTATATGTTTGTTTGCGCCTAAAAATTTAAATAAGTAGATTATTGTTCCTCGACTTATGACGTTGCTAGATGGATTTAGTATTTTAGTTCTCTTGCACCATGGAATTTTATGTCACATGTGTTGGTTTATTAGAATTCCTTTGCACCTGGATTATCGTTGATGATGTTATTTAGCTTAGTTGGTTTGGACTTGATTCTGGAGGGTGGGATGTAGACACATCCTTGTTCCTCAAAATAGTCGCTAGCCCTGAGATCTTAAATGGTCAAAATCGATGGGAACCTAGGCTTTAGCATTTATTATGTGTCCTGGAGGTCCTAACCTTGTAAGGTAGGATGGGCGGGTAGTCATTTTATATTTTTTATCTGATGAGTGTTCTATTTGTTTGATCCAATCTTGATGTGCTAATCTACTATGCCTTTTAAGTTTACGAGTCGCTATCCTTCATTGGCGCATTGATTGTGTTTTTATTTATATCAGTGATGAGTAGCGGGTGGTGTTGTTACTTGTGTCGTCATTCATTTATGATGATGGTTTATTATTTGCCGTTACTAAATTGTGGATGTGTCGGTTGCGACGTAATTGATTACGACGATGTGTCACATGCAATTCATTCATTATGATGTCATCGAGTTGTGCTGCTATGATTTTATTGTTGACATTATTTCCTAATGATTTAAAAAAAATAGCTTTTGTATGTCGTTTTTGTGTCGTAACGGTCGTGTCCGTTATACCACACTTTCTCTCGATTGAAGAATGTATTCATCATAGTATGAATTAGTTCACAAAATACAACTTAAGCTTATCGTATCCACTATTGTGTTGAGAGATTTTCTCTTATTTTCTTTTCCTCATTTATATTATTATGTGGATCAAGTATCTATCTACTTGGTTGTACCCTGTAGGGTTGTCACACTTATTTCAGGTAAACATAAGTAAAGTTGAAACTGTCATAAATGATAGATTGGATATCTAAGGGTCTCTGGTTTTTACTGTAAGTTTATGTCATGATACTAATGAAAATCATTCCTATCCTTCAAATTAGTAAGATGATGAATTATTGTAGTAGTATACATTTGTGTTATGAAGTGATGACCAGATCCCAGATTCTATGTGTTTTTGAATAATTTGTAGTAAGGAATTATGAGAATTATAGTTTAACTTAAGAATAGATTAAAGTTATGGGAATTATATACTTCCTTGTTCCTCAGAACAATCGTCAGTCTTCAGACCTTTAATGATCAAAATTAATCGGATGGATCCTAGACTTGAGTTTTGATTATGTGTCTTGGAGGTCCTAACCTTGCATAATAGGTTGGGTGGGTAGTTGTGTATGTTATCTTATGTGATTTGGAAAATCCTTCATGAATTAAAATGGTATCTAAATCTAGTCATGCAATGAGATAAAATAAATAGAATGTGTATTACTAAAATATGTTAATATCATGAATTAGTTTGTGCATGACTGAAGTATGTTAATATCATGAATTAGTTTATGCATTACTGAAGTATGTTAATACCTTTTTTCTCTTGTCCTAATTATGTTTTATTAATGTTCAAAATATATATATCTTATTGTTCTCAATCACTTAAATGACGTAACAGAGGGGTTGTTACATTTCATAAGTGAAAACTAAAGGTAATAAAAAGGAATATTATAAGTCCAAATATACCTACAACCATTTGTTTTTTATGAGACCACCCATTTTCAAAAATGATAAGCTCTTGTACATGACCGTATACTTCACTCATTTGCACAGAGAGCCGTGGGTTATTTACTTTGATTGGATCCTTGAATTTCCCTTTGAAACCATCATTTCCATGCACTCATTCTCCATGATTTCATTACCTCTGTTCTGCATTTTTACTTCCATGATTTTTTCCATAAATGTGCGTAAATTTCCCTTTGTTAGATCTCTTCCAACACTTGAGCGTATTTCATTTCCACGCATACATTCTAGCTATTATCCAGTGTTGTTTTCGACTTGGTTAATCCTCGAGATTCAAACCCTTGTTGCCATTTATTATCTCTTCTTCCTAGTTAGTATATTTGTGCTATTATTCACATTACAGTGCACCCAAAACACAATCGTGATATCTTGCAATAATTTCCCTGCATAAAACGCAATTCCAATAGTGATTTTTCTGTTGACAATTTCATTTGTCAATAGTGATTTTTCTGTTGACAATTTCATTTGTCAACATACCAATCACATCCTCTTCGTGGAGGTAAACCAGAGTGCTAAAAATCAAGGAAGGAAGCATATTTCATTCATGGATATAAATATTATTTCTTGTATGTATTCACATTCTAAAAGAAGAGACATGGTTATTCTGAGACCAAGTGTGTTATCAATTCAAACTGGAGAAGATAGAAACAGGGCTGAGAAATTTAAACAGAAACAGAGCATCAAAATTATTGAAAGGATGAGATTAACGTAGATAGAATTTAAACAAGAGAATCATACATTTGTGTCAAATTTGGACTTTGACAGATATTTATTTTAAAAGAAAAATTGCAGAATTCGAATTGAGAAAAACAGGGTAGCAAAGAAATGGTTTTTTTCCCTTTTAAATATCATCATGGTTTCTAGGTTTGAACCAACAAAATTTGATCCAACTTCCATCCACAAATACTGTCTATAACTTTTTGAAAAACACCAATGGATCCGCTTCTTTGAAAAGTTTGATGGGTTTAATGAAAACTTTAGCATGGATTTTTCTTTCTCTTTTGATGGTGAGAAGGCCACAATGGGTAACCTCACTATAAGATTGTTTGAAGATATTAATGCATTGGTGACCGGATTACCTCAACAGGGAGAGATATATTTTAAAACTAAGCAATTCAAAGAAAAGTATTCGACACCATTCATATCTAGATATAGGGAAGCAACAATAAACTTGGAAAAAAGGGATTCCAAGGAGTTGGTTGATTCACCCATGGGATCAGATATCCTATATTATTCATAATTTCATTACTTGTGAAGGGAGGTTTATTATCATCTCTCTATTATATCAAACTTTTGTAACATTTTAGAGATGATATTGAAATAAGCATTCCCTACTACTTGTTTCAAAGTCTTTCTAAAATGGCCAAATGTATCTAAAAACAAGATAATAATATGGAGAAACTTTTATATCATCATGGCTTCATCAAGATGATTGTTACACATGAGTTACAAGAAAGAATTAAACATCACACAACAACAATTATTGGTTGATAATAGTTTTGTAACAGAAAAAGAAGACAAAGAAGAGGAATTTGTTTCAAATAATGATAAAGAATATGATGAAGTACAAATTATCACGGCTCATGAGGAAACAAAATCAAAAGAGCCCATGGGAAAAAGAAGAATGGCCAAAGAAGAAAATGAGTTTAAATAAAGAGATAAGCCATTTAGAACCTATAAGAGGAAATCTAAAAACTTTCTTCATACTCAACAAGAGGAAATTGAAAGAGAGGCAGATCCATCTCATCAGATGGATTATGTTTTTATAGAAATTTTAGAGGCACAAGAAGGAGAGACAAGTAAATAACAAGAAGCGCCTACATACTCTACATAAAATGAAAATGAAATTAAGGAAGGAGTGAGGACAGATCTTGAAGAAATGGAGAGTGAATATCAGATTGGGGAATTAGTGAAACAAAAATGGAAAAAGATAATTGTTGAGACACCATCATAACTTGACAAGAAAAAGAAAAAGATTAATAAATTGAAGAGAAAAACCAAATAGATATGGGTTTTGGAGAGATATTTGAAAAAAAAAATGAAATGCTTAAAAGTCAGAGCCACAAAACTAAGAAACTCATGAAGAAAATGGAAAAATTAAGAAAAGGAATAAGAAGTTGGAAAATGAAATAATTGCACTCACTAATAAAGCATACAAATGTTACCAGAAAGAAAAAGCAAGGAAGCATAAGTACAAAGAAATGAAAATGTGATCAATGGTACAAAAACAGCAAATCAAAGAACTGATTACCTAGGATTGAGGAATTGTTGTGAGCTGCAAAAGAATTAGGAGATGTTTGAGGATGAATTATAATTGTATAGAAACATGCAATACCTTCATCTTGGCGGAGATGTTGGGTGCCACTTTTGATGCATATTTCTGCCATATAATCCATGTTTTTGCCTCCATTTTCCTTTCATAGCTCTCATAATTCCCCATATTAGCTTGAAATTGATTATCACATGTACATTTTTCATATACTTTTTATAATTTGAATTTTTTCAAAAGTTAGACATTAAAATTAAATTTTTAGTAGAAATTACGTGAAGTTACAACTTCACATAATAGCTCCAAGGTTCATATACTTTGAGTACACCTGGGTGAATTATGAAACATGTGGAGTGATCCTTGATTTTCACAGATGGATAAAAAATCTATTCTCTTACAGAAATGGGCTTCACACGTGCCTAGTCAACGTTAGTCAAACCTAGCCACTTTTGTAGGAAATGCCCTTTTTTTAGCCAGAAATCAGACAATTTGGATTTTGTTGGATTTCTTCATATTTTATGGATCTGAGAGATGAGGTTCGACCCCATTAACATATTTTTAGGATGTTAGCAACTAATTAGAGTAATTTTAGCATTTTTGGTGATATAATTTTTATATAAATATGACAGAAGGCGCGAGCTTCCTACAAAATCCGACACCCGCTCACAGGATCGATCAAAAATCCCCTTCTGTTGAGCCGAAGCGGCTCCTTGGATTCCCTCGGGAATCTCTGTGAAAAATCTGATCCACAGGTCCTTTCTTCACTCGCACGGCCTTCTGCACATGACCGCACTCTTTCCCTAATCTTAATTTTAGGTTTCGGGGTTTCGCATTCCCCGTCGTCAAGATTCCCTTACCTCTTGATTCCTCGATCTCCGATGAGCTCTCTGCCCGGCCTTAGCCTCTTCTGGCTATGCCCTCTAGTCCATGTGACTAGTTCTCATAAGACCGTAGCCTTATGTTCCTTCCGTCGGGGTTTTGGGCTTCAAAATCCCAATGAGCTCTTTTTCTTGTTAGCCCTCCAAGCTAAACTCTTGGTCCACATGACCTCTATATGACCGCAGTCATACCTCCCATCGGGGTTTCGGACTTTCCAATGTCCAAATACAATCGTCCACAGGATTCACGATCCCTCGAATCCCGACGCGCTCTTCACACGTTAACCCTCTTGGCTAGACTCTGGTTCATATGACTGTTATCCCCGTGACCTCAATCTTATCCCTTGTCGGGGTTTTGGGGTTTCTAATACCAAAATTATTTTGCTCACAGAATTCCTGATTCCTCGAATCCTGACTTCCCGCTATGCTAACAGTTTCCCCCCACACAACGGAGCTTCCCACTTCTCTGATATGCTGATAGCTGGCTCCCACTTATCGGGGTTTCGGGCTTTCAAATGCTGAAACTCTCATGTCCACGAGACTCGCGAAATGTCGATCCCCGATTTGTCGATGGACGACCTCCTATCGGACCTTTCCCCTGATGGCTCCCATTGCTGCCACGCATCCTCCTCTAATGGACGATCCTGATTTCTCTCGAGATTTAGAGACTTTTGATGTCCCGATTCTTTCAACCTCAGGAACTCTGATTTCCCGATAACCAATATACAGACTCTCTGCGGATTTTTGACACCTGTCTCCCCAAATAGATGGCTCAGATTTGTGTCGGGGTTTTCGAAGTGGACTTACCCGATCTCTTGTCCACGAGATTGTTGATATCCCAACTATTGATGATTCGATCTCCGCCACGTGTCTCCACTAATGGACAGTCCAGATCTCCCCACTATTTCGAGACTTGAAGGGTCTTGACTTTCTTGTCCTCGTGACCCCTAATATGCTGATGGTTGAAGTCTCGATGGTAAACTTCGTGCAGCTCCTGTCCAATCTGACGGCTGATGGGTAACTTGCTCAAGATCTGATGGTCCAGATCTTTTCTTCTGCGCACTCACTCTAGAGTCTAAACTTTGCGTGCCTTCACCCAATCCAACGGATGAAGGGTATCTATGGGAACATCCAACGGTCCCCCAATCTCTTGGGCTTGCAGCTTGGAAACCCAGTCATAACCTCCTCGCTTCTCACCAAATCTGACGGCTGACGGGATTTTTCTCCTAGATCTGACAGTGCAGATCATTTCTTCCCATGTGCTCCTCTGGCTACTCCCTGGACGCGAACACCAATGGTACAGATCTAATTCCTAGACGATCTAATGGCTATTGTTTCTCCCTCCTAAGCTTGCATACTTTCTTCCGAGACTTGGAAGAATCTCCAGATCTCAAAGGCCTCAACCTTTGTCTTCTTTCTCCTCTGTGAACTCCACGAATCTGAGCTTCGTCGCGCGTATACAACGCCGTCCCTCCTGAGCTTTACTTCGACTCGTTGAAGGATTCTTCAACTTCTACACTCTTGCAGAGTCTTCTCGTGCACATGCAGGTGTTATCTCTCTTGATCTTTTCCTGTAGCTTCGACCTCCACAGAAACTCGTCCTTGTTCCTTTCTCCCACAGATGGAGAATATTTGGATGCCCTCCTGGCTCCTTTTGCTCCAGCAACCTATTTCTGAGCCTCTCAGGGTGTTCAACAACCCTGTGAAGATCCCTCAGTGGATTCTTCCTTCAAATTACAAAACTCAAAGAATTCTCTTCTTCCTGTGCCTATCTGCACACGAACTCAAATGCCCACCTAGCAGAGTGTCTTCCTTTCACAGAATGTTCAATAGTTCTGTCTCCCCTGTGCACTTATGTACTTTCTCAATGCCCACCTGGCAGATCTCTCAAAATCCTCAGTGATTCTGTTTCTTATGAACTCACAGCAGAGTTCTTCCTTTGTGCACTCCTTGCACCTACTCAATGCCCACCTGGCAGAGCTTCATAGAATGCTCAGTGATTCTGGCTTCTGTCTGAACTCACAATAGAATTCCTCTAACTGCACCTTATTCCTGTGCTCAATGCCCACCTGGTAGATCTTCACAGAATCAACAACAGATTTTTGTCTGCAACCGTGTCTCTCATACACAGCCTTGCCTCCAAGGTATTCAACAACCTTGAGGTCTTCCCTGAGTTGTTGAGTCCATCTCTTGTGCCGCAACATGTCTTTTTACGAACCCACATTTTTCAGAAGTGCAACCTCTGTGCACGGCTCTCAGAACCCACAGCATTCTGTGACACCCTCCTGGTGTGAAGCCTCAAATACCTTCACCTGAAATCAAAACAACCTGCAAATGGACACCTACAACATACATCTACAACATACAAAGTAACACTCACAGACATTCACATAACACAGAATTCTTGAAGGAAAAATTGCTTATGTTTCTATTAAAAATGGCAAATGCCTGTATTTACAAGGTGTTCTCAAGCTCTCTCTGGCTCTTCTCAGACTCCTACTCATCTAACACTCTACAACTACAACAACTCCCAAATGAGATATGAAAAATCTCCTTTACCTGAAGGGGCTCTTCGAGCGCTTCCCTCCAACCTACCTACCCTATTCAATTACATTGAATGGGCTATCTAGTCCATAATTGGATCTAGATCTCAGCCATACAAACATTAACAACCGATCTTATCTACAACCTACAAAAAGGCATGGCTTCCCAGCTCAACAGCTTAAACATTAAAGTTACATTGAATTCAGATTTAAATGAGGCTGCGCCCCTCTCTTCAGTGTGCAATTTGAATTCGCTGGCATGGCTGGCTGGTTGGCTGGCTGACGTGGAGATATGCTCCTACATCAAACTCCTCAGCTGCAAAATCATGAGCTCCTGCTCATGAGCTTCCCCTCTCAGCTGTTGGAAATCCTCGTAGATCCCAAAAAAATATATGGAGCTTCCCATCTGCTCCATTCTGCTGCTTCTTTTGCGTTGTTGTTGCTTCCTTCTTCCTATTCATCCTCTCCTTGTTGATAGTCTCTGATGGCCTCACCATCCACCTTCTGATCTCTTCAATCCCTTCATCCAGTTGCTCCCATGGCTGGCTCTGCTCATGCAGTCTCCTCAGCTGCAAATTTTTTTGGCACATGAGCATATCACCATGATCTCCCATGCCTTATTTGTCAGCTTCCAACTTTACCTGTTGGATGTGCACACTCTGCACTTTCACCCTCTCTTCTAGTGCTTCTATCTATTCCCACAGATCAACAAAACAAATTTTGTTTGCCTCTTCTTTCTCTACTTCTGCAACCTCCCATGTTGTAGTCTTTTCAGTCCCCTGGCTGAAAATACTGAGCCATTCCCTAGAATGCTCATCATCCTCATCTCCTTCTTTTGTTGTCAACTCCAAGGCTACAGCTCTTTCAACTTCTTGGCTGAAAGTAATGAGTCATTCCTCAGAATGCTCATCTTCTTCATCTGCTTGGGCAGTCTCAAACACCTACTCCAATTCCTCCCTGAAAGTCTCAGCCGACTGTTCTTCTATTGTTGTTGCACCATCTATAACATAGATTTCTTCCTCCTCTTGGGCAAGTGGTAGGAATACTCCAATTCCCCCAATCATCAGAAGATATCACATATCTTCCTTCTTGGTCAGCTGCACCTGCTGATCCAAACTTGCCTCTGAGTTTATGAGACTCTCAGACAGTCTCATATGTTCTGTCAGCTCCTCAGCCTAATCAAAATTCACCTACTCATCCCTTCCCACATAGAAACATGGGATGTCCCTGCTGCTCTCCTAGCAGACTATGAGATCAACCAATCCCATCTTCATCAGCAACCCTTGCTGAATTGAACTCACCTACGAGTCCATGAGACTTTCAGACAGTCTCATATGTTCATCTCTGCCCATCTGGAAAACTGAGATGCTTCTGCTGCCCTCCTGGCAGTCTTTGAGATCCCGTAGTGACCTCATTTCATTGCCCAGCTGGCAATGTGAAATTCCTTGGCTATCCTCCTGACAGTCCGTGAGACCCCACAACGATCTCATTTTGTTGCCCACCTGGGAAACTGAAATTTCTTCTCTACCCTCCTGGCAGTTCTTGAGATCCTCAGTTGATCCCAATTCATTTTCAAAATCATCGAGACCTCTCCCAGTCTTTGGCTCACAGACATAAATCATCTTTTCCTCTGTGGCCTTAAGGTTTTCAGCATACCTCAACCATCTTTTTAGCATTCTGCGCTGCCCTCTGACCATCAACTCCTTGACTGGCCTTTTCTCTTTTGCCTTCTTCATGGGCCACTCATACACCCATTTCAGCTTCTTATCCTATCGTAGCTTCAATTCAAGCTCATCTATCCTCTTGTTCAACTGTATCTTCAACGCAGTCCATCTCATCTATCCTCTTGTTCAACTGTATCCTCTTGACGTAAGGTGCGAGCTTCTACAAACTCCAACACCCACTCACAGGATCGATCAAAAATCCCCTTCTGTTGAGCTGAAGCAACTCCTTAGATTCCCTCGGGAATCTCTGTGAAAAATCCTATCCACAGGTCCTTTCTTCACCTACACGGCCTTCTGCACATGACCACACTCTTTCCCTGATCTTAATTTCAGGTTTCAGGGTTTCGCATTCCCCGTCATCAAGATTTCTTTACCTCTTGAGTCCCTGGTCTCTGATGAGCTCTCTGCCTAGCCTTAGCCTCTCATGGCTATGCCCTCTATTCCATGTGACTAGTTCTCATAAGACCACAGCCTTATGTTCCTTCCGTCGGGGTTTTGGGCTTCAAAATATCGATGAGCTCTTTTTCCCGTTAGCCCTCCAAGCTAAAATATTGGTCCACGTGACCTCCTCTATATGACCAAATTCATACCTCCCATTGGGGTTTCAGACTTTCCAATGTCCAAATACAATCATCCCTAGGATTCACGATCCCTCGAATCCTGACGCGCTCTTCACGCGTTAACCCTCTTGGCTAGAATCTGGTTCATATGACCGTTATCCCCGTGACCTCAGTCTTATCCCTCATCGGGGTTTCGGGGTTTCTAATGCCAAAATTCTTTTGCTCACGGGATTCCTGATTCCTCGAATCCCGACTTCCCACTATGCTGACAGCTGGCCCCCACACAACTGAGCTTCCCACTTCTCTGATATGTTGATAGTTGGCTCCCACTTGTCGGGGTTTCGGGCTTTCAAATGTCGAAACTCTCATGTCCACGGGACTCGCGAAATGTCGATCCCTGATTTGTCGATGGAAAACCTCCTGTCGGACCTTTCCCCTGATGGCTCTGATTGCTGCCACGCGTCCTCCTCTGATGGACAGTCCTGATTTCTATCGAGATTTAGAGACTTTTGATGTCCCGATTCTTTCGACCTCAGGAACTCCAATTTCCCAATAGCCAATATACCAACTCTCTGCGGATTTATGACACCTGTCTCCCCAAATAGACAGCTCATATTTGTGTCGGGGTTTTCGAAGTAGACTTACCCGATCTCCTATCCATGGGAATGTCGATATCCCGACTCCCGATGCTTTGATCTCCGCCACGTGTCTCCACTAACAGATGGTCCAGATCTCCCTGGTATTTGGAGACTTAAAGGGTCTCAACTTTCTTGTCCTCATGACTCCCGATATGCCGATGGCTGAAGTCCCGATGGTAAACCTCATGTAGCTCCTGTCCAATCTGACAGCTGACGAGTAACTTGCTCAAGATCTGATAGCCCGAATATGTTCTTCTGCACACTCACTCCAAAGGATAAACTCTATGCGCCTTCACCTGATCCAACGACTAACGGGTATCTATGGGAACATCCAATGGTCCCCCAATCTCCTGGGCTTGCACCTTGGAAACCCAGTCGCAACCTCCTCGCTTCTCACCAAATCTGATGACTGACGGGATTTTTCTCCCAGATCTGATGGTGCAGATCGTTTCTTCCTGTGTGTTCCTCTGGCTACTCCCTGGACGCGAACACCAATGGTCCAGATCTAATTCCCAGCTGATTTGACAGCTGTTGTTGCTCCCTTCTGAGATTGCGTACTTTCTTCCAAGACTTGGAAGAATCTCCAGATCTCAAAGGCCTCAACCTTTGTCTTCTTTCTCCTCTACGAACTCCACGACTCTGAGCTTCGTCGTGCATATGCAACGCTGTCCCTCTTGAGCTTTAGTTCGACTCCTTAAAGGATTCTTCAACTTCTACACTCTTGCAGAGTCTTCTCATGCACACGCAGGTGCTATCTCTCTTGAGCTTTTCCTGTAGCTTCGACCTCCATAGAAACTCGTCCTTGTTCCTTTCTCCCACAGATGGAGAATATTTGGATGCCCTCCTAGCTCCTTTTGCTCCAGCAACCTATTTCTGAGCCTCTCAGGGTGTTCAACAACCCTGTAAAGATCCCTCAGTGGATTCTTCCTTCAAATTACAGAACTCAAAGAGTTCTCTTCTTCCTGTGCCTATCTGCACACGGACTCAAATCCCCACCTAGCAGAGTGTCTTCCTTTCATAGAACATTCAACAGTTCGGTCTCCTTTGTGCACTTATGCACTTACTCAATTCCCACCTAGAAAATCTCTTAGAATCCTCAGTGATTCCGTTTCTTCTAAACTCACAGTAGAGTTCTTCCTCTGTGCACTCCTTGCACCTGCTCAATGCCCACCTGGCAGAGCTTCATAAAATCCTCAGTGATTCTGGCTTCTGTCTGAACTCACAACAGAGTTCCTCCAACTGCACCTTATGCCTGTGCTCAATGCCCACTTGGCAGAGCTTCACAGAATCCACAACAAAATTATGTCTGCAACTGTGTCTCTCATACACAGCCTTGCCTCCAAGGTATTCAACAACCTTAAGGTCTTCCCTGAGTTGTTGACTCCAGCTCTTGTACCGCAGAACGTCTTTGTCCGAACCCACAGTGTTCATAAGTGCAACCTCTATGCACAGCTCTCAAAACCCACAACGTTCTGCCACACCCTCCTGGTGTGAAGCCTCAAAGACCTTCACGTGAAATCAAAACAACCTGCAAATGGACACCTACAACATACATCTACAGCATACAAAGGAACACTCACAGACATTCACATAACACAGAATTCATGCAGGAAAAACTGCTTCTATTTCTATTAAAAATGGCAAATGTCTGTATTTACAAGGTGTTCTTGAGCTCTCTCTGGCTCTTCTCAGACTCCTACTCATCTAACACTCTACAACTACAACAACTCCCAAAATGAGATATGAAAAATCTCCTTTACCTAAGGGGGCTCTTCGAGTGCTTCCCTCCAACCTACCTACCCTATTCAATTACATTGAATGGGTTGTCTAGTCCAAAATCGGTTCTAGATCTCAGCCATACAAACATTAATGGCCAATCTTATCTACAACCTGCACAAAGGCACGGCTTCCCAGCTCAACAGCTTAAACATTAAAGTTACATTGAATTCATATTTAAATGAGGTTGTGCCCCTCTCTTTAGCGCGCGATTTGAATTCCCTGGCGTGGTTGACGTGGAGAGATGCTCCTGCATCAAAATATCCCAAGACTTGGGTAATTAAGGGACCTTCTTCTTAATATAATTTGCATACTTTGGAGTTTTTGGAGATCAATTATGTGTTGATTATTTGAATTATTTTTCTGCAATAGTTCATGTTGTTATCATAGTTCTCTTAGATTATTTCACTTTAGGTGTGCTAGAAAAGCATTGGAGGGCTCCCATTTCCAAGCTTGTACACTCAATTCTACATATTTTCATAGTTATGAAAATGGTATGATTTTACGCTTGTTGTAGGCTATTTCCATTGCTTTGAAGAATTTTTTTTCATTAGAATAAAAAACTTAATTGTTTCTAAGTCCAATAACACATTGTGAAGTGATTTCTTGTAAAGGAACTTAGTGTATGCTTGCTTCCAACAATAAAGTTTTGTTAGTTGTTGTAGTTTATCTTTATGCTTCTTAATAACTCATTTTGAAAAATACTTGATGATCTAAGTGCTAATAGGTTTTGTGAAATCTTATGAATGTACCTCTTATAAGGGAGTTTAATTCTTTCTTACTTATAACATCTAAGTCATTAAGATATTTTATGTTTATTTCCAATGCAAGTGTTTTTTATTACTCAATGAACTTGATTAGAAACATATATTATAGAACACTACGAAAATACCTCTTGTAAGGGAGTTTACTTGTTTTCTTTCATTTACCACAAATAAGTCTTATTGAGTTTGTTTTAACCAAGTGTGATGTATTTCTTAGTTTGGATATACAATTCGATATATATTGGTGTGCTTCAAAGTTTCACGATTCCAGATTAATAAATGAAATTTATGCTCTAATTTACAACATTAAATTGGACCAACAATATGAATTGTATATCACATTTTTTTTCATAATGTCTTTGTATCATATTTGCAAGGATTGAAATTTGTAATTATTATAGGTTGAAGTTATTTTTACAATGGTAGAGATTTGGAATTACTAATCCAAAAATAAAACTCTGGGAGGGATTTGAATCCCCTTCTCCTACTCTAAAAGTAGGTGTGTTTCCAATTACACCACAAGAGTAAAATGACTAAAATGTACTCCCATTGCGAAAAAAAGTGAAAAAAATATTGCACACCAAGCAAAGCATGAAACTAAATAAATTGAAGTCATTTTGTACACTAAGAGATGGAATCCTATAGGCTTGTAGGATGGAATCTCTGCCCATAGGGACCGGTGGGAAGAGATGGAATCCTACAGGCCTGTAGGATGGCATATCTACCCACAGGGACCTGTGGGAAGAGATGAAATCCTACAGGCCTATAGGATGTCATATCTACGCATAGGGACATGTGGGTAGATATGGAATCCTATAGGCATGTAGGATGGAATCAATTCACATAGAACCCTATGGGAAGATATGAAATCCTATAGTCCTATAAGATGCCCCTGTGGGAAGATATGGCATCCTACATATAGGCGTGTAGGATTCTTATATAAAGCAATGTGCAATTTGTCTTCATGAAATATTCAACTCCAAGCATTCCAAGAATAAAACATTGACATGCCAATTAGAATGCCATTGAGAATATGAGATACACAACCAAGAAGGTTCCCAAATTCATAAAACCTATCAACACTTATATTATCAAGTTTTCTAAAAAAAAAAAGCATCAAAAAGCATAAAACTAAACTACAAAAGTTATCAAAGCTTCATTGTTGTAAGTAAGAATACATGGAGCTCTTTTACAAGAGATCAATTCAAAATGTGTTACATAACTTATCAACAGTTAAGTTTGTTATTATAATGAAAGTAAAATTTTTAATAAATGAAAATAGACTACAAGAAATATAAAATCATACCTACTGCTAAGAATTATGAAAACATTCAAAAACCGAGTGCACAAGCTTGGCAACGAGGGCCATCCACGCTTTGCTTGTACACTTTGAAGATAATCCAATTAAAATATATTCGATAACAACTTCAATACATTTATAACATCATAAATCAAACATACAACAACTCCAAATATATTAACTTCAATCCAAATGAAATGTGAACATAATAGTGGCTTGTGTTTCCATCCATGTCTTGGTTATTTATACAAAAGGATTTGCAACCAAAATGATAAAAATAATAAACTTAGTTTCTAAGATCCATAAAATGTGTCAATGATGTCGAACCCCATCTCTCATATCCATAAAATATGAATAAAGCCCATGAATTTCCAAAACTGTCCTAATTTCTGGCTAAAACAAGGCATTTCCTGCAAAAGTGGCCAGGTTTAACCAGCGTCAACCAGAAATGTGTGAAGTTTATTTCTAGAAACAAATAGATCTTTATCCATATTTGGACATCAAGGATCATTCCACATGTCTCAGAATCCTCCTAGGTGTCCTCTAATTTTATGAACCTCGGAGCTATTACGGGAAGTTGCAACTTCCTGTAATTCTTGCTAAAAGTTTAATTTTAATATCCAACTTTTGCAAAAGTTCAAATCATAAAAGGTGAATGAAAAATACACCTGAGATGATCAATTTGAATCTAATATTGAGGAAATATGAAAAATATGATAAGAAAATGGAGACAAAAACATGAATTACATGGCGTAAATAAGCATAAAAAATTGTACCCAATACACATACGAATATAACTAAAGTGAAATAAACATCTCGATTGCATAAAAATGACATGATAGCATACAATGTGTTATATAAAAGTAACATAATTTCCCATCATTCCCATTTAATATAGGCCATTGAAGTCTGGTTCTCACATTTTTTCTTTTTACTTTTTTTTCTTTATCACAACAACAATTACTTTACGTCAGTTCTTTCGGTGGGTTATTTGAAATAAGTACATCCTTTGTTTCAATTGTAGAACCAGTTTTCCCTGGATCATTTCATTTACAATAAGCATTTTATTATTGAAATGTTTTCATAATAGAAAAACAAATAAGTTAATATACATAAAAAAAAATATTGATCTTAAAGACTTAATGTCGATAAGTACCATATAACTCGCTCGCTAGTAGATGGTTTGAAAAAACTCACTAGTATATGGAAGAACATTTTGGTGTGTCTTAGTAGTAGTGTTTGGTGAAACCCTTTGTTAAATCCTAATGGTCTCCATCACCCTATAGGAAAGGATGGGAAATTCCCCACCAAATGATGTTGAATTCTCAGGTAACTCACTTAGCAGCTACACCTCTATGTGACATGACCACTAAATTCTTATGAAAACTCTAATCTGATTATATTATTTCACTTCTACTACAAATTCTTCTCTCCACAATGGGACTTGATTCCATGTAGGTTTAATACACACAAGAATGAATAGAATACACATTAAAAATGAGAAAGACTGAATTCCTTCATACGTTATATGATGCAATGCCTCAATATACTAGGGGAGAGGATGAGTACGTTACGTAAATCCATAATCGTAATAATTAATTACTACATTTCCATAATTAAATCACTTTATTCGTTATATTTTATTATACATCTAATTTATAATTCATTTAAATTCTAAATATGATCATTATATATAACAATTTTGGAAAACTTTTGGGGCATACAGCCTATGAGGAAGGTACGTTAGTAGATCCATATAAGATAAAAGTAATAAGGAATATGGAACCACTTGTAAACCCATTCAAAATCAAGTTTTTATTGGGCCACATATGGAACTAGAGAAAAAATTTCAAAGGATATGACAAGACAAGTAAACAAGACCGTCTTGTTAGGATGATTATGTATATTTTTAATGCTTTTTCAAGAATATGTTTTTAAAATATTTGTGAAACATAGAAATTCCCATGAGGGACTAGACCACTTGTTTAGGATAGAGAATGGAGTAGAGGAGAAATAGGTGCAAGGATAATTCCCCAATGCTAACTTATTTTAGTGTTAGACAACAATTGGGTACTTGGAGGATGTATATCACTTGAATATGGTAGAGAATCCTAAGTAATGAATGTTGCAAAGTAAACCAGCATAGAACGTAAATATTTAAGATCTAATATAGTAGTAGTGAATCTATATAGAATAGGTATGAATGTAATATTGAGAAGATGTGTTCAACCATAAACAAATAGACACTTGATACATGAAATCCATTATGGAGAGGTGGGTGGATATTTTTGAGGAACCAAGACAATACAAAATATTTTTTTTAGGAACTATGTTTGAATAATACTTGAAGAAGGTGAAGAAGTGTTTATAGTGTCAAAAATAAGGGAATAATCCTTGCACAAGATAATTTCATGATCAATTAAATTCTATCTTAATCTTGCAACATGTGGTGGGTTGCATAGGGGTAAATGACTCTAAGTGCATGTCCTCAAAGGATATCACAATCCTCATTCCATATCTAAATAAAGGGGTAGAAAATAAAACCTCGTCGTGATGAGGAGGGCTAGCAAAAAATATGATAACAACATGGATATCAATGGAGTGTGAAACATTATGAGATACAAAAATATCCTAGGGAGGACCTTGAGGAGAAATGGGTGGACTTGTTTTGTCTACCTTTTTTTTCCCCTTTGTATGTAACCATAGGCTCATGGACAAGGGTTTTGAAATATTTAATAATATGCAAGGTTCACACATCTATCCATATTTTGCAGGTGAGGAAACTAGATTCAATTTAGAAATGATTGGATGTAGCTACAAATTAATAGGGAAAGGTAATAAGGGTGGTTGTGCACTAGGATCTCCCAAATAAAAATGTTCTATCTACACCAATTATATTTTATGTTATATTTTAACAAATGTGTCTCCCCATCAAAAATCCCCACTTGATAATGTCTTATGCCGAAATTGACCCATCGAAACATGACTTAAGGAAAAAAAAAGGTAACTTCCCCTTCTCCGCCCCACATAATTATAAGTAAAATGACGTTAAAAGTAGTGGTATTTCATTTGTGTCGAAAAATATTTTGAATTATTCTACACCTCTCAAGTCATTTCACAAATTTGGACTAGAGTCAATGATGCATGAGAATCTTTCCACCTCAACATGTGCTAGAAATCCAGTGCATCATGGAACATTCAAGAAGGGGAGAGGCATCAACCCTCTCATTTTTCCATTGATTTTAAAAATTTAATGTAATTAAATGTTATTAATTGTTGTAAGGCTTGAGTAAAGAAAGAACTTTCATTTATATAGGTTGTATATAGAATCACCTTTAATAGGTTGTGGGTTGTACATATCCCTATCATTGCCTTTGATATGAAGTTGTACCTCAACATTCATTGTAATAAGCCTCGGTAGATAGGCATTGTAATGGTGATAGGATAACACTCAAGTGGCTTGGAGGGAAAGTGCATTGAGCTCCCTCTTTTATATATCAATGTAACTTATGCCCAAAAAAGGTTGTTGAGACGTTGTTGAAGATTGATCATAGAATCATTTTAAGCCAAGGAGAGGATAGGAGAAGAGGTGGGACTTTGTTATAGTCCAACCTTGTACACATTTGTATATGAAATTCATATTAATGAAAAAGAAGTTTTTCCTGCATATGAATCCATGTGTATGTCCCATGATTTTTCTATGTTTGATGTGAATGTTATATGTGTGTTTTTGTATGTTATGTTGTAGATATGCATGTATGTTTCAATCCAAAAAAGTAAGATAGAATTCCCTATCTTTGTGTGATTTTTTTTAAGAGTTTTGGGTTCTTTTAGGATAGTGCAAGGAGTGTACAACAGATTATTGGAAACTCTGTGAATCCAATGCAAGGAGTGCATGCTTTAATTATGTTTGGAATTCAAGAGGAGAATGTGCTAGGTAGGCACACTAGAGTAATATCAAACTTAGAAGGAGCCTCAGAGTTATTAAACACTCTATAGGAAATTTTGTGTAGATAATTCACAAGAGACAGAGTTGATGAATACTATGTAATCTCTGCAAGGGTGCATTGAGCAGGAGGGGCATGGAGTGCACAGTACCAATGCTTTTCTGAAGTGTTGGAGAAATTGAGGAGAAAAAAGTTGTTGAACATTATGAAAGAAAGGGCCTGCAAGGAGTTACAGAAGCTAAGAACCTTCAAGTTTAGATAGCTCAGGAGGAAGAGTGTTTGGTTCTAGGAGGGCACAAAATATTTTTAAAGTGGAAAAGGGAGAGATCCTTTTGTCCATTCAAGAAAATCTTAGGAGAGTTAGTACAAAGAGTGTACAAAAATATATTTTCTCAAGTTCGAAATCTCGGGAGGAGTATCGATTTTTAGAATGCGAGCAAAGACCAAGTTAGTAGTCTTGCAGAGGAGGAACTCCTAGGACAAGCCCTTCAAAATCCTTGAAGGAGTCAAAAGATCAGGAGAAATAGTTCCATTGCACATAGAGTTTCTGCAAAGAGTGAAGAAGAGAGAGAGAAGTCCAAGTCTCGGACTGTGAGGAAAGAGAAGGAGTGCACAGAGGGGTGACAAAGATCATGGAAATATATAGAAATAAAGTTTAGGAGGGATAACGGTTCTCAGAAGTGCAAGTAGAGACCAAAATAGTTGGATTCGGAGGATGATCAAAGGTCACGACCTTTGAATATTTTCAAAGTCCCTCATCGAAAGGGAAGAGTGTAGACAATGGAGGAGAAGGAACAAGAGTCGTTGGATCAACATGTAGAAGTAGTATGGACCATCATTTTTGTTTCCAGGAAAGTTAAGGAGTACACATGGGGAGAATATATCTCAATCGTTAGATCTAGGCACATAAGACTGACAACTTTCAGATCTGGAGAAGGTGCTTGGGGAACAATAATAGATCCTAGTCATTAGATCTGGAACAGAGGATGATAGCCATCGGATCTAGTGGATCCCACACTCTGGAGAAGAAGCGCTTTGGAGGAGCTCAAGGTAGAATTTGATAATCCTAGGCCCCCAATGGATCAGAGCCCCGAATCCCATCCTGACCAACGGATTGGAGGGATGCACGAAAATATATTGGGGCCTTCGCGGGTTTGTTATTTGGGATAAAGAGAAACAAAATGAGTGGAGGAAGGATTATCAAAGATCGAATTCCCAGAGTCCATTGGGACCATTATTCCAAAGGGAAATTGTTGGTCAATTAGAGAGTTTAGAGGATTGATGATTCAAAGGATTCAAGGGGTAGAGAGTGCCAAGATGACCAGAGGCCCAAGGGATGAAATGTCATCAGTTGTTGATTTCATTAGGGATGTGTGGAGGGTTGATACCCACTCCGTTGAACTCACGTTCAGAGGATGTGAAGCCTGCATATGATAGAGTCCCTGTATCCCTGAAACTCGAGAGGATCTAGTCCATCCATGTGCCATCATTCAAAATTGTCGATCCACCCAAGGGGTGGTTCAATGGTCCTTCACTCTAGAAGAACTGGAGGTCGATGCATCAAATATATTTCAAAGCTCAATCTGATGAAATCCTTGCCAGTCGTTTAGTCAAATGGAGGGTTGTGATCCATCAATCTATGTTGACGTGTTCAAGACTTCACGAGTTCGTAAGTCCAGGTAACTAGAGTGTAAATGCCTAGAGCCCGAAGCTCTGGAGCCCATGAAATAGATTGTTGTGGATTAGTGCCTGAAGGGTTTATATCCTCATTTTGATCATAGGGTCATGAGAAGGTAGCACTCGACTATCAGGATCCTACCAGGGATCCATGTTGTCCCAAATTTAGAGAAAAAGGCCCATGGAAAGCTAAGAAAATGTCCAAGGAGGATCTTGTGAGTTGATCAAGATCCATTAATTCAAATATCCTTAGAACAAGAGGTCAATGGACCCCAAGTGATGGTGGGGGTCTTCATCAAGTGGTATCAGAGCGTTTTTTTTTTCTTGCAGACAGTAGGAAAAGGGAGAAGGAAGAGTGTTGATGCTCTGTAGAGGATTGTTTTCAAGTGTGCAACAGTTAGTAGACAATGAGGTGGGATGCAGGAAAAATGTGGAGGTTCTCTAAGTTGCATATTAATCAATAGAATTTTCGGGAGGTAAGGAAGAGGGGGAAGATGGCTACCGAAGGCCATGCATGGTCAAGGAGAAAACCTCTAGCAGATAAGCAGAGGAGAGATGGATAAAGAGTTCAAGGAGACTCGAGTAGAAATGGAGAAGCTAATGTTGAAGATGTAGCATACAACATGAAGAGGTTGGAGGTATGAGTGGCCCTTGAAGCAAAAAGCAAGGTAGCATGTCCAATAATTATTGTACATGAGGAAGAAACATGTACTGAGGAGGTGGTTGAGGTAGGTTGAAACCCTTAGTGACACAGAGTAGAAGGTTTGCATTTGCAAGCCAGAAGTTGGAGAGAACCTCAGTTATGAGGATGAGAAGAGATCAGTTAGAGATATCAGGATCTTTCAGGAGGGAATAAGTGAAAATTCAAATTTCTATGTGGGAAATGATAAGATATTGGTGGAAGATCTCATATACTACTAAGAAGGAAAGAGTGAAATTCTAGATTGCCAGGTGGGCAATGGAAATGAGATGAGACTGTATGAAAGTGATCAGGGGATCAAATTTTGCTCAAATTTCAAAGTGCTCAGAATTCAACGAAATTAGTGTCATTGTGGCTGTCTCGTCTTCCTGATTCTAGCAGTATATTTACTTTGTCAAACGGACTCGGTATGGAGAAGATATCGCGATCTATTTGTCAAGCCAAACAGGCAAAAATTTTGATGCTGATTGTACCAGTCCGTACAGTCTGTATAGTCGGTATGGTCTGACGTGGCAGGGCTGTACAGACCGTACAATGATGTGGCAACTGATGACATGGAAGAATCTAGTTGGATGTTGGAGGCAAATGATGTATTGACACGTGGCATTTTGTTGGTCAATGATTGGGTGCCACGTGGCCCAATCATGGGCTGCCATGTGGCACCTCGAAATTGGTTGGTTATATGTTAATAAAATGTATTGGAGTCTGTGGGGTTCGACCCCTGGACCTCCCCTTCGACGTAAGGTTTAACAATGGCCCCCTACCAACGAGCCATCGGATGGTTCTTATTTACTATATGGTTTCAATACTATTTAAAGTTGTTCATTGTATAAAACGAAAAGGGGGGCGGGTCGGGGCTTAGCCCTGACCCGTGGTTTCATTACACAACATATAACCGTGGTATAAATTATATGGCATGGGGTTAATACACAAGCCGTGTTTTGGTTATATAATATAACCATTGTTTACATATATATGGAGTTGCATTGCAACAGGCCCCGACCCGTGGTCCTATTACATAAACATGTGACCATATGATATGTATGCGCGCGGTTGTTGGCGCAGGGTTCTTTTTATAAACCTTTGGTCATATATCATGTGCCATATTCCCACGACCTGGAACATGGAGGGAAGTTACACGGTTCTATAATGACTTAACCACTTTTGCCCATGTGCGTGGTCACATGACCCATACGCCTAGGTGCTTAGGTGGTTAGGGGCTGGCGCGACCTTAACCGTTCTATGGTTTGCACCATTGGTGTGGTTGCACCCGATGCTGGGTTTTCATTCTTTAAAATGCGTGTGAGCTAGGTTCAAACAACAAGGGTGCATTTTGTAGATGCAGAGACAACAAGCTTGAAGGGGGGATTTCCAGGAGGCCTAACTTCTTCATTTTTCGACCAATTGAGGTGACGAAAGAGCCCAGACAGGGGTTTTTGGATGCTCTGAAGCCATTGGAGCAGTTGGTTTGTCATTTTGAGCATTGTAAGACATGTTTTTGATCATTTTTTGAGCAATTAATAATAATGATCCATTGGAAGCTGAACCAGGAGATGTAGCCCAAGAGAGGGGTGAACTCCTTTATCAATTGTTGTGCCTATGTGTTATGTTCAATGATTATGTTGTTGTCTATGTGTAATTTGCATAAGTAATCCTTAAATCTATGTGTTGAAAACTGATCCATTTTCTTTAAACACATAACATTCACTTGCAATAAATTTCAAGTTTTTCAAGTCTTCTTCATTTTTAGATCAGAAAGTCTCAGGAGCTCAGAGGTGAGTTTAGTTCATCAAGGAGTGTTGACAGAGGAATATTAGAGGATCATTATGATCATTGGGGGAATAATAATATTCCTTCCAATGATCCCAGCTGAGGTTAATGCACAAATTTCAGGTGTAATAGAAGAAATACAACTATCTGTGACCACCATAGAGGAGAATGAGAAGATACTAAAGCCTTCCCCAGTAGTATAAGAAGAGGTGAATTCAAATGAAATGATCACTCCATGAGATATGGAGTTGAAACCGATGGAGGATTGGCTATGCCATCCATACATAGAAGAATACTTCCAGAAGGAGACAATCATGCACAATGAAGAATAATTCTAGTCTTAGGCATAGCTAGATGATGTTGGAGTTGCACCAACAAAAGAGGAGCCAGAGGGTATGGATGAAGTTAATATGTCAGAGGAGATGATTGGGAAGAAAATCATAAGTATTGTTGTATAATTGGAGTCTCCATTAGAGTGTCAATATAATTCCATAAGAGATGAAAATTTCATGGGAGATCATGGAGATTTTCCCATTTATCTGTGTGGAGAAAAGGAGATCCAACGCAGTAGACTATGAATGAAGAGATAATGGATGAAATAGTTGGATGAGGTCATTGAGGAGATAAGGAATATGATGTTCGAGTCAACAACAAGAGGAGGATGAATAGAGCAGATCCTACAACAGAAGGATGGCAAATGAGCAAGTGGACAACTCCAAAGATAGGTTTGGGATCCAGGAGGATTTCAACATCTAAGCAGAGGATCTCATTAGAAGGAGCTCATGATTTTTCCGGTAGTGGAGGATGATGGAGGAGCATATTTCCACCTCAACATGTGCCAGCAATCCAGCACATCAACGCACATTCAATAAGGGGAGAGACGTCATCCCTCTCATTTTCCCCTTGAAATTAAAAATTCAATGTAATTAAACGTCATTAATTGTTGTAAGGCTTGAGTAAAGAAATACATTTCCTTTATACAAGTTGTAGATAGATTCACCTTTAATAGGTTATGGGTTGTGTTAGTTGTCTGTGTTGAGACCCTAAATTGACATCCCCACTACCCTATTATACTCCTCATCTATACCTTTTTGGCTTACCTAAGCTTGGGTGAATGACAAAAACGCTACCATTAGCCATTGATAAGGTCATAAGGTAAAGTATGGTTAATTCATGGATTTTTGTGGTTTATTGAGCTAGGAAATTAAATGTTTCATGTACTAATGCTTCAATTTTCCATGTATAATCTTTGACCTATAGATAAATCCAGCCTTCTTGTACCAGCTCAGCTATCTGGTACTTGTGCACCAAGATTGCCACTGTCCGAATATGGTACCAAACGCATCCTGTAATGAATCTCACCTGTTGTGATCCGGTACCAATGGCCGTGGACTGTCATGATTTGGTATCACCATTTGCGCACTGTCGTGATCCAGTACCATCTACCTGTCATGATCTAGTACCAATATAGAGAGCTGAATGTACCAAGTTTAGCTCCAGATCGTGCTCAAGACAATTGTTGGATGTTTATTTTCTTTGGCAAGGCTATGTTAGAATAGTTTGTTGATTGCCTCATCCTCATGCACTTTGTGTCATGAGGATGAAGCTAAAATATGTAACTGAATAATTAAATTTAACAATTGACTAATTTGCAAATCATTTCACCTCCTTGTGTTTCACGACTAAGACTATTTAAATAGTCTTGGCAAGGATGGTGGAGAAGCGTGGAGAGAGTTAGCATATTACAGCATGTGAAGCAGTCTGTTATAATGCAGAACATATTCTGAGTGAAGATTAATAGAAGGATGTCATTTATCACCATGTCTTGATTTTCTATGATTGAATGTGAGTTGAGTTATTAGCATAAGTTTGATTCTATGTTTTGAAATTTGAGTGAGAGTAATGTGTGGGTTGAAAGCAAGCTTACTGTAGACTCTAGTTGTTGACCTGTTGAAGCGGCAAGGGCCCACCGCCCAACAAAGGTCAGCACCTTCGTAGATTAGTATTAGCATTTGTTTTCAATTGTGTAAATGTTAAATTAGTTGAATCTTTAATTCTCTCAGATGATAGCAATACAACTTAGACTAGGATTTCCATTATATGATTGCTTAGAGATCTTTACTCTCTTTGTTTTTGCATATGCTCTGTTTTTATGAATTTGATTTTATTTCATAGACATGAATGTTGGAAACACTAGTCAGACATATCTGAAGGAGAACTAATGAAGTTCACAACAACACATTGTGAACCACAACATACTCAGTATATTGATTGTTGAACTACCCATGCTATGTCTTGATGATTGATGTGTGATTTTCCTTTCAGAAGTGTGGATTGCATAGTTAGTTTTCTGGGTCAGATAGCAGAGTTGATCTATCAAACCAACTCCATCTCATACTTTCATGTGCCATAATGGACTAGATAGCCTCGCTGTGAAAGACAACCAAAGTGCATTTCAGTTTGTTGTTTTGATTTGTTCCCAGCATACATAATCCAGAATAGTTCTATACTCATGACATTAGAAAATACCTTTCTTACTAGTGTCTTGTAACTCTGTTGATTACGAATCTCAGATTGATAATTAATGAGTGCATTATACTAAACATATAAGAAGCACAACATTTTGGCACCGTTGTCGAGGACTTGCAAATGGTAGGAAGTGATTTTTAGCTTAGATTGTTTGCATAAATTTTTAATGCTTTTAAAGGTTGCTTGAGGGAGGAGGATAAAATGTTTAAGATGTGAGTGAAGAGCCATGAGGCCACTAGAGTGGGGTTCTCTGAAGCCAGGTTGCCTTCTTACCTTCTAGATAGAATTAGGATTTCAATTTAGTTAAGAATAAAATTTCCATTTTATGCATAGATATAGAGATAAAAAGGGTAGATTTGTAAGCTCTAAAGATTCAAAAACAACCCCCCCCCACTAATCCAACTGACACTGGTGTAGGAAAAATTCCACTAAGAGAAAATTCAAGGGGAGCCAACGAGGCTCCAGAAGGAGAACCTAAAATGAAAGAATCATCATTGGAGCAGGCAAAACGTGGGTCTACTAAACATTTAAGAGACACAAAAAATCCATTTTTTGAACCATCCATCAGTAGAATGGCAGAAGAAGAAGGAAATGCAGCCATAGAGACTGAGACTTTTGGGTTTCCAATCTTGGATATTTCCAGAAACATTAGCATGAAGAATATCCCACTATCATCGTTACCCACTTTCAGAGGTATGTCAACTGAAGATCCATATTTATTTTTATTCGAGTTTGACATATTATGTAGAAGCTATAACTACTCAGACAATGCCCCAAAACTTAATCTCTTTCCCGCTACATTGAAAGATTCATCCTTAAGATGGTTCACGAGCTTAGGAGAAAATACAATCCTCTCTTGGGATCAGATGAAAGAAACATTTTTACATAAATACCAAGACTATTATAAGGATAATGCTAAAATGGACATTTTTAAAATGCAGCAAACAGAAGATGAGAGCCCTGAAGACTACTTAGAAAGGTTCTTATACAACTATCAGAAGTCAAAACTATTCACCACAGACCCATCTGTCGTAAGAACTATATTCTTGAAAGGTCTTAGAGATGACTGCATAGAAGTTTTAAACTTGTTGAGTTCAGGAGATGTACACCAAAATCCTTTTTCAGAGATTGCAGATTACTGTAGGAGATACTCAAGAGGACAAGCTAAAATAGGCAAAGGACCAAGAGATCCTTTTAGCATAAATTCAAAACAAATCTCATGGACTGTCACCAAAACTGATTTAGGAAACCTATTGGAGAACGTTAAAACAAACATCTTGAGCACAATCAATAACCAGTTAGATACTCTAAAAATGAAAAAGAAACAAGAAGAAAAGGATGCTTTAGAAATATTTTTTCATAGATGCCGAAATAAGCACACTGATAAAGAATGCCCATTAAATGTCATAGAAATCTATGGCTTGTGTACACTAGAACACCCCACATCTGAGTGTCTGATGTTTCTTGAGATACAAGCCATGTATAGGGGAGGAGAAGTCTCACAAGAACAACCATACCCTCCCAGAAGACCTTGGAGAGCCCAAAACCCCAATACATTTTATGACCCTAATGCACAATATCAAAAACAACAATGGGGTCCTTCCCTAATGACCTATCCACAATGGACACCTCAGTAAGCTCAAACTCAACCTTGGCAACAAGGTTGGAGGGGACCTATGTATGGAAATCCCTCATACCCTACATATCCACAGTACCCCGCAAACATTTCCCAATTACTACCTGGATTCAACCCACCATAGATGCAATCTTTTCCCCCACCTCCTATACAACAACAATTTACAACCCCCTTGAACCCTAACTAGCAACAACAACCACCTATAAATGCTAATCAACAGCAAAACCAAGCTGCCCACAACCCTCCGAAACCAACAACAATCCCTGCGCAGCCAATCCCTAACCCCAATAATCGAACCACCCACTCAGTACAAAATACATAAGTTCAAACCTTTCCCACCTATGAAATTCAACTACGATCGGGGAAAGTTGTAAACCAATCAGATCCTGTAGTAATAATTCAAGAAGAAAATGATAATCATTCTGAGGAAGAGAACACTCAAACCACCCCTGCAGAAGAAGAGACCTACCCTCCTATTCCAATCACTTCTCAGTATGTACGAATACCCCAACAATTTAATCTCCCACCCTACCTCGAAAGACTATTAGTGAAGAAACCTGACCCACCCTTGCACAGAGATATAGAAGATGAATTACGAAATGTGTGTATAAAAATACCTCTGATGCAAGCCATTAAGGATATCCCTATATACACCAAAATCATAAGGGATATTTTCATTAAGAAACCAAGAAGGAAGAAGAAGGAACCTCCCCTTATTCAGGTGGTGGGACACTTATTTGAATTTATTTCTGAAATGCCATACAAATATAATGACCCTGGAAACCCAGTAGTCACTTTTCAAATTAATGGTATTTATCTACCAAACACACTCATTGATTTGGGTGCAACAATTAATGTAATGCCTTTTGACACTATGAAAAAGCTCCAAATTAGCCAGTTAAGACCAACCCAAACCATGATAGAGTTGGCATATAATTCATTCATTAGCCCTGCAAGAAGTCTAGATGATGTCGCAGTCACTCTAGCTTATTGGGAATATCCAGTAGACTTTTTAGTCATCTATTCTAAATCATCCTCCAAACCAGGACACCTTATGGTTCTTGGATGTCCTTGGCTGGCCACAATATCTACCTTTATCAACTGTTGGTCTGGTGAGATGACTATATCCAATGGCACACAGAGCCAAAAACATGTTCTCTTCCCTCCTGCCCAACCGGCAAAGGAAATACCTATTTGGTTAGAAAACCCTTATGGAGAGGAAGATTGCATCAGACCCTTGTTAAAACTTGAACAAGTAAGAGGAATACAAGAACAATCAGATGAACAAGTCTTAAGTTTATTTTTGGCTGACACAAATTGCATTGAATACCCAAGGTCTTTTGCAGAATTGTCACATATTTTTAGTTTCGAATTTCAACAAACTTGCACCCTAATATCACTCAATTATATACTTTATCACCAACCTCCTCAAAGAAGGAAGAAACTACTAAACTTGTTGATATTAGCCCAGGAAAACCTTTGTATATCAACTCTAGTTTGGAGCTAGAACAAAAGACACAAGTAATTGAAATGCTCCAAAGACATTTTGATTCCTTTGCATGGGATTATGCAGACATGAAAGGCATTCACCTTGACACATGCACACATCATATCTACACTAATGACCAAATCAGACCAGTTAGACAGCCTCAGCGAAGGATGAATCCATCTCCTAAAGATATTGTAAAAGAAGAATTACAAAAACTCCTTCGAGCCAATCTCATATACCCCATTTCAGATAGTCAATGGGATCTCCACTTGTCACAGTTCCCAAGAAAAATGGTAAGTGGAGGATATGTGTAGACTTCCAGGAGTTGAACAAGGCCACTCATAGGGATTATTTTGCCTTACCATTTATTGATCAGGTGTTGGATAACTTGTCCGAAAAGAAGTATTTTTAGTTCTTGGAAGGGTTTAGTGGTTACAACTAGATACAAATAGCACCTGGAGACCAGGAGAAGACCACTTTCACCTACCCTTGGGGTACCTATGCTTATAGGGTGCTCCCTTTTGGACTTTGCAAAGCCCCAACCACTTTTCAAAGGGCTGTCCTAGCCATTTTCTCTAACTTGACCAATGATTGTGTGGAAGTCTACATGGATGAATTTATAGTCCATGGACAAGACTTCCAGGAAGCATTGACCAGTCTAGAAAAAGTCTTGATTAGGTGTAAGGAAACTAATCTTTCCTTAAGTAATGAAAAGTAAAAAATGATGCTCACTGAAGGTATTGTTTTGGTACATCACATTTCTAGTTCTGGAATGAGAGTTGATCTGGAAAAGATTTATATTATCACACAAATCAGAATAACTTCCTCACAAAAGGAAGTTCGCATCTTTTTAGGACATGCTAGCTACTATAGAAGATTCATTCCGAATTTCACAAGCCTAGCTACCCCTTTATTCAAATTATTATCTAAAGAAGCCGAATTTAAATGGGGTGATGAATGCCAAATATCTTTTGAAATTCTAAAAAAAAAAATATCAACTACCTCTGTATTAAGAGGACCAAACTGGTCCCTTCCTTTTCATATCTGTACCGATGCCTCAGACACAACCCTTAGGGAAGTTCTTGGACAAAGAGAAAATCAAATTCCCTATGTTATTTACTTCATCAGTAAAAATCTGTCTCTAGCTGAAGTTAATTATACGGTCACAGAAAAAGAATTACTAGTTGTAGTCCATGTTATCAATAAATTTAGACACTATATTATAGCATATCAAGATTTTGTACACACTGATCATTCAACCATCAAATTCTTAATGAACAAACCTGTAAAAAATCCTAGAGTTACATGATGGCTCTTATTATTACAAGAGTTTAATATCAACATTATTGGTAGACCTGGTAAATATAATCTTGTGGTGGATTTCTTATCTAGAATGATTCATCTGGGAGATAACGCACCAGTAGAAGATAACTTTCCTGATGACAATTTGTTTGCTATTTCTACATTCACTCCTTGGTATGCAGATGTAGATAACTATCTTGTGACAGGGAAGATGCCTCAGAAATTGTCTCCTAGAGAAAAACATAAAGTAATTCAACTAAGTGCAAATTACATGTGGAACGATGATTGCCTCTATAAAAAAGGACCAGATTTGGTGATCAGGAGATGTGTAAGGGAAGATGAAATTCATGATATTCTGCAAGCCTGCCATGATGGTCCTTGTGGAGGACACTTCGCAGACAAGAGGACCTCTTACAAAGTTCTGCAATCCAGTTACTACTAGCCTCATATTTTCAGAGATGCTAAAACCTATGTATCTAATTGTGATGAATGCCAACGAATGGGTAAGCCTACTGCATGAGACCAAATTCCACTTCAAGCCCAAGTAATTATTGAGCCTTTCGAGAAATGGGCATTAGATTTTGTAGGGCCCATTAACCCTGCATCTAAAAAGAAAAAGTATATACTTGTATGCACTGACTATGTGACTAAATGGGTTGAAGC